>VUYV01000155.1:1026701-1325629 GCA_008711295.1 Anarhynchus alexandrinus | reverse complement strand
GGGGGGGGGGGGGGGGGGGGGGGGGGGGGGGGGGGGGCGGGGGCGGGGGGGGGGCCGGTCCCCCAACCCTCCCGCTTTTGAACCTTGGGCAAAGCAGAGGCGGGGAGAGGGGCAGGGGCAGGAGGGCGGCGGTGACATCAGAGCCGCCCGAGCGGATAAGGTGGGAGAGCGGCGGGAGGGGAGGGGAGCGGAGCAGAGCGGAGCGGAGCGGGACAGACAGGCGTCAGCGATTAGCGGCTGCCGCCGGGCCCCCCCCCCTCCCCCCGCGCACCGCACCGCACCGCAGGGCACCGCGGCTCCGGGCACCATGCAGAGGTCCCCCCTGGAGAAGGCGAACATCTTCTCCAAACTTTTCTTCAGGTGGGAGAGCCCCGGCGCGGGGCAGCGGGGGAGGGCAGCGGCGGTGCGAGGGGTCCCGGTGGGGGTTCAGCGGGGGCTCAGCGGGGGGGTCGTCTCCCCCCCCCTTACCCAGCGGAGAAGGGGGCCGAGCGCTGGGCGCCAGTTAGGTCTGCAAAGGTCTGCGGGGAGAGCGGTGGGAGCCCCACTTGCTGCCGGATGATGGGGTCTCTCTTTTTGTTGTTGTTGTTGCTGGGGTTTGAGCACCAGGAATGGGCTTTGTCTGTCAGGTGTCATAAACCCTCGCTGGACCCGGACAGATGAATTTATGACATAATTTGAGCAACCTTTGGTAAATTGCTCAACTAGTTAATCTGTTATTTCACTGTAAACTGTGCGAACACGGCGGGGTGGGGGGAGCAGAGGGGAAACGTTGTCAGAGCAAGGATTCCTTCTGTTTGGCTTTTTGGGTGTTCAGCATTTGCTCAGTATGTGAGTGTAATGTAAGGTCCTACTGGAACCAGTTCCTTGTAAACCTTGAAAGTGTTCTCTTACAAGCAAAGTCCCTGGCGCCTTTTCTTTCTCACAACTTTAAAAGGAGAAGAAGGAGCCAATACCAACACCTGGGCACAACGTACTTTATAAGACAATATAGAAGCCTGAACATGTTTTATGTGACATTGATAGAAATGACATTGCCAACTGGAAAGAGCAAATAATCTTTCTGGCTTTGGCCCACACACCACCGGTTTCACCAGGGTGCTGGTTACCCCCTTTTTTTACTTGAGGGTCTTTCACACAGCAGGGAGGGGAGGGAGGAAATCTTGTGTAAGATGTGAACATGGTGACTGAAATGGAAACGTGTGATGTAAAACCATAACATTGGCATGAGGTCTCTGCCTGAGCAACTGAGGGCTTTTAACTCACTTTTGAATCCTTTTGGGGTAGCTTTCCTTTTTAGCAGGTTGGCCTGGACCTTTTTTTAAAGCTTCTTTAGGGAAATGGGTCTGTACAAATCACTTTGTTGGAACCGCCCTGTTTGCCTGCCCCTCTGCCTTGGCTCATTTTAGCCAGGTGGGATAGCAGGAAAGGATCTCAAACAGAACCAGTTCCTAAAGTTTTACAAACGTCCAGGTAAAGGTGAAGATCCTAGAAGTGTCTTCCAGTGGTCCTGCAGCAGGAAAGAAGCCGTACCTGCTCGCAAATGCTGTTAGAGCCAGGGAGCGTGGATGATGGGAGTGTAAGCCTTTACAAATTCTCCAAGAAGCTTCAGTCAGTGCTCCTGTCAAGTATAAGCTACAAATCTGTAGGAAATAATGCTGCATATTAACATCATTGCTCAAGGAGCCACTTGTCCTGTTTCATTTTATTGATTTGTAAAGCTTCTATCACAGTACTGCTCTCTTAGGACCTGTGATGCTGAAGGTGTCAAGAAAAAAACCCAATAAGATAAAGCAAATATACTTCTGATTCCTACCTTAGCTAAAGTTCCTGTGGCTGAAACCAGATGCAGTTCATGCTCATTAAGGGCATAATTAACTGTCCTTGGGTCTGACCTGGTCTTTTAAGATCAAAGTCTTTAAGTCAATTAAATGATGTTTGAATCATGCTTATCATGCACTATATATTATATTGTACCAGCTATCTGACTGTAACTGAAGAGATAAGAATTAAGTATATAAAGTTAAAGAGATGTTTATGATGAATATTGACCAAAGCAGAGAAATTGCTTAACAAAACTTTATAGTAACATTGTTTCATGGAAAAATCAGGCTTTTCATGTAAATGTTCAGTTCACTTGGTAAGAACAGAAAACACAAAATTGTATGTGTACATCTATAAAGTGTCTAATATGGTTCTAATACCTTAGGAATGATGTTTCTGTGAATGACAAAGTCTCTGCTTAGTTGCATTTTACCACACACACTGTGAATATCTTTGTTTCTTCACAAATGTTATATGAAATAATTGAAAAGGTCACAAAAGTGAAAGCCGCAAGATAAGAAAATGTATTACATCCAAATTGTCAGCAAGGATGTCTTTCTCTTAAAAAAAAAAAATAAGGACTTTTAAAACATTCATTATATATAGCGATGAAACATCTTAGCTTGTTTTAAAATGCATCCTTTCAGTCTTCAAGGACTTCATCAGTTTCTGTCTTATCAAAAGTAGATTGGGATCAATGCTAAAGATTATTAAAAGGTAAGTTATCACAGAGGAAAGATTCATCAAGGTACACAAATTTCACAATACTTTGAGGCATAATATTTGTGACGAGCTTTACAAAGTCAGCAGCATTTGCTACATACCAGCAACAAGAGACCTGTCCACTCAACTGGAAACGTCTACAACGTAGTGATTAACGAGTGAGATTGGAACAAGATTTTCTAAGATGTCAGACTATTCTGTTAGTGTTTTAACTGAATCTAAACACATCATTGATTTCTGATACGGATCCTATTTAGTAAAGCACTCCAGGACATGCCTACATTTTAGTAGATGCTTTACTTCCATGAAAATGTGCAAGACGGAACTCAAGGGTGTTATATCTAAAATCAGTTGTCAATTCTTTCTTTTTTAAAAAAAAATATAAACCAAAAAGGTGTGTGTGGAAAAATATTGCCTTTTCCAATGATGATGAAATAGTTGCTTTCAAGTATAATATTGCAGAATGCTTCAGTGAAGTAACTTTTACAGGAGGCTTCTATGCAATTATGTGTGAAGCACTGATCTGAATATAATGCAATACGTTGAAGGTCACGTTAGCAGAAGTGATGCTAAAGTATTAGTTGTTATTATTCAGGAAATCTTGCTGATAAATGTAAAATTATTATTTAATATTGTACAAACTGTTATCAGTGTCTTGATACCAATGTCTGTAAACGTATTGGCAAGGGTTTATTGCTTTGTAATGTGTCCTGTTTGGGCTGGAGGGATAGGTTTAAATGTGTTAAAGTCAGAATGGAGCTCCTCACTCATAAGTGAATAGTTTAGACATGTTTCAGTATTGTTTGTACATTTTTTCTTAATTCTTTATGCCAAAAAGTGAGAAGCTGTCATGTGTATACAAGTAGTATTTTAGGGAGAATGTCACCTTTTTGTTGGATTTCCAAGATTAGCAACACTGGTGGGGCAAAAAAAAGAGAATTGCTTGGGGTGGTCATGACAGAAAGTATTTAGATGTTAGAAATCACCTTTCATCCTAAAATTTGAACATTTTTTGTTTAGAAACTGAGTTTTGGTGGTTAAGAAATGAGGTGTGGACAAGTGGTTTGAGATCTTCCATTAGGATGACACTTGTAAAACACTAGATACTAAGTGTTTGGGGTTTCAGGTTTTCTTTTGTGTTTTGTTTTATTTTCCTTATTACATTTTCAGAGTTGATCTCTTTTGTTCCCAGCCACATGCAAGACATTTATCTGTGTGCTGGCAACTTTTTATCTTGTTTAAAGATAATAGAGTTTTATGCAGAAGCAGTCATATGGTCATATGCTTTACCTTTGTATTCATTGTGAAGCTTCACTTTTGTCTTTATAACAGTTACTTATATTCTTGGAGTTTTGCAGGGTTGAGGCCATACCTTTTGTAGCAAACAACATCAGAGTACTTTGCAATCACCTAGTTTTTATTGTAGATTAGCTGAGATCAGGAAGTATTGTTATGGTTTTATTAAGGCAAGTTAATAAATTAATTAATCTTTATCTGGGTACTGGAACACAGAGTTACTGTTGGAGTTTCAGAAACGGCTGCAACTTTGGGACAATTCTGATATTTTTTCTTTTTTTTACATGCAAATTTAGATATTTAAATACAAGTTCACAAAAAGCAATCCTTGTGCTCCTGTCCAACACATCTAAGCATATACTTTTGCTTAGGTAAGTACCAAATGTGACAACTGTCTTGGCCAGACCAAGTGGTTCAGTGCCTGATTCCTTATTAAATCCAGATGAGAAATACAAACTAAGGCAGCTTTTGTGCTATGTCCTCTAGTGGGCTCAGTCCATCAGACCTGCTCTAGTTGCTTCTTTCTTACCAGACCAGAGAAAAAGTAACCTCCCACCTTTTTATACAGCTGTCCAGTGGTTCCAAGAACAATTTAGCATGTAGGGGATAAACGTTGGATTCCTTCTGCCGTGTGTGTGCTGGGAGTGGTAGGAAAAGGAATTCAATTCTACACTTTTCCTCTTCTAGTAAGTAGGACCAGTGTTACTAGTGTATGGTAGTTAAGGTGTTTTAGTTCTCTATCTCTGGCCCAGATAATCTTTTTAAAACGTAAGAGCAAGGGTGACTCTGTAGTTTACTGGGCAAGAAGCTTGTTTGCAACTCCTGATTTCTGTTCTGAGGGAACTTTTTATGAAGCTTTTAGGGTGTATAACAGAATCCAGGACTTAAGTTTTGAAAGTACCTAGCCCATGAGCTACAGTCATGGTCATTCTTTCACTCTTTCTAGCTTAATTCAGTCTTAATTGCACATTTGAGAGTGCCTTGACCAAAATAGTTTCTGGTTTGAATAGGCATTCTCATGAGAATTAGTTTGAATCCCTTCAGAGAAAGGAACTAAAGCCAGACCTGCCCTAGTCAGTCCTTGCTCTATCCTTGAACTATGTATCTTAGGATTTAATATCAAGAGAGTACTTAAGATTTTGATTCCTGAATAGAGTTTTTATGTGCCTATATTCCTGAAGAAGTTTGGGATTTAATGCGTGCATTCATCCTCAGGACTTCTCCTGAAGCTGTCTTGAGTTCCTAAAAATCCCAGGTATTGTATAGGAAGCTTAAAGACCTAATACACATCTATAAATTTCACTCTGAAGGGCAGATATCTGGAAATTGTCATATCCAACGTGTATTTGGAGCATCCCCTATGACTATCTAGCTGTAGCATCTTTGCTCATCTTCCCTCTCTGAGTAGGGAGCCTTTGCGTATGTTGGCAGCTATGAGCAGGGGGGTTGAATTGCACAGTGTGATGGCTCAGTTGCCTTAGACACTCATACAAGGCAAATTTCTTATAGTATATTCTTAAGGCGCTTTATGGGTCTGGTCCTGAGGACCTGCCTTTCGCCGATCCCAGGTATCATAAATCCTGGCTGTTAGTGGTAACCAGGCACAGATGCAGCCACAGCACAGATTCTGGGCTGGTGAGGCTGCCTGGTCATTTATTTATCTGTTGCCACAAGTGGTCCTTGAAGAGCTGCTGGTCTACCAGCCCTTCAGACCTATTAGAAACGGCAAACTTTTGGTACTTCTGAAAGTCAGCCCCCAGGTGGTTCAAAGATGTGCGTGCAAGTTTTGGACTACTTTTGAAAATTTGACTTCGACTAATATTTCCAAGGCAAAATATGAAACTTGAAGTGAACTGGAGAAAGGATGCTCTGAAATAATTTCAGCCACATGAATACCTTCTCTTGTAATAAGGCTAAATTGTGTCCTTGGCTCAGCCTTATACTGCATCTTTGGTCTAACGAGCAGAAGTGCAAAACCTGCATAGCCCTTTTCTGGCTGCTTTATACCTCTAAAGCACAGTTGCCTGTATCAAGTTGCATCTGAGTTTCTGAAATATATGTAAAGCTTCTTTTCCTCCTGCAGGAGGAGACTTATCATCTTGATATTCAAAATTAAATGATGAAGCTTTTGAAAGCTTTTAGAATCTGTCTGTACCTTTTTATTCTCCTTCATGTTTATTTGATTTTGGTGGGATAGAAAATAATCCATCCAAATCCTTGAATTCTTTTTTAATACTGTAGGCAATGAAATGGAAAGTAGTTTTATTATCTGTATTATAGAGGTTTCTAAATGCCCTAACAGAAATGTGAAGTCTACTGTATTAGGGACTGGAAAATATTTGATAACAAAGTCTGTTTGAAGATGTAAAGTCTAAGTAGATAGCGTGAAGGATGAGCTAAAAAGAAGTTTCCTTATTAGTTCTGTAGAGAAGAAAGTGGGGTGTACAAGGATTGTGATTTGTCCTGGGAGCACGTGGTGGAGTCAGGGCAGACTGCCTGAGATCTCCTGTCCAGGACTTTAACCACACAAGGGTATTTCTGGTGCGACAAAGTTACTTCAGAATATTTCTACAGCGAATGATTGTCACCTCTTTCATACAAAAGAGTCTCAGTCTCTGAACATCTAGGGTTTTTTGAGTATGCTAATTTTCAAACTGGTGAGAATAGTGTGACTTATTGCAGGAGAGTTCTACAGGTTGCCATTATCTCGTTGGTTTTTTTTTTTAATTTTATTTTATTTTTATTATTTCTTCACCCCCCTGCTTTGCAGCACATGTATGTAGGTATAGTGGTTGTGGGGGCAGGATGGTGCCAACCTGACATCTGGGTAATAATGTGTCGCATTATGTCCTCTAAAATAAATAAATCAAAGGTCAAATTAAAGTGTAGCATATAAGAAGACTTTAGTGATACACGTTGCAAAATTTTGCAGTGTAAACTTGCATCTACATGCAATTCAACTGCCTTTAATGAGAGAGGGTGTATGCCTGAGTGAGATGAGCAAGAGCTCACAGGCTGTGTTTGCATATCACTCCCTCTCATATAAGCAAAAGGATCTGCACCAGCATTTGCACAGTCAGCAAGTAGCTAAACCAAGGCCACATTGTCATGAAGTTCCTAAAATGAGGAGAGAATAAGTAGGCTTTTAAGATGTATTTTGAAACGGTGTTGGTTTTCCCTTGAAACCAGAACCATCCTACCTGTCAGATATGGCTAAGCATCCTTCCTTCAAGAGAGGGTAGGCGGGAGAGGGGATCGATCCTGAAAGGCAGTGCTTGGGGTGGCCTCCTGCAGGACTAATGCCTTGACTCCATGGGCAAGGCATTGCCCATTTTCTCCTTAGGAGAAAATCCTAAATGACAGCTGGGAAAGGTACTTGGTTTCAGGTGTATTCCCATGTTTAATATTGATATCTATCTTTTCATAAACTTTTTTTTCCAACCTTTTAAAATAAAGGAGATGAACCTTTATTATATTGGAGTCAATCTGCTATTTCGCTTAAACTGAGTTAAGTTGAAACAAGTTAAAGATTAATCTATAAAATCTGGGGTGCTTTTATTTCTCTGGAGGTAACAAATACAAACAAAACAAACAAAAAGAAAGATACCAGTGTTACTTTGCTCAAAGCCCAAGATCAGTTTGGAAATCAGAAGATATGAGAATTCTCATTAACTTGCAAAGGTCAGGCTAAGGAGAAGATGGCAAAGAGCAAGTAGTAAGAGAAGCAGCCCCTAATTCAGGATTAATTCCATATTACTGTAGTGGCAATTTACATTTTGATATTTGGTATTTAAATTAAAATAAAATAATCTTCCCACCCTCCCCTTCCCCTGTTTGAACTGCCGCAAATGTGTTTACCAGTTTGTGAAGGTTTTTATACCTGATGACATATCAGTCACTGGGGTTGGAACAAATTACAGATTTGGAAGGGGCCATTGCACCCGCTACGCAACTGTATGCTAATTTGTTATGAAATGTATCTATAAATGCATGGCTAAGACAATGGAGTGCTAAATTGGGTGGAATTTGTTGCTGTCACATTAGTGACACATCTGGGAGATTTTAAAATTCAGTTCAATCATGAATAGCACAGCTCTGCAATAGTTTTGCTGATGCAAACTTTCCGCAACGTTCCTCGGTCTTTCAAAGGACTAGGAGAAAGAAATCTCTCTCTTATTCTTGCTATGGGATATATAACTGAGAAAAAGAGTGAAGATGAAGAAACATCCTTTCCCAGCCAGTCTGACTGTAGGTATATGCTGAAACAGCCTTGCAAACACTGTTCATAGCACATCATGACCACTATGTTATTTTGATAGCTTCGTTAAAGAAATATTTGAGGCATATATTATACTTGACTTCACGGAATCACAGAATTTTCAGAGGTGGAAGGGACCTCTAGAGATCATCTAGTCCAACTCCCCTGCCAAAGCAGGATTGCCTGGAGCACATTACTCAGGACTGCATCCAGGCGGGTCTTGAAAATCTCCAGAGAAGGGGACTCCACAACCTCCCTGGGCAGCCTGTTCCAGTGCTCTGTCACCCTAACTGTAAAGAAGCTTTGCCGTGTATTTGAACAGAACTTCCTATGTTCCAACTTGTGCCCATTGCCCCTCGTCCTGTCACTGGGAACCACTGAAAAGACTCTGGCTCCATCCTCCTTCAACCCACCCTTTAGATACTTGTACGCCAGTATTTAGATACCAGACTTTGGTATCTAAACAACTGACAGATTTTAATACCCTGAATGTATTCTGTCCTTGCATCTCACACAACTTAAATATCTTTGTACCCCTCATGTGCTTTGTTTTGTCTCAAAAATAGCTCTTGGTACTTCTGCAAACTGAAATACTTTGACTACCTTACTAACTGTAAGGAAAAAGTATTGAATTTCTGCTAAAAATCTGGATCTCAAAAAGCATTTAGAAAGTAGATAAACTGAATAAGTGTCACTTTGCAAAAACTGGGCATAAAAAGGCAAGTCTTTCCCCAGAATTGCTGTGAAGTAATCCTAATTAAGATTTGCTGTTGAAATCCTGGGGTTTCAGCAGAACATTGATTATTCTTAAAATGGTGCTGCTCACAGCTAGTGGCAGAGTCGATACTGCTAAATATTTTCCATGTCAAATAACACCTCATGGGGAAGAACTGTTTATTAGTGAAGACATTTAAATCTTAATTTTTGTGATCTGGGGGAAAACAAAAAAAAAGCAGAAATTAGTAGGGTCTGCATTTACCTTCCATTGTTGAAGCCCTGCAATAATAATGTATAAATATTAAGCTCAGAGTGTTGCATTTCCTTGTTTTTAAAGGGGAAAAATGCTAAAGTTTTATGATAGTTTTTAGAATATATAACATGCTATTTCAGTAGATTACCGTTTGAAACAAAATAACTGCAACCCCACTCTGTTGAGGGTAATCTCGGCGCAGGAATTAGGCTGTGGTGCCTGGCAGTTGTTCTCCGTGGCTGCGCTGATTTGTCCCATCTGTTAGCACGGATCCTGCAGAGCTGGGGTCACCCTTCACGGCAGCGTTGCAGGATGCTCAGAGAAGAGGGCTTGCAGTGCAGATGCTCTTCTGGAGAAACAGTTTCCAGTGAAGTAGAGCTGCCACCTCCAGTATAAAGTAAGGAACAATTTACAATTTGTACTGCCGCCGGAGTGATGGATATCTTTTGGGAGAGGATGGAAGTGCAGAGTCTCTGACAGAGTCCAGTCTGGTTTCACCCTTTGGGAATGTCTGAGATCTATGTGGTACCTCGGTCTTTTCCTTCGGTCAGTAGGAATTCTTGGCTCTACAAACACCTTGTAAAACTTAGGTTCTAAAGCACCGTAATTATGGCTTGATTATGTTCCCTGCCCCCTCTCCCCTTAACTGTTAAAAGAAGAGATAAGATAAAGCCAGAGGCACTTTTCTTGCTCTGTCTCCATCAAGATTTAGGTCCAGTTCCTTAGGAGGAATGTATATTGTGTACAGGTATTGATGCTTTGTAAGAGAATTGAAGCCATGGTCGCCTTTGTGCTGCTCAGTAGATATTGCTGTGTTGGTACCCAGGGCACCTGTTGAAATGGTACCAGCCTGATCAGGGCCCCTTGCAGGAGAGCTGCTCTGCTTTGCAGGTCTTGGATAGCCCATCCCCACTGCTCTGTCACTGGCCCAACACTCCGTGGTGCTTCTTGACCTGAAGGGCCTGATGGAGCCAGGGAATCCCTGCGGCCGGCAGGAAGATCTGGGCAGTTGGCTTAGCAACACGGAGGCTCCTTCTGTCTTCAGTGACATGCAAAGCAGCCTTAAGGGAGAGTCAAATCCTATTGACAAGTTAACAGTCGGTGTTAATACTCTCTGGAAAGCCAAAGACATCTGTCCAATTGGTACAATTTGCTCGAGTGGGATGAGGCTGAATGTGCTGGAGAAAGAAATAGCTGTGGTAAGAAATCTATTGTATAACGCTAAAGTGAATGACAAAGAAATGGTCATTAGAAATCTACCAAAGGAGAAGTTAAAACAGTGTGTTGTGAATATGATATTTACATATCAAGCTTGTAAGTTATTTTTTGCTACAGGCAATCCATAATAGAGGTGGAACTTGTTTTCCTTCTTTTCTTCTTTCCTACTGTACACCCTTGAAACTTGTCCCCTGCTGGGTTTCATGTGTGTGTACCCATAATAACATTCCTAGTTAGTGGCAAAACTCTGACAGCACTACAGGTTTCTCTGTGAAAGAGTTCATTAAATGCCAGCCAGTAATCCGGTGGCATTTGCTAACGTAATGCTGTAAAGCCAATCTGTTTCCCTTCCTTCTTGCTCTCTTCCTTTCAAAAGAAATTTCTCGTTCTCAGCAACCACAAGAAGAAAAAGCCCAGAATTAATGCTGGCAAATCATTTCCATTAAGCCAAAAAATAGAAGAGCCGTATTCATTGAGAAACTCTGACTGAGCTGCATTACCTGGTTGTAAAGAAACATTGATAACCACAGACCATATTGCCAGTTAAAATAAATTTAGACCCATTTTGCATTTCAAATCTTTGCAAAGACCCTGAAGCATAATGGTAAACTGGATGCTGTTGGAATCAGGCAAAAGGTTGGGTTTAGGAGGTATTTATGTATTCTAGGTCTAGTATATTCCTTTTAATAAGATATATACTGTCTCCCACAGTTCCTGACAGCACAACCCAAGCAGCTGTTGAAAATCTACCTTGAGACAAACAGCACGTGACAGGCCAGCTCCTCCCACGATTACCACTCCAACCCGAAGCCACTTGGCACAGCTCACAAATTGGCCAGATCTAGTTAGGGTGGGACTTCCGAGCAAGGCCAGGGCAGCTGGGAGACGAACATCTCTGCGCGAGCCCTGCCAGCAGCCGGCGGTAGGAACCTGGCTGCAGACTAGGAGGTCCCTGGTGGAAGGGGTCAGCAGCGCTCCTTTCTGGCTGGAGGAGTTCGTCTACCGTAGTTGCAGCTACCCTGATGAGCGGAGACATGAGGACAAGGACTGCAGTAAATCAAACTTGTTGACTTGGGAGAGGATGCTGGTTTAGGGACCACGGCATTTAGGTGGCACTGATAAGTGCACCTGGTTAAAAGCTGAGTAGACCAACAGACATTTCTAGGAGTACAGGAGATCTGCTAAGCATGCAGCCTTCCCCAAATTGTCATACAGCCTCTCTGCTCGCTTTCTAAATGCTGTCATGTTTTGTTACTTCAGGCCGTGGCAAAATGCCAGGGTAGGTGCTAATCAAAAGTATAACTAAAATTGAATGTGTGGAGAGAAACAATGCAATGAAAAATGTTTTCCCAACACATTCAAGGCCTGAAACTGTAAAGTGTTTCTCTTTTGTCAAGACAAGTTGGGAATTGCTTATTGCAGTCTCAAAGCATTATTAAGGGGTTCAGCAAGGTTATTACTTAGCTACCGTATTGGGAATTAAAGAGGTTGCTTGGGAAGTACTGTTGTTTACTTGCATTAGCTGCAGTAGTGGTTTAGTATCCCATAACTTTCATTCATTTTATCATTGCCAAAATATCTGTGTATACAGAACTTTCGGTGAAGCCAGTCCAAAGCTCTCTCCAACAGAGAGCTTCTGTTCCCGCCGGTCAGGGATTAGCCATTTCTGCACAAGATGTGCGCAAAGCCAATAGCAACTGGTCCTTTCTGCCATCAGGAGATGTCAAAATACAAATCAATAGCTGATTTATTAATTGCAGTGTCCATCAAAGACTTTTACATAACGGTATTATTTTAAATTGAAAAGTTTTCTTCCAATCAATCTGATTACATCCCTGAAAACACGGGCCCCTGTTTCCAGTAGCAATAAAGTTTATGGGTGTTTTACCAATGACTTTCCAAAGTGGACTTTCCTAGGTGCCTTGCTGTAACATACCATGAATTGTGTGTTACTTCTCAGCTACAGCGGTGTCAAAGACTGAGGTAAAGCCCGTATGATTCATCTGAAACCGTAGTATGATTGCAGAAATGAAGGATAATCTTCTAATTTCCTAGAACACATTCTCTTTGCAGTGGGTGTGATATTACCGTTCACTTGGGAAATATCTTTGTGCTTTACTGAATTATGGGGATTATAGACTGGTGTCTCCTGCGATTCATAATTTTCTTAAAGTAAATGTGAGAGTGTGCATGTGTGTGCGCACAGTTACACACAAATAGGCTTTAACTGTTGTGCTGAGGTCTTTTTGCACTCGTGTAGCGTTCCTTTACCTTTGTGTCAACCTCTTGGCACTATCAGAGGCTGAAATTGAGAATGAGGATTACTTTGTGTGTATGATACATGTTCCTACATGCGTACGAGTCAGCATCTCCAATAAGCTGTTTGTATTTTCTAAATGACCATGGGAAACATTATTGCATTTCTTTTGCAATTTTGTTCACTGCTGTCTGTAAAGACAATTTAAAACAAAAAAATTCAGAAATGATTGAGGGTTTGCAGATCATAACTTTTATCATAATCATAAATCATGCAGATTTTTCCTTTACAAACTGTGTTTACACGTGGAAGCATGACAGCAGTCAGCCACGAGCTACTTCTTTTGCAGGCATTTCGTTTTTTTAAGGAAATATTTTTTAACAATGGCAGTAAAGCAGAAACTCAGTTTCAAAATACACCGTTAGTTCTTATGGTTGCTTGTTTTAGTCCTGTGCTTTCAAAAAGATGTCCAAACAGAACCTGCTGCAAAATTTTGTACAAGTTGGCACTTGGTGATTCATAGGCCTTTCAGCAGCCGAATTGTTTGATAAAATTAGTAAAGACTTATAAATATTTTCTCTACAGAGTAGCTATTCTAGAGTTTTTTCCTGCTTTGTTTTAATTCAGCGTATCCTTTAAATTGATATTAAATTTTTAAACATGACATTTGAAAAAATGTTTACATATGATGGACACAATGAAGATCTCATGAGGAGTCCTGTGAAAGATCTTGTCTGCTGTTAAGTGAATACTGCGACGTAAGCTGTCAAAGGAACACTCAAGCTATATTATTTTTCTGTCTAATAGGAATGAAACTTATACATACAATTTACCATAGTTCTGATTTATTATTCATTTATATGGACAAAAGACATATTTGGAAATACAGTCGAAAGGTCTCAATCCCCTGTTTATTTGTCTGTTACTGACTGAATAGGAAGTTTGGGGCATTATCCCACCACAAAACTGATAAAATGCAACGCTTTTGCAATTATTCTTTTAATGTTGTGTTTGTCAATATAGTTTTGTAAATACGATGCAGAGCTGCACTATATTATGTCATATTGTGTGTGTGTGTATATGTGCATCCATGTGCACACAGACACACTTCGGTGCTGTGGACAAGATATTCAGGGTGAGACAATGCAACTCCAGAATTAACCTCAGAAACTGGTAACTTTATTTTTTTTTTTTTGGCTTAGATGGACAAAACCAATTTTGAGAAAGGGTTACAGACGACGATTGGAGCTGTCAGATATTTATCAAATCCCTTCTGCGGACTCTGCTGATAATCTTTCTGAAAAACTAGAAAGGTATGAAAGATTCGTGAAACAACTTTGTTTCAGGAATCACACTGCAATTTTCATTAAAAAGCTGTTGGATAAAATGTTTAAATAGCATTGGGTGCAAGCTGGTTGCACCCACTGACTGGGTCAAGTGTGTTCTCATTCAGCACACAGTTGTCCTTTGGAGCTGACTGGAATCCCTGGTGCAGATGTATTACCTAGATGCTCTGAATGACTACATACACGTACCTGTGACATTTGTCCATTGACTCGTGAGGCTAAACTCACAGTTTCAATGTTAGTTCCCTATTCTGCTGTTCTTTCTTCCCAAAATATCCTTGTAAACCCTTGTATTATTTTTTTTTTCTTCAACCAAATGACATTCTTAATTTCCTTTGACGCCACCGTTGAAAGACGGATTGCTTCTGCAGCATACATGCCCTGACTTTCCTCGTTTAGGCTTCTTCTCTTCTCTACCCTATTTCAGTGGGTCCTAATTGAGAAACTGTGCTACACTTGGGACTAAATCTTACAGGTACAAGTGCCTAAATCCAGTCCCTCTCCCCCAGCCTTTGGTGTAGCTTTCCCCGGTGTGCTGGGGCAGCTAATGTCTGCACTGTTGGGCCAATCCAATTAAACTTAATTGCAGTGTGACATATGTATTCAACACTGGTGGAAAGTATTGAGAACATCGGTATGCTTAATGCGTTTTGATAGCTTATAGATGGAATATTCTGGTTATTTAATATTCTGTTGAAAATGGGGGAAAAGAGCTGAGGAAATTCATAGGAGTGCTTTAATCTGTGAGTTGAATTTTGACTAAACCTGCTTTTTGTATATAACATTGCTTCTGATCGGCATTTATTATCGAACAGAAAATTATTGTTCCAGCAACACAGGTTAAAAATAATGCTGTGTAGTAGAAAAGTCACATTTTTGATGCTTTGTTGGTGTTTTCTTTTTTTTGCAGACTGGAAGAGCTCCAAAACGTTTATTTGCCTATTATTTGGGCTTTGGTCTTAAGTACAGCAGGTTTCCTTAAAACATACAATGTGACCTTTTCATGAATTAATTCCCTGCAGGGTGATGTATGGCTGAGTATTTAAAACTGCCAAATATGTGGCTGAACTAGGTTTGAACTTTTATTGATCTACCAAGTCAATGAGGGCCAGGTCTTTGGGGTCTCCGCAAAGCTCTCTTTCATCAGTCACCTTAGTTAAATCTCCTTGGATATACTTGAGTGAATTGAAGTATGTCAGAGCCATAGACCCATGTATTTGCTCACGCAACTTAATGATCTTGTTTTTCGGTTCCTTTTCAGAGAATGGGACAGAGAGCTGGCAACTTCAAAGAAAAAACCCAAACTTATTAATGCTCTTCGACGATGCTTTTTCTGGAAATTTTTGTTCTATGGAATACTGTTATATTTAGGGGTAAGGTTTGTTCTTCTCTTCAGTAAACGTTTAGTATTCCATAATTAGATTCAAGTCTCAGGGATTGCTAAATTAATACAGAATCCTATGAATAGCTGCAGATTTTGCTCTGTCTATTGCTTATAAAGATGATAAATACAGAGAGATACTCATGGACCTTCATAAAAAAAAAGTATTTTCTGACACTGTCTTAATATCTTTGAAACATACATATTAATAATTTTGAAATGTATGTAGTGCTAGGTGCTGGCATATGCTTCTCCAAGTACAGGTAGAGCACCTGAATTTTTCTATCGCTGCTGAAGCAAACTAATTATTTTCCCATGTTACGGTTTTTAAGAGGTTTCTAAAGAATTTTCTACCCTTACATTAAAAGAAATGACAGTGAAATTTCACATGATTCAGTCAATTTTGTCAAAGTGACTGTCAAACAGCCTCATAGTTAAATGCTTTGTTCAGATTTATGTATGCAATAAACAAGTTGTCTTTATTAGTAGTAGCAATTCTGCATAAATAACCATATGAAATATACTTGGATCTTGGTGCTGTTAGTGCTCCAAAATGTATGATGAGGAACTTGATGTGAAAGTCTGAACTGATTATGTTTATCACCCTTCCAACATGTTAGTTAGGATTACCCCGACTTACCAAATGCCACCTGTTTGACAATCCTATCACTGGGGTTAGGAGCTGTGAACATAGTTTATTATTGATGGTCTCTCTGTGGGTGTGTTGGACAACCAGACTGTGAATCTGAAAATTACCGTTAACCAATATGGATGTTAAATATCCATGTTATGTTCAAGTTTCTGCAATTTAGTAGTAAAAGTGAGATATTAAACTCCACGCTTCTCTGTTCAAAATTCTGTGGCATCAGAAACTGCAGCTAGAACAGCCCAAATGGCTTGCAGTGGTCGGTTGTACTCAGACAGTCAGTGCTTTCAGATGTGAGACGGATCTCTATGCCAGATATTTATTTTTGGAAGGTCGATACAGAAAGGAACTGATTCCACTGGCATTAGTGTTAAATGTGATCTAGTTTAGCTCTACTTTCAAGATCGTGGATTGGGTAGAAGAAGAGTGTGAGGGGAACTTATGGAAAATAGCTCACAAACGTCTCTGAAGTTCATGTTGCTTGCTATAAACCCAAACTTCTCTTTTCTCCTGCCTTCCTATCGAGTATCCCAAGGAACTATTCTAAAAAAATAGCAGAGTTCTAGAAATGCAAACCTTCATGCCCTAATGACCACTCTTCCAGGCAGGAAGGGGAGCGTAGTGTGGCGACTTGTCATCACGCCCATGAACTTGTTACTGATTCCTCTGTAGAAGGGAAATTTCAAGCTAGGTAGATCTTCTAGTAGGTAGATGAAGAAAGATAATAATTTGCTCCATGGCAGCCATGCCAGATGTACGCTAAGAGAAACAACACTGACACCTATACTCTCAAAATTTAATAATTCTGTGTAAAACATTTGAAACATAAATAAGAATATCCTGAAAATTAAACCCCAAGTCCTTAACTACATGCAGACTTTTCAGCACTAAAAGGGAACTTTTTAAGGGTGAAAAGTTTTAATGCATCAGGCAGCGTTTCAGGTCAAAGAGCATTTTTCAGGTTAAGCATCGAATTTGGAGCCTGATTTCTGCTAGTTTTATGCTGGAATTGTTCCGCCCCAATAAACTTCCGTGGAGTCCCTCCTGTTTACATGGCTGTGTAAAAGACAGACTGATCTTGTAGATTACAAAATAGGTAAAATTTTTTAGGGTCCTGGAATGAAAGGCCTGTAAAATATTCCTAAGTGTATTAATTTGGACTGCTAACAATGCAAATATTCTGGTTTAGATCACTGTTGATTTGATTTGGATAATTAATAACGGACTACAATTTCACTTCAGATTGGATTTTCCCCTAAGGATTATGGAAAAACTGATGGCTTCTTTCTCTTCTAATGCCGTGTTCAGGGGAAATGAGTACCAGTAATAGAATCAGAAAGTCACAAAACAAAACGGTCTAAAGAAAAAGGAAGACATTCTCTAAAGAAAATGGAAATTGCTTCCCTCAAAATGCAGCATTCACATTCTTTTTAGTCTATAAAAATTTAGGATGTAACACACTCTGTTATGCTGCTTCATGGTTTCAAAATAAAAAAAACCAACCCTATAGGTCTTAATCTTTTGCAATCACATTTAGACTGTCCCCCAGTTGTAGCTCATAAACAGCAACTCTGAAATTTCTCAGCACCAAGGCTTGATTTGAAAAAAAAAACAAACCAAAACCTGGAGTGAAAAAGTTCTTTACATTTTATCTTTTTGCTTCTTTCTGGTGGATAGATACACTCACACACGTGTGTACACAAATTCTGATTAAAAGTAGGGGAATCAAGAATTAGCTTCCAAGCCAGCTTTGTTCTCTCCCGGTTTAAGTCTCTCCAACTTGCTGGACTCTCGTCACTAGTGAAGAGCCTTAGGTCTCCTCTTGCTGCCACTCAGTCTGAAGTTGCCACTGCTGCAGATCTGGTTTGGAGACACGCTGTGCTTGTCTTCTCCATACACATGGGCTACACAAGGAGAAGGGAGAGGAGATGGTGGTTACGGTGCTGTCTGTGGTCACTCCAGAGGGCTTTTCCACATCAAACCCTGGGCTACCCTCTGGCTGCTTGAGTGTTGCGCAGGGCTGGCAGGAGGCAACGTAGCTAGAACGGAAGTTAATGAGTTGATTAATTGTTCGTCTTTGTCCAGGTAGGGCAATTAGCCACCTAGGACAGAGCCTCTTGCTAACTAAGGGGCTGTGTAATAACCCTTCTCGCTGTACTCTTTCACCTCGTTTGGCGACTCTTCTCTGGGACAAGACCCTTTGTGGACTTCTACCCAATTCTGTCTTTTATTTCCTCCTGCCATCTCATTCTGGCCTTTAATTTTTTTAACCTTTTTCCTCACCAAGCCAGCAACTCCTTATTCATGTCAGGTTTGTATTTAAAAAATACCACAGCAGTTCTAGAAATTTAGCCTACCATACACTATAATAGGTGTTCCTGCAGAGTCTGCCAGCCGAAACTTTTGTAGTAATGCATTCCTATTAAAAGTTAAGCCATGTCTGTGGGATTTTGCAGGCGGTTTTGAGGATAACTTCCTTTCCCAGAGTACAGCCAAGTGAGATGTGTGTGGGCATGCACGTGTGGGACTGTGCAGGGTTGATTTCTCCATGTGGACTTTTTTAATGGAGTACAATTTTAGACCAGGTGAGGACAGAACAGGACTGCAGGATTTTTGAGTCATATTCTTTGTTTGTGGTTTTTTTTTTGATTTCTTTAAAAAATCACACACATGTTCAATTCAGCACATAGGAAACAAAATCTGCACCTTTCACAATGAACATGGAAACGCTGAATCTTAGTTTAAATTCGTGATTCCGTTATCATTAGTCTTCATTTTATTGAAAGCTTCACAAGGAAAAACTCGCTGCTAAAGCCGCTGGTGTTCTTTTCAGGCCCTGCTCACGGAAATTAATGGGAGCTTTGCCATTAATTTGAATAAGGACAGGATGTTGTGCCGTATTGGCATAGGTGCAATCAAGTCGTGCGTTCTTTTGAACTTCGTATTCCTTCCAGCTCTTCTCTCGTCTAATCCCTGAGCCGTTTTCACGGCACCTTTCTTGGAGCGTGGTTTAAACTCTGCTGACATCCCCGCTGTTTGTGGTGTTGTCTTGCAACGGGCATCACAGCTTTGCTCTCATTAGCTCTAGTAGTTTTTCCGTCTCTCCCTTTCCCCTCACGCGCTGTAGGTAATGATGTTATTGCAGGGTGGACACTTGCGCTCCGGCCCCCTAGAGTACTACTGCTCTCCCTCATAAAGAGCGTGTTAGGCACGGTGAGTTACTGCACTTAATGTATCTGCTCCCCTGCTGTTCGAAACAGCTTCCGCGCTTCACCTCATCAGCAGATGTGCTTTGCAATTTAAAGAAAAGGTGGTATGGTGGCGAAACAAAAATCTTGCTTTTTAGCACAGTTCTGGCTAGCGAATTGGGTGCTTTGCTGTGAGGAGCAGTTTGATTCTACTTACCTTTTTCTCTTGTATTCATCCCCATGAAATACATATTTCCACTCCGGCACAGCAGCTGCTAACATGAACTTAGAAATGGTTTTAGTATCATATCCCAAAGGATCCTAATGAGGATTTCCTGAAGTTCTCGCATATAGGTCACGGGTGTGAGTGAGGAGGCAGGGAGGGATACGAAAGTTCTGAAGCACTTCTTGGCTGTACGCCAAAACAGAGATGTGCATTATTGTCTTCAAATGAAGAGTGATTGAGCATATGGGGGATACACGTAACGTAAAAGTTCTCATTGCGTAAGAATAGCCATACCAGGTCAGATTAGCACAGTATCCTGTGTCATACTCTCATTTCTCTTCAGTTCTTTCCTCTTTTAATTAAGATTTCTGTAAGGGGGACATTTCTGAGTTTCCCAATGATGAATGCAGAGGGAAGAGCAAGGACGGGAGAAGGAAAAATACAACTCTTGAAAACTGGATTTTCTGTTAGGTGCACAAATCCCATTCCTTTTTTTTTAGGCAGGTCATTCTAATCAGTTTATTTAACCATATTTATATCAGTGGGTAGTTTCGAGGTTACAAGAGGAAAAATGAAAAACAGGTAGTTCTGCTTTCATTTGTATGTAGACTAGATAATAATATCTTTGGTAAGTAAGCTGATAAATCTCCACTGTAAACCAGTGGATTTTTACGCCCCATGAGACAGCAAATGATTTGGCTTATTGCCAGCCATTATTCTGCCCTTAGTCTGTTAATCACCTTCTTTTCCAGCGAGCTAGGCATGTATGCAATACCTTTATAGTCACAACAAACACAGCAGCAGAGCGTGGCATTTTCAGTGCAATAAGAGTAAATACAAAAAAAAAAACTTGCTATTTTAAGCCTATATATAAAAGCTTATCATGGAATCTCTGAGAGTATGAAAGCACCGCATTGTCCTTGAGATGTGACTGCTTTGTATTTTGTGAGTTTTGGGGAGTTTTGGTTTGCCACTTTGGGATGCATATGGTCTAAGCACAGCTGCCTTGGGTCATGTGTGTTTTAATAAACACTCCCCTCTTTGCCTGCTCATAACACTGAAGTCTTTGTCAAAGCTGGCTCCAGGTTTACAGCATTTGTGTTGGGGCAAAGTGATGTTTGATTTGGGAAATGTAGTGCGTAGCACAGGTACGCTATTTGAGATGTAAAATGTCATTTCTTCTGTGGAAAAAGTGAATGATGAATATCAGCTCCACCAACAGTGAAATTCAGAAGGGGTTACGGTACAGGTTGTAGAAGTGCTTGGGATTGCTCTTGTGCAAAAGAACAAAAGGAACCCAAAGGAGAAGGAAAAGAATTAAAGGGGATTTTCCCAATCTATTTATCACTGTAAAACATTAATTACAGCTGAACTTCACTAGCTCACTTCCGTCTGAGTCTCTGCATAGTGGTCTGTGTGGTTTTCAGCTGGAAGGCAGTACCAACAGCTTTTTGCCAGAATTTAACACATCTGTACAAAAAAGAATTCAACAGTTTCTTGCTATATTTGAAGTTACCAGATGCTTTCTGCTGAGATACAATAGAAAGAAGGATAAGGAGACATGCATGAAAGTTCCTAACACTAAGTATTTTTACACAGAATATAACAATGAAGCAAAGGAGCACATACATACTTCATACCCTTCAGAAGCTCATGCAGAGCTGAAGCAGATTGTTAGACTGCAGCACACCGAAGTTTTTTTGCAGTTCGTGGGGACGGATTGGGGAAGGAAAGAAGGGGCAAGAGGCAGAGATGGAAAAGGATGAGATTATAGGAGTGAAAGTATGAGAACAATGGGGGTGTGAAGGGAAATGGAAGGCAAAGGTGAGATAATGCTAGTGGGGTTTAATTACAACAGAAAAGTAGGTTGAGGACAATGTAATAGCAGGCTAAGGTAAAGTCAGGGCTATAGCAGATCAATTGGATGCCAGTTTGGTACTGCCTCTTTTTCCTCTCCTACTCTGGTTCTTTACCGTGTTGCTCATCCATGGGTGGGAAGCACTGGGGATGCCAATGCAGGAGGGACTGGTTTCTCTTTGGAACCTCTGTTAAACTTGCATCCCTTACCATTTATGCCCTCTCATCCTGCTTTGGTTACAACCACGGATACAATGTCTAGAACTGTTGAGTAGGGTGATCCAAATTGTTTATACTTTCATTTCGCTGCTATTTCCATTTATTTTATGTTTTAGCTATATCCTCACTGTATTGTGCTCGTGGTGTTAATATCGGGAGCTCTGAGTCTTCCTGTGTCCTGTAAGTCCAGTGAAGCGCAGTAAGGACTGTTCCCTCGGGGCTAAAACAGAGACCCAGCCTGCTAAACTGGCTTCAGTCGTATGATGTGGCTAATCCATTGCAACGCTGAAAAGTAAATGTGGAAGCTAATCTCAGGTGTCACTCTTGTAGAAAACGATCAGACAAAATTTACAGACTAGATTTGCTTTGGTGGAGTTGCAGAAGCATCACAGATTAAGACAGCAGTGAGTTGTCAGTTCTCCTTTGCAATTACTGCAACTTTCTGTGGTTTGCACAACAAACAGACCTGGCTTCCTCATTTAAGATATAAAGTTGTAAATCTCAGTTGGTAGGGCTTGAAATTAAAATGTTAACCATTTTGAAAAAATGAACAAACATCTGACCAGAATTATTTTTCTCCTTTCCATCTGCAGGAAGTCACCAAATCTGTGCAACCCCTTCTGCTGGGAAGAATAATAGCTTCCTATGATCCGGACAACTCTGACGAAAGATCCATAGCCTACTACCTGTGCATTGGCTTGTGCCTTCTCTTCCTTGTGAGAACACTACTCATACACCCTGCTATATTTGGTCTTCAACATATAGGAATGCAAATGAGGATAGCTATGTTTAGCTTGATTTATAAGAAGGTAATTGTTTAATTTACACTCGAAGCCAAACCTCTGTCTGTAGCCTACGTAATCTTTAGGCCAGTTTGTTGAAAGATCGATAGTTTTGTACACAAAGTACACAAAAGAATAATGTGGCTAACATCAGTTTCTGACAGCTCTCAGTTTGCGAAGTCCAAAGAATTAAATACTCATCTACAGCTGGTTTAACCGAAGTCAGCCTCTGTGTGAGTTCAGACTTGCTGGATATGTGGTGAGATGCCTTAATTGTTCTACCACTGTGCTCCTCTTGTGCACATGTATTGCAAAGGAAGAATAACATATGCTGGTGGCCAAGGAATATTTTCAAAAGAGGATTAGAGGTGAAGATTTAAACAATAAATATAACATAGAAGGGATTGGGTTTGAACGATACTCTGTGTGATCTCTGTAGCATGAATATCAACACATACCGATGCATCGCATATTCACAAATCCAAAGATTTAAAAAGGTGTTTGGTTTTACCAATAAAAAAAGCAGCTAATTTAAACAAACATGTTAGTTACTGTAGTATAAAGCTCACTGTGAAAACGTCTTTCAAAAATATTTGTCAAGATAAGCACAGTAGGAGATTTTTGAGGATGCACAGCAGCACACAGCATGCATGCTTAATTAAAACTTGCATTTGCATATATATCTAGATACATAAAATATGCAACAGAAAGCAAGAACTAAGTCGATAAATCAATATTTGTAAAGTAATTTTATGGTTATATTAAATTCAAGTGACATAAATAACAAGTTTAATGAGACTTTCTTTATAGCATAAACAGAGAAGTGAATTGATATTTATACTACTGTACCATTGCCTGTTATTTTTATCTGCTTTTATTCTGTTTTATGGGGATGAGTTACATGAGCATTTTTCCATGGTTTTGTTTTCTTTTACAGATCTTAAAACTGTCAAGCAGAGTTCTAGATAAAATAAGTACTGGACAATTGGTCAGTCTTCTTTCCAACAATCTGAACAAATTTGATGAGGTACGTCATCGGTTGTTTAATCCACTTGGTGATCCATCAAATACAAATGCAATACTTCAAGCTGTTCGTGACAAATATTGAGGAAGGAAGGAGCATAAATGACAGACTGCGCTGAGTGCTCACTGTATATATAAAATGAATCACTGCCTTAAGAAAATGTGTTGGTGCATAGTCATGGAAATGTTTTTTCTGATACTTATGACATCCTTTATCTCTGTTATTTGGGTTTGAGGAACCCACAACAATTTATTGTTGTTTAGACAATTATTCTATCACCCGATGACTCCTCCCCACCCAGAAAGGGGAATTGGGAAAAGCCAAGGAAACCCGAGGGTTGAAATATAAACAGATTTAGTAGAACAGTACAAAATAATTAACATTAATAGCACTAAAGAACCAATATTGATCCTGATACCAATACAGAATATGCAAAGATTATACTCAGCCAATTCTATCCGTAGGAAGCTGTGCACTCCCAGCAGTGGACAGTAAATGTCGGACACTGTGAGCACTATGGCTTTGGGAGGAAGGGAAGGGCTCAGGAGTCTGGCAGCAGGGCAAGAAGTTCTCAGGATCACAGCTATCTCAGAAGAGGAGAAAATCCTCAGCAAACTTCATAATCATTATTGAATGTGACATTCCTGGTATGAAATAACCCTGTTGGGCAGCTTGGGTCAAGTGCCTGGGTCTCAGTCCTCCTCGTCCCTGCACCTGGCTAACTCAAAAACACTGAGACACATTCTATAGCTGGCTATAAAGTAAATATTTTCACAAATTCAGACACTAGAGTCTTCTAAAAGTGCAGTTTCCCCACACATTAGAGAGACCTTATTGAAAAGTAAAATTACGGAAAGAGAAATTAATCCTGTGTTGCTCAAACCAGAGCATTCTCCTATGCTGATCAGTAGAGGAAACCTAAAAACCAGGTATACCCTAAAAACACACTTGTTCTACAGTCTAGTGAGAACCTGCCAGGAAACCTCTGGGTTACGCATTTGGTTTCAAAGGGGTCAGAACTTGCTGGTTCAATCCTTCCATCCTCTTTTCCCGACCAACACTAAGGTGTTCCAGTCCGTTTCTGGTGTTGAACAAGTGATGATGTTCAGCATCCTGTTGTTACTATTACCCTCTCTCCCAAAAGTCTGAATGAGTAGTTGTGTAAGACCTTATTAGGAATCATTCCAAACACATCCGTCTTAGACAATACTTCCAGTCTCTCCTGTAAAACTTCTCTTTCATTAAAGACATAGAGGTAAATCCGTGCTAATGGCTGTGGGGAGTGGAAGCTCTATGAACTTCTGTTCAGCGTGTGTGTTTATTTGGCCCATTGGTAGCATGAGATTTGCTTCCTATGAAAGAAGCAAGAGCAGAGAGACTGTAGACACATGGCTGGAACTTGAGAGTATATTTACTTTAAGCACTGTATTACTATGCAGAGCAATGTCAGCCAGCACTGAGCACGCTGGGACAAGTACCCCGTCCTGGCAGCAGTGTAGCTGCAGTAACACTGGCCCTCTGCAGCCCGGTCACAGGATTCAGTCCAAAAATCTCCCCAGTGTGAACGAACGCGACTGAAATAGACAGCAATCTGTTTCAAATTAGTTGTGTTCACACAACAGTCAACTCTTCACCAAAGTAATGTTTGCCTCCCGTATCAGATTAAATCACTCTCGGAAGATTCTTCTGTGTATTTTCCTCATCTCGCAGTGGTTAAAAAAGCCAGCATCGATGGCAAATTCTGTGTACTTTTACAAAGCTGGGATTTTTCCTCATGCATATACATGGCGAAGAGACTATCGCAGACTGAACTTTGCCTTACAAAAATCAAAGTTTAGGTGTGGAATGTATATGCATTGCATATACATCATAGCTAACACACAGAATGCTATGTGCTCAGGATCACAAATCCTCCTTTATAAACTTGTTTTACTACTGGAAATATTTGTACCATCCTTCATTACATTTTTCAAAGTGTCACTTTAACGGCTACTTCCTTTTCATGTAATTTTCAGAGCACATCTGTAACTTGTATTATTATTCTTTTCTGCTGCGGGCTTCCACAGGGTGTTGCTATGGCTCATTTTGTATGGATCGCACCTTTACAAGTGGCACTGCTGATGGGACTGCTCTGGGATATGTTAGAAGCTTCTGCATTTTCTGGACTTACTCTTCTAGTCGTCATGGCCTTTTTCCAAGCCTGGCTGGGACAAATGATGATGAAATACAGGTGATGAGATCGTTTTAAAATACTTTAATATATTTTCCTGAAACACTTTGGTTTAAGAAGTTTATACCACTTGATTAAGGGTCTCCAATTATGGCATTGTTAGAAAAGAGGAGTCCAAAGGCTATGTCGGGATAGTCATGGACAAGCCCTTACTTATTTAGCAGCTGCTGTCTAAACTTAACAAAAGGGAAGGTCTAATGTGCAGTAAATAGTGATAATGCTTTGTAGAATTAAAAGTCCTTGTTAGTGACTTGATTTATTCTTTTTAGAACTTGTATTTTGTCCTTAGTAAAACAATTACTAAATTTCTAATAATTCCTTTCACATTCTTCATAATAATTCTGTTAAAATAAACATTTTAAGCAGAGACATATAGGGAAAGTGTTTTCATAAGATATAATCATATACAAACTAACTATACAGGATGAAAAAGATGAAGAATCACCTACTGCCTTTTTGCTTTGTAGGAATAAGAGGGCAGGAAAGATCAATGAAAGACTTGTCATCACCTCAGAAATAATTGAAAATATACAGTCAGTAAAAGCCTATTGTTGGGAAGATGCAATGGAAAAAATGATTGAAAGCATCCGTGAGTAAGTGTTCTCATTTGTTAGTCAAATTTTTTATGTGCTCAGAAAAAAAAAAGTAAAATTAGGTGGCTATGAACACCATCTGTGGTCTTGTTAGTTAAGAAGTAAAGCACACAAATATTAATCCTCCATAAACTAACCGTGCATTCCCACACTGCAGCTCAGGTTTTTTCCCAATTTGTCAAGCTGACTATGGAAGTGAGATTTATTTATTTTTTTCATTTGCTTCCTCATTTGTTATAATGATATTTCAGTGGTTAGCTTGCGCAGGTAAAACAATTGTGGCATCTGTGTTTGTTTCTGGCCAACCCTATCCTCATCTTACAATAAAAAGCCCTTTTGTGATGGTGGTTACTTAAGGCTTTACAGACCTTCTTATTCTGCGGTGGAGGAAACAGTATGAGTCCTCTGCAGCCATTTTCTGAGAACTGCAATAAAGCTGGTTTTAAACGTTACATGCAATCTGTGAAAGGATTAAAGCAGCACAGCTTCATGTATTCATCCTGCACATTTCCATTATCATTTATTGTCTGTAGATAGCCTTGTATAAAGCTTATCTCTTCAATTAATATCGAGAGTGAACTGGAACTACCAGACCTGAAGCAGAAAGGAGGTAAAAGAGCAGACCTAGTTAGCTGAGAGCTATGAGAAGGAGGTCTTCCTTACCGACAGGGAGTCCTGGGGGAAGGGAGGAGAAGTGACATATTGATTGATGGGTGGTGCTGTGCTAAAGCTGTCCCGTGTGTTTGTTTAGTCCTTTACAGAGAATTAAAATTCTGTGCCAGGTGTGTGATTGGGAAAATAAAAGAAAATAAAAGAAATATAAGTGTCATATTATCATGTAAATAAAAAAGATGGAATGATATTATTACACAAACACCTTCTTGTTCAGCTGCTTTCTGAAAGGGACTCCAGGGAAAGTGAAGTGTTCTTTACCTTCAGAATAAGGAAGATCTTAAAATTTGTAATGATTTACTGTAAACAATCAGAGAAAACCCAGACTGAATCCAGGCCAGGAGTTCCAGCTTGAGGATGGAACCAGGTTAGGATTCCCCGGTGTCACTCATCACATGCATTGCTTTTAGGAAATTTGAGATCATGTCTTGCGAGCAAAACCTGTAGAAATGAATTGAATAAATTTTAGTCCACAAAATGGTCACAGAAATCTGGAAGAAGGACTGTCATTTTATGATGTATCTTTTCTACAATAATTTACAGTGAATTTTTTAATGCTGAAATTCAATTTTTATTATTATTATGCATGGGGTTTTAAAAGAGAAGAATGCTAGCAATATTGCAAGATCAAAGTATCTCTCTTCTGCTTCTCTGCACCAAAATACCGTATTTTTGTGAGTGATCCAACAGGTCGCTTGGTGAAGACATCACCAGAGCAGGTCAACCCGGGAATGTCAGAGTTTCCATTGAATTTTGCTTGCTGAGCCAGCTCTGCAGGGCCTCCCAATCAGTTGGCTTGCTGAGCTGGTAGGAACCGAGACCTTGTGTGTGAAGCCATCCCTGTATTTTAGCAACAGCACGTTATAACCCAGTTGTTACCAAACTGCTTCCACGTGCTGACATTTGCTGATGCAACAGCGTTTAATCAACTCTAATGAGCTAGATAGACCTGCGCCCTTCCTCTGATAGACTTGAGCTGCCCAGGCTGGCCATCCTGCAGGTGTAGCACTGCCGCAGGGGAAGTGTCACACTTCAGAGGGACCAATATGGGCTGTCTCCTGTGTGCCCTCTGAAGTCTGTACTAATAACTGTTCGTAACAGGTGTCTGAATAAACATACCCGCACTGCTGTGGGCTATGCAGTGTATTCAGAGAAGTAAAAAACTACAACACCAAACTGTTCCCCTGAACTATAACATAGCACTGGAGAAGGTGAAGTCCAAGGCTGTAAGTGTCTATACTTAGTCAGCAGAAGATACATCTTTATATTAAGGAAAGCATCTCAAGCTCATGTATTTGTACTGATTCCTGCAGCATCACTTCAAAACCAGACATACACAAGTCTACACTAAACAAGCACAAAGCTCGTAGTGTCCCTTGCATCTCTCTCCAAGTGTCCGTATTGCATCAGCAAGACCTGTCCCAAAGCAGTGCTTTAATTTACAGAGCTCTCAAGCCTGTGTCACAGACAGACCCACCTCTGGAACACTTTTCTTGTGACTGGGTCAGCTTGTGGCCAGTACTTGAGAGCATACTGGAAAGGGTTAGTGTTTTGATTCTCCCTCTTTGGAGTAGTGGCTGTGTGCTTCAGCACTGGAGGGATTTTTGGTAGCTTCTACCTGGGCATTTGTGTAGGACTGGATGAGCACCAACCCCAAAAATCTTTGTTATCCCTATTCAGTGCTGCCGCCCACAGTCTCATACAAGCTCTGGAGAGACATCAAGGCCCTTTCTCCAGGGCAGTGGCTACTACGATTGTGGTGATCTCTGTGCCTGGCCACTTTCTTCAGGCCTCTCTTTTGAAATATAGACTTAACAAGAAGTTCTAGGCACCCTCCTCCAAAACTGGCTGAGCTCAGATTTTCTGTCAGGGACTTTTAAGAATACTTTGGCTGACAAAAGTTGGTCAGGTGCTGGATGCACGTGGAAGTCTCATGCATGCGTAGTGTGGTAGCTGAAAGGGGGTTCTGCACAGCTGCAAAATCCTGGATGGACTTTGCATGCAGACACTGCCTCAATACTAGAAGACACATAAAGATTACAGTGCTCAGCCTTGCAACACCAGGTATTACCATCACCAATGTGACTGTGAACTTCTGCACAGCATCCCACTGGTTATATCACTCTAATGGGCGTCTTCAGGTCTAGCTCCATCTCTAGCCCCAGTTAATTGCTCTTGCAGCAGAGCAATGGCTCTTTCACTGCAGCAGAGGTGCCCCTGTTGAGGTGAAGCTGAGCTGCAGGGCACCTGGGGAATGTGAAGTCAACGGGGTCAAAATAAGAGGAGTCAATAGAAAGCTTCAGAACTGTCAGTTAAGGCTATCAACTCAGAAAATGAATTATGCTCCTTGAATTATTTCTCTTTTTATTTAACAGCTTGCTGCAAAATGCGTAGACATTGTGGAAGCAGCTAAGAGTAATCACCAGTTGCATTCCTGACTGCACAGCAGTCAGTAAGCTGTTCTGTAGACTCAGCTTCTATGGAGAAAGGAAGGGGGAGAGCAGACTCCCCGCCTTCCACCTCTTCGAGCTGTTGTTAACAGATACCTTACTTCATGGGTGAAGCTGTTAGGAGGGAGCTCTGTGAAAGATGACATTATCACTGGGTTGCGTATCGTTCTTAGTTTTTTTATGGTCATGTATAGCAAATCCAGCATTTCAAAGTATCTTACTTCTACGGGAGTTATGCACCCAGATGACCAGATGAGTATGGGATGACATTTCTGGGATGGTATCGTATACCACAGCATTAGACACTTAAGGATGGTTGTGCCAGGAGTTCTAGAGGCTTGTGGTTTATGAAATATCTGAGTCATGACACAGATCATTGTTATTTTGGCTGACGCCTCTGAATGTTGGTGCCAAAATTTGGCTCCAAATACTTTTTAGGTCCAAAAATTACTTTGAATCTTGCTTTTTAACTGCAATCCTAGAAAATAACAAGTATGAATGAGCCTCTGAATAAATTGTTTTACCGACAGTTCCATCCAAAATATTGGTAAGATGTAAACTGTGGAAACCTATACTAATTATTTGTATTTGTTTTTTTAACAGAACTGAACTGAAGCTAACCCGAAAAGCTGCTTATGTGAGATACTTCAACAGCTCAGCCTTCTTCTTTTCAGGCTTTTTTGTGGTGTTTTTAGCTGTGCTTCCATATGCTGTGACTAAAGGAATTATTCTCCGAAAAATATTTACCACCATTTCCTTCTGCATTGTTCTTCGAATGACAGTGACCAGGCAGTTTCCCGGGTCCGTACAGACCTGGTATGACTCTACTGCAGCAATAAACAAAATACAGGTAGGGCACATGCACTAAACTCTTCCCAAGTACGTAAGCTAATTCTTTATAGCATGTTATCTTGTCAGTTGATCAACAAAAGCGCACAGCATTTATGCAGACTTTCCGAATATACTATATGTTGCTTTGACTACACACCATGAAATGTCATTATAAATCTTGATATTGTTATATGGCTCCCCAGGCAGCATAACAACAGGAGTCTCATGCTACCTGCACGCTGCTTTTTTTTTTTCAAACAGTGGCATTTAGTTATTTTTTCTCATTGCAGAATAAGGAGTTTAATAAAAATATATCATGAGCTGGGGTGCTTAAGAGATGTTTTTCCTTCAGAAAAGGAAGTACAAAATTAGTACGTGTTTTATATAGCGCAGCTTCCAGTAGTTGCAGTCACAGATCTTCTGATTTCCTAGCTATTAGTGGCAAGAACAGCAGGAGATTGTGCATGTCATGCAAATGTGCATCTCATTCATTATGAGTAGTAAACATAATTAAGGTACTGGTCAAATAATTATTACCTACCTTACCTACTGAGATCAATTGCTCATATACCAGCATGAGAGGCTTATCTGCAGAGTCAAATCAGGATGAATTCTCATTAACTCTGTCTGTTTTACCTGCTGTGTTGAAATCACTCCTCAGGAAAAGAATTCTTATTCTACTTCAGGGTGAAATCTTAGGCTTTTTTTTTTACATGTTTATAGATGTTTTTTGGTAAGACATACTTTTTATTATTTTTAGTGTGATAAAAATACCTAATATGGAACTTAAAGATCTTAATCAGAAATCTGAACCTTAATATAGAATAAGAAGCAGGTATTGGATTTTTATGATTTTCAACTAGGCAGAAATCAAGAAATCTAGCCATAAACCTTTCTGTTCTGTTCTCTTGGGTCCCCGTTGTCCTTGTGCTCTCAGATTCCCTAGGCATTAATGGAGATACCCTGTCTCTCCTGTTTCCTGCAAGAGCGTATCCGATGCCCTATCACAGAACTGGCAAGCCCAGTTGTTGTACTATTGCCCTCACTTTGCCGAATGCTTGTCTTTGGGGATATTAGCTCTGGAATCCATAAATAATCGTCTCTTTGTGGCAAGTTCAGCGTAGACCCCATAGACAGACTGCACAGAATCCCAGAACACTGATGCCCTTTACTTGTCACAAGAAACATAAACAGAAATAATAAACCACTCATACATTTCTCTGATACAATTTCCTCATCAGTTCAGAGCATTCACCGGGCCAGATATGTCCCCTGGGTTATTGTATTTTTCCTCTAGCTAGATCCAAGTTTTCTAGACCATGAAGTGTTTCAGGATCAGTGTGCTTTCTCTGGCCATCACTGCTCCAGCAACTCCACTGGATGCCGTGTGTTTTGCCTTCCAGTTGTTCAGTTCCTGCTCTTTCAATCATCTGCTTTTTCCCTTCTGCTTGTTCTACTTGGGAAATTTGCAAGTTTACTGTAGAGAACTGATTTCCCTCCGTATCTGTTTAGTTTGTCCCCTCTATTGCCCACGTAGAGCTACTTGGTTCCACATAATTTGTAGAGCTACTTGGTTCCACATAATTTAAAAAGACAATTTAGATGAGGTGGTACCTACAGACTGCAGAACCTTAACAAAATAATGGAATAGAGAAGTTATCTTTCCTACATTAACATAGGCTTTATATTCTTTCCTAATATTATCCCAGAAGATAACACAAGCGTTGCGTTGCTGATATGTTTCATTTGAAATTACACTACTTCAGTGCTGCACTGGCCAGGATCATTATCTGCCTTTTTTTTTGTTTTGTTTTGTTGGTAGAGACATCATTCTAACTCTTTTAAACTCTTTCAGTTTTGGAATAGGGAGATAGCAGCACGTAGCTGCTTTGTTTCACTGTTTACCAGAGTACAACCTTCCACATCCTACTCTAAAACCAAAGCTTTAGTTGAAAGGATTAAGGTTGGAGGGGTGATGCTGCCTGATACAAGTCCTGAAAGCAAAGGAAATGCCAAGTTTTGATATTCTTTCTAAACCAGAACAAACTACATTTATGGTTATGATTTCACCAGCAATGAAAGGATCGATAGTTTCAAAAACATTTCCTCTGTATCCAAAAGACGTTGTATAAGCTATATTTATGCCTGGCTCTAAGACACCACAATGCAATAGCACCAATCAGAAATATTAGCTAGGGCTCAGTGTATGTATGTACTGCTTTGTGTGATATGGCCGTTGTCCCTTACCCTTTCCTCTCATCTGCTTTCATGGTGTTTCTAGGATTTCTTGCTGAAAAAAGAATATAAAGCCCTGGAGTATAATCTAACAACCACTGGGGTTGAGCTGGACAAAGTAACAGCTTTTTGGGATGAGGTTAGTACTTTTACCCAAACTAAACTAAAACACAGAGTGTATCTGTTTTACTATTTATTCTCTAAGTGTTCTCTAAGAGGAGCAGCCTACAGTCCTTCATTTTAACTGGCTTCAGCTATCAGCAGGCAAGGAATACATGGCAAGTAATTAATGCGTGATATCAAATTATCCACAGTTGAGAAACTTTGGAAAAGACCTTTTAATAAGTGTTAAGGCCTGTAATAAGTAGTTATTTCTGATTTAAGCCAGCCTGAAAACAGTATCAGACTGTGGCATGTATAAACATTGGAAACAGTTCTATAGTAGGCAAAGTTTTCTTCGTGTCCACAAATTTAGAAGCAAGTCCAATTCATATAAATATGAATATTCATATTTAAGAATATAATAAATATGTTATAGATAGGAAAATTAACATCAGAAAAGTAAGTTCATATGTTTTCCTAAGTCCATAGTGTGATATACATGTCTGTGTATGCATGTTTTATTTATTTTTTGTTTACATACAACTACACATCTGTGTGTCTTGCAGGGAATTGGAGAGCTGTTTGTAAAGGCAAACCAGGAAAACAACAACAGCAAAGCTCCTAGCACTGACAACAACCTCTTCTTCAGCAATTTTCCCCTTCATGCCTCTCCTGTTCTTCAGGATATAAATTTCAAGATTGATAAGGGACAGTTATTAGCTGTTTCTGGATCTACTGGAGCAGGCAAGGTATTTCTATTTCTGTTGTTTCAACAAAAGTCCTAACAATTTTAAGGAATAATATTGTGTTATCTGTGTTGTTATATTGTTGTATTCTTACTGTACTCTTGCTATCCCGTGCTTACTGTAAAAATGATGGCTGCAGGAAAAAGTATGGATAAACTGTATTTTTCAATAAAATGGCCAATAGTTATTTGAAGTTTTACTCTGTGGACAATATGAGAAAGGGTTTGCTGGATAATATTTTGTACATACAAGGATACAGACTTTATAAGGAAATAGTAATTTAAATGACAAAACTATTTTTCCATAGGAAGTGAAAGGAGATTTGCAGCAATAATACAGGCTGAAACCTAAAGTTAATGCTTATGGTGAGAATCTCGCTGCCTTTAAAACAATAAACTGGAGAACACAGTGTAGATATCCAGATGGCTCAGTGGGCTACCAAGCAGGCTTCCCCACCCCCACTACCCCCCACCTTGCTAACATTTTAAGGAAAACATTGAAATCAAGACGGTCAGCAACCTGACAAGCCTGACGTGGGTTAGCCAAGTAACTAATATGTGTGCCCTGGACATGTGGTATTCCTGGTCGCTTGTGCTCTGGTTCCTACAGTGCCTTGCTCAGATAAGGTTCTCTGAGTCCCACGTGAAAGCCTGGGGAGGTGCTGCTGAAACTGGTGGTCTTCTGAGAAAAGTCATGGTTTAGATTAGTCATCATTTCAGAACCCCAAAATGTTATCAATACATTTACTTTGCAGATAACACATCCGATTAACCTCATTAATATAAAATGAGTTGAACTGTGATACTCTTATTCACTTTGAACAGCAAGTCATTAGATGAGCCTTTCATCTTCACTGGGTTTTCTCGGGAGATGTGAAAATCAAAACAAACATTCATTATGCGTTTGGCAACTTTTCTTTTCCTGTTTAACAAATTATCGGTGAACATATTCTGATTTCTTTTACTTGCATGGGGTAAAATCTTTGGTCTGTTGGAGTCAATGGCAAAGGACCCATCAATTTCAATATGAACAAGGCTTCTATATTATTTTTCAGTAATGATACCAATAGGAAAGAACAAGAGACTCAGGACAGTTGTCCGCAAGCTGATATGTTGAGGTTCATTATACTGTGATACTTCTGAATTAACAGAATAACTTTCCTATGTTGCTGATAATCTCAGATGGTATTGCTGAAGCTGAAATGTCAACTAGAAAGTGCTGAAGGACATATGTATATCTCCTTTATTCAGCTACTTAGAAAATTGAGATAAATTCAGGTTACACTAAGCAGTTTCTGTGAGTATATACATACAAAAAAAATGCACTTTTCAAGGCAATAAAGATAACAGACTTGTAATACATTATCTTAAAGATTTACAAAAAATAAGGTTTATGCCCCCCCCCCCCAAAAAAATATTTCTCTTTCCCTTACACCCTCTTAATTTAAGGTTTCCTTCATGTTGCTTGAGGCTGTTACTGTATATTCCAGGAATTGTCAGGCCTGTGAAACAGACTGCACACTCATTTTATCTAGAACAGGTATGAAGCCTGACATCAGCTCTTTAATCAGCTTCAATATTAGATAAGGTTGGGTTTGGTTTTTTTTTCCCCATTTATGTTACATGGCACAAGATACAGTAGTTTCACATCCAGTGTGCAAAGCATACTAAGCGCCTGTCCTTTGCAAGATCAGAAACTTCTTACTCAGCGTTTTGGAAGAGTCAGATTTTGGTATAATGGAAAGAATCTTGTGAGACTCCCCCCGCATATTGTATAACTTGTCAAAGGATCTCTGGGCTTAACAGCACGAAACTGTGACTTAGACAGATTTTTAGATCTTTGGCTGTTACGTCCCAGCTTTGTTGACTGTTTATTAGTGATAAGAACACCACTGGAATGGCTCTGTAACATATTTTTCCTTGTATTTCTCAATTCTATTCTTTGATCTAGTAGCCAGTGATGTGTGACAAGGTTACTACAAGCTACTGATTAACTTTGAAATTATAACATGTCAGTACTGAAATTGCAATCAATTCTTTTATGAAGGGAAATAGTAAGTATACTTAGGTCATGTATTCACGTAAATGAGTTAACAGTTACAGAGGAAAATTCAGATCACACTGAGCAGTTTGTGAGTAATTGTATACACACACACAAAGAAATTGCATTTTTCAAGGCAATACAGATAAAAGGCTTATGAACACTAGCAGAATTGTAAATACGAATTGTGTTGTACAAAGAACTAACAAATTAGTCACTGATAATGTTAAAAATCAAATAACATTTTCCATAAATACTAATACCTTATGTCTGTATGTGTCTCACAGATACTCACAGTTTTACCTTGTAAAATTACTGGAAGTTTAATTAAAAATTTTTACTTTTGCAGCAGCATGCCTTTTTTTACCAGATATCTTATACAATTTTTATGTTCATGGAATGAAGTTTCTCTCATTTCAGAGGCCTTTCAGAACCATATGTATCATGAACATCGCCACTTATTGCGCCTTGCACTAGATCAGTACTTATAGGGACACTCTTGAAAAGACAAATGTACAATTTACATGACTTAGTGGGGTGACTATTGGTTTGTTTAGCATTTCTTATGGTTGTACATATCTCTGATCTATTAACCAAATGTTAATGATTTTTCAGACTTCTCTTCTGATGTTGATAATGGGAGAATTGGAGCCTTCGCAGGGTAAAATTAAACACAGTGGAAGGATATCCTTTTCCCCTCAAGTCTCCTGGATCATGCCTGGAACAATAAAAGAAAACATAATTTTTGGTGTATCCTATGATGAATACCGATACAAGAGTGTCATCAAAGCCTGCCAACTGGAAGAGGTCAGTCATCTAGGACTCTTAAGACCTGTGACCCAACCCAAGTGAAAAAACCCAAAAGTAAAAGGCAGGGAGTGGAGCTTTAAATAACTGAGACATTTCTGAGATTTAAGAAACTCAGCCTGACATCTCAATTTTGTGGAATTGCAAGTCAGCCTGTTGCCAGCTCCTTGGGAGATACGCTGACTGTGCTGGTTCTGGTAGTTTACACAAAAGGAGCTAAATAAGCTGGCTCAGCTATTATAACGTGTCTGCCTTCTCAGTCTTCCTTGCTAGTTAAAAACCTGGATAAACATATTAATGTTAAAGAAATGATGTAAAAACTATTGTTCCTACAAATTTTTTTTAACATTTCTTCCTTGTAAAGAAGGTTTTCCTTATAATCTTGGAAATTAAGCTATTTTCCTCCTTTCTTTTGCACTTCAACAATGGCTCCAGCGATAATTAGAACTCTGTGCCAGAAACCTGAATTACTTAGAGGAAAATCTTGACTGAAGTTGGGTTTTTCTGTGCGCACATTGAAAATTCTTACACTGGAAATTATTGCAGGATCGATCTCTCTGTGACATGTAGCCTACAATTAGTACAATGACGTGGAAATGACCTTGTGTGTGTTTGATGTTGCCAGAGAGTAATGTAGGAAAAGATATCTTCTGACATTGCAAGACACAAAAGGAGACAGCATTTTGGACCTTTCCACCCTTATTGCTGTGCCTTAAGATCAGGCATTTTGTCTGTAGCATGTAGATGAAAACAATAAATATTTAACTGTGCTGAATAGGATCTGTCTTTAGACCACACAGTGAAACATATTTTCCTTTAGTGCCAGTCAAGCAAGAAAACAATAGCCAGTCTGTTTAAAAATAAGATGAGGTTACTGCACTTTATCTCAGAGCAGGGTATAGTTAAGCGATAAAGTAATCTTTTCTTATGTGTTTATGGCCATTTCAGCTTATGTTTGGATTGTGGTTTGCTGGAAATCTTCTTTGAAAGCTTCTGAAGACAGGAGAATTAACAACTTCTGTGTTAGGATTTCTGAAGACAGTAGTCCTTAACCTCAGTCATAAAAGTTGTAGTTAATGCCAAAGCTCCAAGAAGTAACTGGCTTCAGGAGTTCAAACCTGCCCTTGCCCAAAGAGGTTTCATATCCCAGGCCCTTCCTGGAGCAGAAGGTGGTTAATGATGGCTCAGTGTCTCGGTGTTGGTGGGATGACTCAGTGTCTCAGTGTTGGAGGGATGGCTTGGTGTCCCGGTGTTGGTAGGATGGCTCCATGTCTCGGTGTTGGTGGGACAGCTCAGTGCCTCAGCAGGCTGCAGTTCCTTTGTTCTCTAAACAGGCTCAATCAAGCCAGCTTTGATCTGTGTTGGTGCAGCTCTGTGCAGAATGATATGCTTCACCTCCTAGCAGGGCTCATTATTTGAGATCAAGTTTGATACTTATAAGGATATTTTCTTCTGGACTGAAGCTGAATAAATTGGGCTGGCCTGAAAAGAAGGCAGAATGGTCTGGAAGGAAGCCAAATGCATTACCTTATTGCCATTATTATGTTTTCTAGTCTCGTTAGCTTTCACATCTTAGTTACCAAACGGGACTTAGTATGGCAGATTGAAGGATGGATTTCAAATATTAATTCCCTGTTTATTTCCCAGTGTGAGCTTTTAGGGGTTTATTATGACAAGGATTAGTGCTTTGCTGGGTTGAGGTTGTGTGTGTTCTCATTCTTCAGAAAGGAGAGGTACCAGAGGATTTTTGCCTAAGGGAGTTCACTTTGCCCCCTTCTCTGAGACTTTCCTAGGTAGTTATATAGTCCACCTGGATGTAGGCCTGTTGCCGAGTCTGTTTCTTATATGGGTTCTTTAAGGTGAACCAAGGATTGGTGATAAAAAAAGAGTTTATTTCCTTATTGCACAAATGCTGAAAGTCAGTTAACATGCAGCTCTTAACAGCGGCTAAATGAGATTTACTTCCAAGCTCCATGCTTACAAAAACTTTGGGAATACAAAGCCATCTTCTTTGATCCAGTGGGCAAATAGATGTGTTACTACTGCAAAAAGTAACATACCTGCGAAATGTCCCCTTTGCTTTGCCATCCCCACCATCACCCTGTAGAGGAAGCATACTGAAGATCTGGTCCAATTCCTAAATTTGATGTCTTTTTCCCTTTGTCTTCGTTAGTGCCAATAAATCACTACAGGTTACTCTAAATGGGTCACATCATACCATCTACCTATATTTGAGGTTTCCTGACAAACAGTGAATAGCCCGTTCTTGTCTGTCAGCAGAACAGGACACTGAAGCTGGCCGATTTCACACAAGGTGCTCTCCACTTTGTTTTAGGTCTACGGAGATATGCAAATGATATTAAGCAAGTGTAACTTAAATAATTTGGGGTGCGTGGGAATTCTCAGAAAAGTCAGCGCTGCATTTTTCTGCCTGGCTTTTTGGATTGGTGCATAGTGGATTTGCTAAGGAGTTTGCTTAGAGGCTTTAGAGTTGCTAAGTACCTGAGGTAAATTTATCTCAGAGTAATTATGAAAGATGGAAAGTGCAAGTAAATATTTCACAGAGCTTTCCATATTTTTAGGTGTCCAAGAATAAAATTTTCACTGTAGAGGAAATCAGATCTTTATTTAGAGGTCAGAATGTGTTGTGTTAGATTTTTATTCTGTAAAGTCCTAAAGAATGGCAAATCTAGTTATATTAACCGTTACCTAAAAAACAGGTGGGCTTTGGTTGGTTTTTCTTGGATGGAAGAAGGTTTTTTTATGTTTTTCTAAAAGATATTGCAGCTTTACATTTTGTTCTATTTGTGTATGGAACCATCAAAAGGAAGGTTAAAAAGATGGTTTCTTCTCTACTGAATTTTGAATATTCACATTACTGGAAAGCAATGAAACTGTGAGCAACAAAAGGATTTTCTTTTATTTCTTTTATAAGCTTACATAAGTTTATAGCAATTTAGAAGACTAAAATGTGACATTTTTTATTCCAAAGAGTTCAGGTAGCTACATGTTGTACTTCCTTGTATATTCAGCTTAAGAGATTTCTGCCTTCAGCTTCTTATTCTTGTTGCCTTGCTGCAATTCACCTACCCTCCGGTTGTGCCAGTAGACCTGTTCATGATGTTGTACCGTGAAACAGAAGATGAAGATTAAAAAGAAAATGATCATGAAATATTGGAGAACTGTGTCTCTCATAAATACTCTGCCAGGGTAGTTTGACAAAGTGTGTTTGTGTAGTGCACAATCCATTAGGATCTCAGTCTGTGCCTGGGTTTACAGGCTCAATTAGTGTGTCCACATCTCTCAAGTATCCTTTTTTTCTCATGCGTAACATAACTGTTGTCTCACCCGACGCCCATCACATAGGTGTGCGACTGATGAACGCTCAGATGCAGTGAATCACGTCATAGAGTATGGGAAGCACGTGTTTTAGTGGTACTCCTTCGAGTGTAGTCCCACTGGATGGCACACGTGTGGCAGCAGTATATTGTCACAGGTTTCATTCATGGTCCTTGGTTCTCTCAGCTCTGCTCTGTAGCCTTCTCTGGCATGTGGGGATACCAAGGGCAGTGCAACCCTGTACCAGTGTATGAAATCTCAGTGACTGAAAGGATCCGCAATGAAAGATGGTTGTGTGTCGAAGGCTCAGTGAGGGAAGTTTGTCAGGTCTAAGTTCCACTGCTTGTCATAATTTCAGGATGACACTGTATAGATATATAATACTGAGGAAGCATGAGAAGGGTTCTCAAATGCATCTCTGTGCATCAGTAAAAGCATACCCAAGGTACTTTTTAAACTTCTGTTTGTACATCTTATATGCGTATTTTTATGGTAGTGTGGCCTGCTTTATATGTGTAAAATGATTCAGGACTTCATTATAATTACATTTCTTGATTATATTTTTCCTTTGAGGGTAAGGAGGGCATCGGGGGAGGTAAAATCATGTTTTAAAATATGGTTCTAATTAATGGAGTTTGGAAATGGGCAGAGGTTAAGAGGAGAGGAGCAGAAGGTGACAGAACAACAGAAAGACTGCTTTGGAGTTGAGATGAAGGGACTGCAATTAAGAGCTGCCTTAGTGTTCTCAATAACCCTACAGAAACAGCCTTACTGGCAAAAATTATTTCCGAAAGCCCAACACAAACTACATATGGCTACAGTGAGACGTAAGTGGTGCGTAGACATTGCCCTTATTTTTGTGTGATGCTGAACTGAAGGGAATGCCAATACATTTGAATTACGTGATACATTCTATGAAACATCACAGTAAAAAAAAGTTTTACAAAAAGGCATAGGAGGAGGGCTGCTTGTTCCTTCTCCATTGCCTTCTTCCTCTTTTTTGCTTTCCTTGAGAAATAGCAAATATTTTAGCAAGCAAGCAGAGTGAGTACCTAATTTAACGTGTCTTCTAAAATGAAGATCCCGGTTTGTAAATATGGGAGTAAAGGCTTTCAACTTCTAGATCAAACTCTTCCAGTACAGATCAGTAGTCCTTACCATTTGTCCTTTATTCAGAAGCTTTTTTGAAATAAATTGTGTGAATGGGTTTAATTTTGAGTGTGCAGGTGATATCACAAATCTATTACCTTTAAAATCTTAAATTGGCATGCTATGATATAGAGAAGCCAAGATATAATTGGTACAGATTCTGAACTTACTTCCTAAAGACAGTCCCCATAGGCAAGCTTAAAGGTGCTCAAAAAGTAAAATAACATGAATTAGTGCTGCCTTGACTTATGCTACCTTTTTTTTCCTTGTTTTTTTTTTTTTGACAACATGTTTTACCCTTTTTATCAAGTGCTTTTCATCATATTTGTGCTAAAACTCAATTAGCAAGAGAAGGTGAACTTTTGCCTAGCACTTCAAATTAAGGACCAAGTATGAACAAATTTAACACTGAGGAAACATCCTGCGTAATTCATTGATTTTTATTCTCATTGCTCAATAGCAAGAGCCACTGGGAGATGCGAACTGGATGAGTTTATATGTCTGTGGAAACTTGCTACTAAATTTGAAGTAATTCCACAAGTGTAATTTCCCTGGAGATTGAAGGGTTGTATTAATGTCATGGCAGGGATAACATGAATATAAATGGGAATTTGTAGAAGTAGTCAGTTGGCTTTGCAAAATCCTTATTACTCATGTAATGAAAAATGGGGAAGGAATGTGCCTTGATTTTCAGATTTTTAGGTTGAAAAATCAGTATCAATAGCCTATACACAGGGTGTGGGATTTTTGTTTGGTTTTAGCACTTGCTAAGTTAAAAAGGTAAAACCTTTGGACAGTTGAAACAGGAATCTCTGTGTCTCACAGCTGTTAACATTGAACAAAATCATCCCAAGTGAATGCGTTCCTCCAGTCAAGACTGCAGAAGTGTGCCCATTATAGTTGTTCTTGTTAAAAAATAAACAAGCATCATATCCCGTTTGAAGGGGTGCAGTAATTCATTAGTTTTGAAACCATACTTCCACGACTTCCGTTTTTACCTTTTTGCAAGGTGAGATAGATATTTTTCCACCTAGTTAGTTCATTTGATCCTTCAATAGTTACCTAAGAGGCCATAAACACATAATGGCAAACTACCTCTAAGAGATTACCACTCTTAGAGTAAACACATGCTCTGATTTGAGAGCCACCAGCTGCTCGTGAGTGTAATGTTTAACATGGCATGCAAATAGAGGAAGTGTTTCCGTGCAAAATCAAATCATATAATAGTACTAAAGAAATTTGTGGCCAGATCCTGTGGTTTTTTAAGCTGGTTTTACAGGGAGTGCAGGAGATCCATTTTCATCTAAGAATTTAGGTTATGGAGAGAATAACTAGAGAAAGAGACAGTCAATATGCCAAGCCCTGGTTTGTGTTCCTGCATGTTCAACGTCTCCTTGCAAAGGATGGCATCCACCCCTGGGTGACGAGTTCACCGCGATGTCAAGGATGCCCTGAACAGAAACACATCCCACTTGCATCCTTGCATCCCGCTGTACCACTCCAGCCCCTTTTATCTGTGCTGGTTTGGGGTTGTTTGTTTTTTGTTGGTTGGTTGATTTGTTTTGGTTTTGGGGTTTTTTGGCAGATAACTAAATCAGTAGGAGTTGAGAGGTTGTTATGTCAGTGAGTGAAATACTTTGTGCCCTGGTTTTGTGCCTGTTTTTCACCAGGGATATTGAAGGATTACAAAGCCTGTGTAAAAGAGGAACAATAAGGATTCAAGTCTGGAACTGAGTGCTTTGTAGTAGGTAATTCTGTACAAGAGGATATTAAGAGGTAGCTTGGTTACCTGATCAGGAACATATCTACACTGTAAACTACGTGAGAGCAAGTAACTTAGCCTGTCTTCATAGCAGGGGAGAGCACCAGGCATGACACGGTGAAGTTCATCTTGTCCTGATGTAAACAGCTAAAACAGCATAAAAGCCTCTTCCAGGCAGAAAGTCCACATAATATGTCAAATCTCCCACTACAACCGTTGCATCTCAGACACATGGGCCCAAAAGTTGGCTACCTTTATACTTTTTCCACCTGGCGCTGGTATGATCCACTGGCACGAGCAGACTCCTCTAACTGAAATTCTTGTCTGTGGCCCAAAATCATGGGCAGGTCAGGTGTGAAGCTGCCGACAGAGTGAGTTCCCCGGGGGAACTGGAAGTAAATAGACTAGCACAGTTTCTTTATAGCAGGGGAGCATCTTGATTAGGGAAAAAAAATAGACTCAACTCCCAAATGCACTGACTTCAAAAAGTTTATCAGTGATCAAATAAATGTGCTTAACAGAGACCCTCTGTAATGTTCTGTGTTGATATCGTTTAGTTAAAAACCTGTTTCAGTCAAGACAGCTCTCCCCACCCCTTTCCCTGTCTTAGGTACAGGGCTCTGGACTGATTACCTTGGACGTTGTCCTATCTTCCGTGTCACTTCTGGAATCGTATTTAATCCCCTACCCTGTATTTAACCCACCCACATACAGCATACTGACCACTTCATGTTTCAAAAATCTGTTCCACAGGAATGTTTCACTGTAGAGAAAGCGAGTTTTGCCAGCGTTTGTGTGAGTTTTGCGTGAGCCTGACACTCTGCTCAAGGTCACAAACTCTTGCGAAAACAAAGCTTATGCTTTTGGATCATGAACCCTTCAGAAATAGTTCAGCTGAAATCTGACAAAAGCTTCGGCTTCAGGAATCACAGGCAGAGAGAGAAGATTTACCTGAGTAAAATAAATTTTTAAAAAGCAATCTCTGATTTGAAATACTTTAAAGAGATCTGGTTTTCTGGCTTATGGCCCAGGAAAATGAGGGCTCGAGCATGTTCAAGCTGGTTACCCAAAAGCCAAGATATAAAAAAATTATTGAAAATTCTTCATCTTTTAAAAATTAACAGAAATGTTCACTAGTAGGTATCAGTCTGAAACACAAGACTTGATTTCAAAACTTGAAAACTTCAAATTTTGCAATTTAATTCATATCTGTCTTACTTTCAGGATTTCTTTTCCAAAAACCAGGACAAATTGAAAGTTATGCTTTCTGCAAAATGTCATTTTAAAATAATTATCCAAAGATTTTTAGTAATCATTGAATTCAAATCTGGAGGTTTGTTTCAGTTCCATTTCTACCTCTTTGGTATACTAGAATTGAATATGATTTCTTGGAAGTACAGAAATAATAATGTTCCTGAAAAAGCAGGTAACAGTAAATTTTCCTCTTATAGCTAAAGAGAAAAATTATCAAATAGGTTGGAACATTATTGCAGCTCCTGCTTGAAACCCTTCGTGCTGCTTCTGCTTAACTTCTATTCAGTTTTACAGCATTTTATACAATAAGGGCTTCAGTATTTTTCTTCTAATTTATTGCAAATAGTCCCTACTACAGAAAGGGACTTGCAAAATGTATACAGAGGCAGCTTCTCTCAAACACAGAGAGAAAGAAGGCGGTGAAAAAGGGAGTACTTTGGCAGGTGAGAAGGAGGTAGCAATGTGAATGGGGGGATTTTCCGGGATCTGTGAAAATAAACATGGGGAATGTTAATGGTAGTGAAGAAAAGGAAGGGGATAGAGATGGTGAAGAAACTGAGACTGTAGAAGAAAAAGGAAGTGAAACAGAGGAAAGGGTTAGCGAAGATGAAGTGGAGAGAGTAAAAACCACTGCTCTGTTCCATCAGTTTCATGGCTGTTTTATCTTTTTGGAGGGGAGGCAGAAGAGGCAGAAGAGGCAAGAGCGAAAGCTTCATCATTAAGGACACATTTAAGGAAGAAAGAGGGGCCCCTTAAGTAAAATACGTATGTTCTATCATTAGAACTGCTTGAGTAGTTTGAGTAGCCTTGAATATATAAAGCAACTATTTGCTGGAAGGCATGGTTCTCAGAAATGATTTTCTGTCAGTCATGCTTCATTATCTTAATTGTTGCTAAGGATTTATCAAATGATTTTGATAACAAACAATTTCTACAGAAAATACTTGGAGTGTGAAGTCCATTCTGAAGTTTCCTTTTTTTAAATGAGACCATATTTCCTATTCACCCTGCTAAAAGATATTAACTTAAACTGTCTCAGCTTTATTCTTCCATACCAAGCCCAAAGGTAGGAGGTAAACTAGATTCTATTGTATTCTAGCCATCCATTTTCTGCTGAGGTAGATGAATATGACATTTACACTGTTAAAAATTGAAACAGATATTAAAAGGGGTGTCTTCTCCTTTGGTGTGCAACTTGAGATTTGTTAGCTCCTGATATTAGAAGCACCCACAAAACTAACTAATGACTGTGGGAACTGTGGGGGTTTCTTCTCTGAATAGTTACCAACAGGTTTCTCAATTGAAGCATTTAGAAATAGGTATGTTAAAGAAAATCCAGTAGCTACTTCATTAATGTGCTGGGTTTTGTGCCTTTCAGCATCATTACATTAGGTTTGTCCCTGGCTTGATTTCACTTCCTGCATGAAATGATAGCAAGGATGTGTTTGGACCAGCCCTATGTACTTTTTTACAATAGGTAATGCATGTTCCAACAAATAGCATTGTGTCTGTTGGACTTCATCACTCTGTTTACGCCTTTGAAAGAAATTACTAAACATTTTTTAATTATTATAATTACAGCCTGAAAAGTTCTTTGTCTGTTCCATGCCATATATTATCCTGAGGTGAAGGGTAGAAGAGACCAGAAGGGGAACTCATTAAAAGTCTGATTGAAATTCCATGTTGACACACCTGCAAAGAAATATATCTGACGAAATCCTACCACCATTTAAAGCAATGGGAGACCTGGAATGAATTCCAGTAGGGCTAGGATTTTACCCCGTTTGCAAGGGAAGACACACTGGGCCCAGTTCTTCACCTGCACTTTTTTGGAAGAAGAAGTAGAATCGGAAAACTGCAGTGGCAGCAGCACCATTACAGACAACAGTACTGGTAGAAATGGGAAACAGTTGAAATCAGTGTAGATATCCAGATACTTAACCACACAAATCCCAATGTTCAGGTGAAGATACTGGGTAAATGTCGAAGTTACAGATGAACAACGTGAATCCCACATGCGTAGTGAAACCCCAAGTGATCTGGGCAGGTCGTCTCAAATAAATGCCAGAAAAGCTTTTATGCCAGAATTTCACACGTTCTCTCTAAATACTTCATGACCTATAGGAAGATGATTGTGTCACGTTCAGAAAATCTTCCTTTAAATATGTTGCTAGCACTATTTTTCATGTCCCTCTTTCTGCAAACACCTGAGCCATTAGTACCAGGGATTTGCTTTTGTGGCTCTCCTCTTACAAGAGGGAAATAACTAGTTAATACGAGAAGAATTTAAAAATCACCTGCAATAGCTTTACCATACATAAAAGCATCTTGATTTTAAGGTCAGAATCCTCTAAGTCAGGAAGTAAATGCTATTATCAAATTAAAGAGTTGGGAGAATCTCACATTTCCTGACAGACCAGGCAGTCGATTTCTAGTCCTTGAGTGGCTGGACCGTCCATCTGTCACTGGTCCAGGCCTGGACGGCATTGTTCACTCTGTTCCTGAGGTCAGGGCAATTTACAGGGGAGGAAGAAGGAAACATTTCTCTGGAAGGATTTTTATTTATTTATTTATTCTGCAAAACCTCAGAGGCTTGGAATGCCAAAAGGCTGCCCAACGGAGAGGGATTAGCTGTCAAAATTGCAACAGAGGTGATCAAAATTGGATTATATCTGAGTTTGTTTGAAATGCAAACTTCTACAGAGTAGCTCAACTTAGAACCCCAGGTCGTATTGCTCTGGAAGTGCTTCACGTGTCATCCAGTCTTTTTCCCCAAAGCTAGAGGATTTCTGTGGGTGCTGGGGAGTGCACCCGCACTCCAGCTGAGTTCCTGCGTGCCCCTCGGCTGCCCGGGGGAAGAGGGACCCCAAAACAGGCCACCTCTGCCAGGGCACTACCTAAGGCCTCCTGCCAGAAGCTCACTTTCTGAGGGATTTTGCATGCCACTTTTTTTTTTTTCCCCTCGGAAGTTGCACTAAAAGCAAAATCTTTGTAAAGCATGAGAACACCGGAGCTGATTTTGTCTGGTATCAGATGCCTCAGTCAGCTTTCTTGGCTGTGGGAGATCCCCACCCTGGGAGCGGGATCGCATGCACAGGCAGCGAGCGGGGAGCGCAGGCACTGGGAGCTTCTGGGACACTCAGGACTTCCAGCTCAGTGCCCTGGAGTCATACCTGCTGGAAAACTAGGGGACCTGGGGAACAAGGAGGTCATGCAGCCCCTGTTTCTGGGAAAAGTCCCCTGAAACTACCACCATCACAGTGATAGCGGGGTTGCTGTATTGGCTTAAGGATGTAGGCCAGGCAAAGCTTGAAGGCAGAATTAATATTTTTTGTTAGAGCAACTGTAAAAGCAGAAAAACTAGACAATCTTCAGGCACACAAGCCATTCTTCATGTCTCCACTTCCAAGAATTACTGGAGTTTGCATGGATGCTCAGTTTCAGTGCTAAATACTCCTCTCAAGAAAATTTCTGACCGCTTCTGCCAGCGGGCACGAGGATGTCCTTTTCTCCTTTCTCTGTCTCACATGAGAGTGAAATGGTGTTTTCTGTGTTTATCCCTGGCTAAAGGTTCATTTTTAGCACAGTCATGAGTTATAAGTAACTTACAGCCCAAGCAGTGGAACTTGGCTCCCAAACCTTTTGCAAACCTTGAGCATTCCTGGCGTTCCTGGCTAGGAATTTTGTGCAAGTCTTTTTTAATGAACCTGCCTGAAGTATAAATTACTCTGGGTTTTGAAGAGCTCAGGTCAAGAGTTTGCTTCTTGCTCTCCCTTACTTCAGTGGCAAGTGCATTTATCGTTGTTATTGGACAGCAAGCTCAGATGGTTAATGTCTTGGATTGATATTGTATGAAGGTACATTCTTTGCTGTTATGGAGATCTAGCAATTAAGACAAATATTTGTTCTTCAGATCTTGCAGCTCGAAGCTCCTGATTGCTTCTCTGCGATAGAATGATATGTTTTCTTTTGTCACCATTTCTGATTACATAAACAAATGAAAGAAAAAAACCTCTGTGGGACTTTTTTTTTTTTTTTTTTTACAACTCCTGCCTAACCCGTCTGTACGCTGTTGTACACTATGCTCCCATCCAGTCTGTAGCTTGAGTTTCTTGGGTATGGAAAATACATGTCTGATTCTTATAGAAAATTTGTCAACAGGACATTTCCAAGTTCCCAGACAAAGATTATACAGTGCTGGGTGAAGGTGGAATCATTCTGAGTGGAGGCCAGAGAGCACGGATCTCACTAGCAAGGTGAGTAGTTTGCTCTCCAAGTAGTGCACTGTTTCGTGTATAAGGAAAGTATTATGACTAAGCACTTAAACACGTGTGGACCAAGTCCTGCTAAATAAATATCCTCCAGGTATATCAGGAACTTCATTTTTACTGTCAGAAATCTGAATTTTGCTATGCAATTGTGTTTGTGATACATCTGCATATTTATTTATTGAATTTTAAAAGTTTAACGTCAGACACATGCTGTGGCTTGGCTGAAGATGAATCTTTCCCTCCCTGATACAAGATGCCATTTGGAGATTCAGACCTTAGAGTGTAGCTTTCTAAGTACCAAAGAAACCCATCCAAAGATACAAATAAGAAATATTCCAGGATCTTTCCCTGCTATGACAGTTCTACAAAGCAGTTTATATATTGATTAATGACATACTCCCTGTCTGTGGGTAACAAAAATGAAAAAGAATACCGTGTTTCAAAAAGTGTTGCTAGTAGTTTTGGTCTTTTTCTGTGGTAAAAGAAAAAGTGGCAATCAATGGCTAGTCAGTACCTATGAATAATGGTCTGGCCTTGTCTGTCTGACCTTCCAATGTTAGTGAGTCATTTTGAAGGTCTACAGAACAATAACATAGGTATTTGTCTTATAAATTAGCTATGTGTTTCAGCAGAATCACTTAGCTATCATCAGAAATCCAGTAATGATAGCTCTGATGTGTAAATGGCCCCATTTATTTCTGTGCCAAGCGCAAATTGTGCTGGTTCCCATGCTTAGAAATGCTGCGTAGAAGGAAAATCACATTATGGTGATCCACACTGGCATCCCATGAAAGATGTACATGTCTCTGTGAGGCTAAAAGATGGGTTCATTAAAATAGAGAGGCTTTCAGTGTGGCTCTTTCTAGCAGATTTGTGAGAAGGAAGAGGCATGTGGATGGTTCTGTTTTATGCGGTAAGAGAAAAGAGGAGGGGAGGAGCAGGCAAAGCTTTCAGAGCAAAAAACCCCCAACCAACAAAACCCACTTAGATTTTCATTTAAAATGCAACATTTATGTGAAGTATTTCTGAGATTCTATGAATAATCACGTCTGTCACTTTTCAGATGGTCACAGCTCATTTACTGGAGGGTCCCAGAACTGATATATAGTTATTCTCAGCCATATAATTATTATTTTTAAAACAACAAATGCCTCAAAGGCGGTGGCTGTATCTGCTTTACGTTGTGTTTGGGCTCCAGTCTAAGCTCAGCATACTGCAAGGTGTGCAGGTGTTGAGGTGTGGGTTGCAGATGAAGCTCTGAGAAAGCTAGAGCAGAAAATTTAGGATTACAGCCCCGGGTTGTACCCATCTGCCCTGGCAATAAACTGGATGTTATTCGCTTGGGCTGGCGGCACACGTGTGTCTGGTGGACTCTGTGCAAAGTCGTGTGGAGTGAGAATCCCCGCTGAAGTGCCATCAACCAGCCGTCACGAGAAGCAGATGGAGATTGCCTGCGTCCATCTTTCTTACAGAGCACTGTCAGCGCCTGCAACTACAGCTGGGGGAAAGAAAGGACCAAGGGAAAAACACAGTGTGTGCCCTGGGTTTGAGCTAGTTCACTGTCCCAGTGCCCTAAAGCCAGTCATGTATAGCTACTAAGTCCAAGATACAAATTATAGCAATAATTTGAGTGCTATAATTATTCCAGGAAAAAGCTTGCAAACTTTTTGTTGATGAAAGCGCCAAGAACAGTATGAACTTTTTGTTGTTGTGCAGCCACTACATCATAATGTATGGTCAGTGAAACCCATCGTGACAGAGGATTTTTCAATGAAGTTGCTTGGTTTACTAACATAATACACTATTATTGAGGGCTTTTTCTCCTGGTGGTTAAATATTTTCACATTGTTTAACATAATGATTTTAAAACTCATTTTTGGAGTACTTTAAAAAGTACCGAAATGCAGCTGTCCAAATTTTCTTTGCTAATTATACCCTGATTCATATCACATCATGATTTTCATACTCACCAAGGAAGGCAAGGGGCCTTTTTGAACTTCTGTTGAAATTGATTTAAAAAAACCAAACAACCTCTTAACCACAGTTTAGGTCTCAGTGAGCCATGTCCAGGCACATACAGCGTAAGGTCCTAATGCTACAAATAGGTTTTGATGTCCTGAACTTGAAATATTGTACAGTCCCATTTCAGATGATGTTTGCAAGATCGTGGCTCACTAACACACTTGTCTTTGCTCCCCAGTTATATCCAAGTACTTTTAAAACTAATGCTGAGACCTAAGTCTTTTCACACACCTATTTACATATACATAATATTCCCTCAGTAGACACCAGTAGATGTTACAGTAGGTACTAAATTCTTATTTAAATGGCATTGTGCACCGATGGGGACTGTCAGGTTCAGGCCATAAACAGATCTTTAGAGTAACCTGTGTAAAAGGCAGCTGTACGGCGTCCTCTGATTGCACAGAAATTAATGGAAAACTTGAGTTAGTTTGTAACGTGGTCTGCAGCAAGGAAGGGCTTTATTGAGAGGTGCCTTATAAGCACATTAAATGTTGAATTTCAGCTCCATAATGATGCTGTAAAAAATTCTGTCAGTTACAAGTTTTTGAGAAAAAAACTGTAAAGGCATTATTTTAAAAATATATTTGTGTGAATTTATAATACTTGTGAAAGTGAATGTCGTTTCCATTTTCTCTGTTCAGAGCAGTGTACAAAGATGCTGATTTGTATCTCCTGGATTCTCCTTTTGGACATTTAGACATTTTTACAGAAAAAGAGATATTTGAAAGGTACTGTATGTTTTGATAGATTTTATTTAAGGATCTCACCAAGCAGCACAAAGTAAAACCAAGAACAGAAATCTAATAACAGTACAAAAATACTGAAGTGATCAAAATGATACCTTTGGGGGATGTTTATTTTTAGGGGTTCTCGTGACTGAGTTTTTTGTGTTAGCAGTAGGACAGTGTAATGTGCCGGGAGCAAGCCTGAGTGTTACTGCTCCCTGTCATCTCATCGTATTGAGCCTGCCATAATCTATTGCTCCCTGAGTGCATGGCTTTATAGCTGGTGTGTCTGTTTAGCAGAAAGGCTTTCATTTTAAAGCACTTACCTGCTTTGTAAGTATAAATTTCTACAAAAAATTCTATTTGTCTTGCTAATCACTGAATATATATAAGTATATTTGAATATATAGAACATATATTTGTCTTGTTTTTCTAATTGCTGAAAGACTGGTCACCTGAAAGTGCCGACAGGACCAAAAGATTGGCAGCAGATTGTCTGAAGACAGAGTTTTTTCTCTTGTCCTGGTGGTGTAGCTCAAAACACTAAGGACACACGCTGCCATCCATGAGCTTTTCAGTGACCATAAGTTTGAAGTTTTGAAATCGAGCTCACACTTTTATGTTTGGTAGCAAAAGATCTAAGTAACCCTAGGATGAAAAGAAATATTTCATTTTCATGTTGAACTGTGTTTTTTTTTATTGACCTGAAAATGATTAAATTTTCCCCCTTTTTTGGTTCCTGGGATAAAGTCCTCACTCTTTACACATCTCAGCCTTATCACCTTCTTTGTAGTTTGAGGGAGCACCCCAGGCTGCTCGTACTGGGAGGGGGGCAGGTAAAAGCAAATAGATTGAAGGCGAAAGGGATAAAAGCAACATTTAATCATGAAGAAAAAAATCTATTTTTAACACTTTCATCTTTTATAGCTGTGTGTGCAAGTTGATGGCAAATAAAACTAGGATCTTGGTTACTTCAAAACTGGAACATTTAAAGATTGCTGACAAAATATTAATTTTACATGAAGGGAGCTGCTATTTCTATGGAACATTTTCTGAACTTCAGGGTCAACGGCCAGACTTCAGCTCAGAGCTGATGGGATTTGATTCTTTTGATCAGTTCAGTGCAGAGAGAAGAAATTCAATTTTAACTGAGACTCTCCGACGATTTTCCATTGAAGGAGAAGGCATGGGATCACGAAACGAAATAAAGAAGCAATCTTTTAAACAAACATCAGATCTTAATGAGAAAAGGAAGAACTCCATAATTATTAACCCCCTTAATGCCGGTAGGAAGTTCTCAGTAGTGCAGAGGAACGGAATGCAGGTCAATGGGATAGAAGATGGCTACAACGACCCGCCAGAAAGGAGGTTGTCACTGGTACCTGACTTGGAACAGGCAGATGTAGGTATGCTTCGGAGTGGCATGATAAACACTGACCATATGCTGCAAGGTCAGAGGAGGCAATCTGTGTTAAACCTGATGACGGGCACCTCTGCGAACTACGGACCAAATTTTTCCAAAAAGGGAAGTACAACATTTCGGAAAATGTCTATGGTGCCTCAGACAAACCTGTCTTCTGAGATAGATATCTACACCAGGCGCTTGTCTCGAGACAGTGTCTTGGACATAAGTGATGAAATCAATGAAGAGGATTTGAAGGTGTGTGTTGATTTACATTCATCTTGTTTTTTTGATATGGTGATAGTTTAGTGCAATATACTCCTTACGTATTTTTCTACCTGACTATGTCATTCCTAATGCAGTACTTCTCTGTGGAATATCTTTTTGGAATATCTGTGATTTTTTTTAAACTCAAATATCATCTTGAAATCATTGAAATCTTCAAAAATTTATTTTGCCTGGTTTTCATGGTTTTTGAATACTTTCTGTAGAGGATTTCAGTACAGGTTTTTAATCTGCACTTTAATCTACCTTTGAGATTACTTATGCTAAAATTAAATTAAATTAAAGACCATAACATGGAAAAACATTGTTTTAAAACATTTATGTAAAATTTACATTTGAAACGTTAAAGCTCATGGAAAAAATAAAACACATTTGAAGTACTAGCACAGTTTTTAAAACTGGAATTTGATCAAATTTGACAAATTTGTCAGACTGCTTGGCTCTTATGTTCTGATACAGATAATGAACAGAGAAGCAAGGTGGATTTTATTCTGTTTTTATGGGTGTGGTGGGAATTATGCAATTGAGGTTGAGATTTATACCAGGAACTGGAGCAAAATTCCTTTTTTCCTAATGACTATCAACTGGTCATGATGAACTTTCATTTTCAAAACTGGCAGCTGATTTTCGCAGGACAGGAAAACTTTCTAAAGTAATTTCCTAGGTGGAAAGAAGTCTACAAGAAGCATTTAAACTCATAATTTGCTGAAGCACTGCCCATTTTTTCTTTTGCTTTATTAAGCTCAGCAGAAAAAAACCACCCACAGAGTATTTACAAATTTACTCTAACAACACGATATTAATCTCTATTGAAAGAAAATAGCTATTGATTAACCATTTCTGGGCTTCTAATGGTGCTGGACAAATCTTGGTTGTTTCTTTCAGTGTTGTCTGAAAATTTCAAATCATGTCTAAACTGTGTTGTTATATCAAAGATGACTCAACCAGGCAGTACTTTCCTCTCCAGCTGTTATCAGCCAATTTGAATGCTGCTGTTCAATTATTTGGAGTGAGTTAGCAGAAAACATGAAAACATTCATGTGTCAGAAATTGTCATATATTGATATTATCAGTCTGACTATGGTCTTATCAATTCTTCGACAGGAATGCTTTACTGATGATGCTGAAAGCATGGGCACTGTTACCACATGGAATACCTATTTCAGATACGTTACCATCCACAAAAACTTGATTTTTGTTCTAATTTTTTGTGTGACTATCTTCTTACTTGAGGTAAGAAAATCTGCATTTGGTGTCATGTTACTACAAATGATGTTTGTTCAAACCGGGTTGTTTGTGATAAAAGGATAAATGGATAAAACATCAAGACATTAGCTCAGGTATGTATTGCTTATTGGTAACTGCCATTAAATGGCTTCTCTACTGTTTAGATGAGCATTTCTTACCAAAAATAGTGATTAGTGCACGGCAGCAGAAGACACACGTTATCAAATTATTTCAGTTATTTTCTGCTGTGTGGTACCGTAAATAAGAACTGTTGCCCTGTGCAGGTCTTTTTTTTCACAGGTGCATAATCTTCCATTTTCCATTAAAAGATATCTTTGTAGAGCTTTGGGGGGTTAACAGCAATAATTACTAGATCTTTTTTTGATGAGTACTTACATAAATTCTGGAGAATTGCTTTAAAAAATGAGTTAGTAGCTTTGCTCCTAGTGAAAGAAGAGTGGTGAGTAAGGCAGAGAGATGAATGCCTGTGACGGCATTTAAAGATGGATGAGGTGTTCCTGCAGCAAGCAGTGAAGACTTTTTCCAAGTACGGTGGAAAACACTGTCAGAAAAAGTGCTGAAGAACATCTTCCCAATCATGGAAGTCTGACTATTTTTTTTTGTAACAGAAATCATCTGCTTTTTGTCTTGTCTCCCAATTTAGGAAAGACTTTTAGCATGTATACAGAATCTCATAATGTCCTCTTTTATAATTAATGTTGCCAATCAAGTGTTTTTCTGAGGGAAGAAACATGTTTTAGAGAGAAGACTGGGAGATTAAAGAGACTGTATTTGTGTGTCAACTTATAAAATATGGTAACAATTTCTCTTGGCATTTTTCAACATGAACTGAAAGAAGAGAAGAATCCAATAGGAATATAGGACTAGTTTCTTGCTGATTGTGTCAGTGAAATGCTTTTAGGAGTTCTGTGGTAGCATTCAAACTTCTAGTATCATCAAACCTGGGTAAGAATATGTTTGATGGTACATTTACATTAATGCTAGTTGCAGGTAATTTAAATTAGTTCTTTTGGACCAGGAATAAAGCCTGGAGCTGAGATCTAGTTTGAGATTCCAAATTTTTAAACCACCTACAAAAGCATGACAGTATTTACATGTATAGCTGTTCTTATCGTGTAAGTTTTATTTTCATAGTAGTGGAAAATGGTTGTGTAAACCTACAACAGCAAAGCTCAACACGAGTTGTAGGGGAAAAGGAAATTTTAACTTTGAGGTATATCAGATTTATCCCCATATATTCAGCATACATTTCTAATCTTGGTTGCAGATTTTTTGCTTATTTTGAGGATATTCAGTCAGAGCACAGACTATATAACCTTTAGCAAATCTCTGTGCATGGGATGAAATGCCGTGCCAAGTGGTTATGTGGCCTGTGCTGACACTTTGTACCCTTCTGACCGTAGGCAACAAAGAAAGGCTAGTGAGGACAAGTGAATTGAAAGTGGAGTTTTTGACACCCTTCAGAGCTGGATGGGACTATCGTGAAAATGCTAGAGAGGCTATTTTAGATTTAGAATGGATTGTTTTGTATTGTAGGTTCCAAGGTGAGTCCACACATATCACCATAAATAGGGCATCATTTGTACATTCTGCCTAGACTTGCAGGGTGGGTGTGTGTGTAGCTCGCTTAAGTGGCTCAAAACTGTGTTTCCTAGATGTAAGACCCAGAGACTAAGGTTGCTGAACTGGAAGAAGAGCAGTTATGAATGGAAACATGTAGAAAGGCTTTGTGAAGTTATTCTGTCACGGTATTGTCTACCTTCATCTTCCTAGCTGAAAAAAAATGGTCCTCTGTTGTGAGGAGTCGAGATCAGGACAGAATTCTGCTGGGAGATGTAAAAACATTATTGTGAAAGAAGTCTGATCCTTGCAATTGCATAAATTCAGAGTATCATGGTCAAGCTTGAGTTATTTACTGTACGACCTGCAAAAGTTAGTGGTTCCCAAGAAGACGACTTTAATTATTTGCTGAGGTATTATCGTAATACATTCCTGTACCAGTGCCATAAAGATATATAGGAAGAGGAGGCTAGAAACTACGTTTGGACCCTTGGAAGAAAGATCAGAAATAGGGCAGACTGAAATGTGGTGGACTAAACAAAGGTCTCCACTGTCTCAGTGGACGGACAAGAATATGTGTTATAGAGGAAGCTTCTGTTGAGCACTGGAGCATCTCACAACAAAAAGGGTTTAATTCCACATTTAAAAAATATTAAAATAGATTACGTGGAGAATTATGTAAAACTAGCAGCTGAGCAATATCAGGCAAATAGATATATCAAATGTAGATATCAGCTAGCAAGAACAACAATGCAAAAATAACAAAGTTGAAGGTTTGACATTCATATTTGAATAGCTGCCTTTGAAGATATTGAAAGACTTACTCTTTTAGGGCCATCAAGAAATATTAATCTTTAAAACTTAAAATACGTTAAAGCATACAGTGAATGTTCCTTGTCATTAGGAATGCATTAGCAAGCCTTTGTTAACATTACGCTAAAAAACAATAAAAGAATATTTAGGCACTTGAAAGCCTGATTGTAATACAAGTCTAAATGTAGCTTTCCTGGTGGGATGCACTAAATGGTTTCCGTGCAAAGAGGAGCAGATATGACAAGGTTTTTGATTCAGGAAAGTTTGACTTCCATCCATTTATAATGCTGTATCTATAAACAATTATAAAGTTAGTGAAAGAAGATAAGTAAGAAAAAGTACCTAAAGTGACAAGGCAAAAAAATTGACTCTGTTTTCTTTGGTCACAGGTAGCTGCTTCTCTTGTTGGATTATGGTTTATTAAAAAGTAAGTAGTGGTGATCATTTATTGAGAAATTGGGGTCTCCTTTATATTGAATTTTGCTATAAATAATTAATAAATTCTGCCAGAATTCTATATGGATAGGCACTAGCTTATATTCAATAAAACGGTTGATAGATGGATGGTCTAAATACCTCATGTAGGTGGTATCTTAAGCTGGTACTTCTTTAAGTGCTAACAGCCAAATAGCTTATGCCTTGTTATTGAGCACGTAAAAATGCATGCGAGACTTTTCCTGGGTCAGCTCACTCTAGAGATGCACGGACTTGATTATCCTGAATACACGGTGCTTCACCACTGTCTTGTAGAGGTACCAGTTGATACATTTGCTTAGGAACATTTTAAGGGAGCAGTTTCTGTGGAACCCCGTGTGTACAATTTCTTCTGCTTGCCTGTGAAAAAATCCCAGAAGTTGCAGGGTCAGGCAGATGAAGGTTAAAACATACTGAGCATCAGTATGGCTTTTCCTGGGTTAATGCTTTTGATCCCTGATTTTGTCCTGCAGCACTGAGTCTGTATGTTTGAGCACAGAAAGCATATGGTGACTTAGGTCTGATCTGGAGGAGGAGGGATTTATGTTCATGTCCCCTTACAATAGGTCACTAAGGCCTTTGACTTTTATAGTACACCTAAAGCATTTTGCTTCCCTAACAATTCACTTTTTTTCAACACTTAAAATATTTTTTCTGGTCAAAAGAAGCAGATGCATTTTCCTTGATTGAGCTTGTTTTGTCAGTGATTAAACAGGCAGTAGCTTTGCAAAAGATGACCAAAACAGTACATTTTCACGGTAGTTGTTTGGAGAAAACTGTTGGAGGGGTGGTAGTTATATAAAAAAGGCTTAATTTCCATCTTGGTAAAAACCCTTCATTGCACAATTGCAATTGCATTTTGCACATTGCACAATCTGCTAATTTCAGAAATTAGTACAAATACTGATAGGTGCCTGAATCACCAAAGGTATCTGAGGAGATGAATAAGCCATTTGTTGCTTCGGCCCCGGAACACATACAGAGTAACATGTCCTTAGCAGAACATGGGGTAGTTCATAATTTCTGTTTAATACACAGAGGACAATATTTAAAAAATTACTGGAAATACATACATCTAACCATTAACATAGTTTTAAAACAAATGAACGTTGCGGTACTATTTGTTTAGTAGAGAAAATAAAAGAGAACAAACTGCAATTTCCAGTAATGCATTTGTTTTTTCATTTCCATCATACAGGACAGCTTTGAAAGTGAATGCAACACAATCAGAAAACAGTACCTCTGACACACCTCCCGTGATTGTCACTGACACTAGCAGCTACTACATCATTTATATTTACGTGGGAGTGGCCGATACCCTGCTTGCCATGGGGGTGTTCAGAGGTTTGCCCCTCGTGCATACGCTTATAACGGTGTCTAAAACTCTTCATCAAAAGATGGTGCACGCAGTTCTTCATGCACCTATGTCGACATTCAACTCTTGGAAAGCAGGTAACTGAGATGGGAACTGACTGACTCATGTATGGGTTTCATTTCAATTGAACAGTTTTCATTCTGTTAAAGGACACTGTTGCTTTCCATTTACATTTTCAGTCAAGCTGAATGTTGAAAGTTTGCCACATAAAGTAATTTGTGAATCTTTTAATGAACCTTGATTGCACTTTAAGTGTGACATATTTCAGTTGTCAGTTCTGATTATGAAATATCGCCTTGTAAGTTGGAGAAAATTAAAAGTTAACTGTTTGAGGCAATAAAACTAGACTAACTTCAAATGAATAGATTTTGTCTAGAACGGCAATAGAAAAGATACAGTCAGCGATGTGGTGAGTGACAAGGAGTCAGGTGTGGATGATAAAAAGTGCTCTATTTCATAAGTAGTCCTACTAAAATGGCATAAAACATCAGTTAGTATGAATAATGGTATGCGTATTCAAATTTGGCTCTGGAGTTGATACAGAGTTCATTATATAACTGGTGCAACAAGTTCCATCTCCCATTGTACATGAAATTCCTATCCCATACCCTTCTTACTGGTGCGTACTAGATTACAGAAGACACTGGTGAACGACAATACAACATAGGGTTTCTCCTTCATTTTCCCATTATGTTCTTAATTCTGTTGTTAGCTGGTGATGAATACAGTAATTCTGCTCATAATTCTGCTGATGTGCAAGTTATTTGTGTATCATCAGAGCCTCCTGCAGAAGGGGTACAGACCTTATGCTTTGTGCCTCTGTTTCTGCATTGTTTAATTATGTTTCTTTGTTTTTATTACATTTTCCTGAGGTTTTTTTTTGAGATTCCAAGAGCTGAAACAGAAGTTGCGGAGCCAAATTCCTCCCTGAGGAAAGATGCTGCAGCTCCACTAAACTGTAATGGAATTGCGTGTACTAGAAAAAATATTGAACTTATCCTTAATATTTTGTATTTAGAAAAAGTTGTACTTTTTGTTAAAGTAATAAATGTAGGATTTTGGAGGAGTTAAAATGTTTGACTTTTTTTTTTTTTCTTTTTTTCTTAATCCATAGGTGGTATCCTTAACAGATTCTCAAAAGATACGGCAATACTGGATGACTTGCTTCCACTTACAGTATTTGACTTCATTCAGGTTTGTAGAATAAAAGTTCTAAATTTTGCTGGTTTATTGCGTTGTAAAGTTTCAGTTGTACATCATGCAAAAGAAATCATATTAATAAGAAGAAATAACAACTGGAATTAAATCCCTCTTCCTTTTTTTTCAGTCTGTATATGTTTACATAGCTGCTTATCTTGTAAGTCAACTTCATTGTTTCTTTTTTGAGTACTTGCCTATATATGTACCTCTACTGTTTGTGCAAACCACTTTCAGTATTCAAGCTCAGAAACATTTTTGCCCTGCAGTCCCCTACAGAACAAGTATCTCTGCTGTTGCCCATATTCAACTTCAAAGGTGTAAAGGGCATTCCTTAGTTTCTTTCAGTTATCTTGGCTCAAGATTAATATTTTTTCATGCTATTCTTTGATTGCATTCAGTCATTTTCATTACTTTACCTCCTTAGCCTCTTCTCTTCCCAGTTTACTAGCATCACCTTTAATTTCCTTCTTCTTGTTTGTTGAATATATTCTTATTTTTTCTGTTCTTTTATATTCTGTGGAAACTCTTCCAGGCCTGCCTTATAGGGCAGTTTGACCCATCATGATGTGCTTTCAACTCTCAGTTGGGCAGTTCTGCTCTTTTTTTTTTTTTCTTTTTTTTTCCCCCCTTTACAATTTTGACTGCCTAATTTTGTTTTTCATCCTTTGCATCTTTGTGGCTTCCCCTGAGTCTCTGGTATTTAAGCTGAGTCTGTCAGGCACTGGATAACTATTTGTGGTGGAGGAGAGCTTTAGATGACTCTACTCCTTGGAGGAATTTCACATCTCTAAGAGTTGTAGAATTGCAAACTTTTTATTTTTTGGGTGGAAAGGCTTGTTTCCAACATACCTCCTGGGAAACTCCATGTGTTGCAAAATCTTGAGTTTCGAATGACCTTCCAATTCATCCACACTGAAGAGAACATTGAAGAGGTACGGGGATAGAGGCAATTCCAGTGTTTCTTAAGGAGGATGTCTTTGTTTGCTCCCCATCTGGCCTATTCTGAGACTCTGTGTGGCTCTGTGTGGATCCCAGTACCCCTCATTAGTGTCCCACCATTACTGCTGCAGTGCCAGCTTTTCCTCAGATAGAGCTGGTTCCCAGAACATTTGAAAAATAAAAGCAAACGCTTCCCTGGCCCTCTTGTTCCTCTCCGCCTTTATTTAGGAGATATGCAGGCCTGACAATCCAAACACTCTGCTGCACAGGTTGCCTGTCTCCGTCTGTGAGTTTGCTTGGCTGTACAATCCCTACAAACGTGACGGTCTTATCAAAACCAAGTCACTTTCCCTATATCTTTGTGAATAACTGATAACTTTGGCTTATAACTTCAGAGGAGCCAGTGCAGCTTCACATGAAGAGGTTCAAGGACATCACAGCTCTACTTCATGTCCTGCTGACATCATGAAGATTTGCTGAATGAGTAAACATGGACATTGAGACCTTCTCTGAATCACTAATGTCATCTTTGGTGTGATCAGAATTCACTGCTGTCTTTTCTGGTGTGGCCATTTTGTTTCTGGTATTTTGGATCTGCCATGGGGATGTTATTCCAAAATTATTTTAATTAGTCTGTCTCTGTGTTTCAAGCTCTACAAGAAACTGACTAGTTTTCCACGTTTTCAAGGACAAGGAAAATCCCTGGATTTGTCTTTTATGTTCTGATGCCTTTCAGAGGCTAACCTACATGCTAATGTACCATAGGTTCACCTCTGTCTCCTCAGTCTCAACTGCAGAGGCTCCTGGACAGGCGTGATAAGCTGCCCTGTCTTTCCAGGTTCTTCTGGTGAAGATCATTGAACCTACCTGGTACCTGTCTTGAATGCTTTTTACCAGTCATCCTTTCATAAGACATTTCTTCTGATCCTTCATAGATTCGGACTTGCTTGGCAGCTTTAGACTTTGCTAATGAACAGTCAGATTCCTCTGAGAGATACAGAGAATGACTTTCTCCTTCTGTGCTGATTATCACAGAGTCACGGAATGGTTGAAGTTGGAAGGGGCCTCTGGACTGAGGGCTTGGGACCTCTCTAACCCCTCTGCTCAAAGCAGGGTCAGCTAGAGCATGTTGCACAGGGCCATGTTGGTTTTTGGACTTCTCCAAGGGTGGAGACTCCACAACTTCTCTGAGCAACTTGTTCCAGTGTTTGACCATCCCCACAATAAAAATGTGTTTTCTTATGTTTAAATGGAATCTTGTGCATTTCAACTTGTCCCCATTGCCTCTTATCTTCACACTGGGTGCCACTGAGAAGAATCTGGCTCAGGCTTATTTGCTCTGCACCAAAAGCCTATTGGGATTTATATAAATAGAATATAATTTTTAAACGTATATATAATTTATAAAAATTATTTGCATATATACACAAATTTATAATTTATATAAATGTAGTAAATACCATCAGATACTTATACAAAGTGGTAAGATCCCCCTAAGCCTTCTCTTAAGGTTAAACAATCCTGGCTCTATCAGCCTGTCCTTGTACGTGAGATGCTGCAGTCCCTTTGTCATCTTCAAGACCTTTCACTGGACTGATTCCAGTATGCCTGTATCTCCTTTGTACTGGAGAGCCCACTCCAGATACAGTCTCTCTGGTGCTGAAGAGAGGGGAAGGATCATCTTACTTGATCTTCTGACAATGCTGCCTGTGTTCGCCAGCAGTGAGGAGAATATGGCATCATGGTGGCCTTTGCAAAATTTAAGCAAATGATGGAAACAGGAATTAAAACAGTCACTGTGTGACTGTGTAATCTCAAGTGATGTGAAAGCTGCATAACTTGGCTCAGTATCAATTGAACAGCTCATTCGCTTCTTTACAATTAGAGATACAAAAGGTAATAAATTCTGCAGTTTGAAATAATGACTAAGCACAAATCCATTCTCGCATTGCGACAGACCAGCGCTATACAGCACACACAAGCATGACCCACATGTGGCACCATTCTTTTGAGAGAAATGAAGAAAATAGTGAAAGAAATCTTTAACTTGTTCAACTGTTACAGTAATTTTTTTTCATAAACTTTGATGCTGCTATTACATTGCTCAGATTTCTGATGAAAACAAAGGGTAGGAAACCTGGAAAACGCTTACCTGTTCGTGAAAGATCTCTGACTTGGGGTACTGGGAATTTAAATCCTTCCTTGAGTTTATGTGGATGAAGTAGAAAAAATACCAACTGCAGGTTTCTTCCTAATGTGAAATTATTTTTGCTTTCCATCTATTTCTTTGCTGACTGGTCATTTGCAGTGATGTTTCAATGCAATGTTCATCATTTTGTCCAAATTGTCCATTTGCAGTTGCTTTATGCTGATAAGTTTGCAGTTTGAAGTAGTTATTGTGTGAAAGGAAAGGTAACACCCTGATACAAAGCAGAGCTTTGCTATTCTGTGTACGCTGATATACTTGATTTTCATTAGATTTAGGTATGAGATAAAAACAGTCTGAGTGTTTAAGGTGCTTCTAGAGTAAAGACCAAGTCCTGATTTAGCTAAGTCTGTCTGGAGCTACTGAGGATGAGGTCTTATGAGAATGGTAGCAGTCTCTGGGGGGTTAAATAGATTATGGAATGTTTTTGTTCCTTTTGAGTCATCTATGACCTTAAAACATCTTTGTTTTCTCCTGAAACTGCTAATTTATCATACCACAAGTCCTCTTACAACTTATTTCCTGTCTTCTGACCAGGAGAAGTAGTAGTGCTAGTTTCATACGTGTGTTACAGTCCCTTGAGCAAGCGGCGGTGTGTGACTTCCCACTTTTACTGACCCTCAGAAAAACTGCTTGGCCCAGAACCTGCAGGAGACTGGCACTCAGCTCCTCACGGTCTGGCACACCTGGTCCAGACAAGACAGGGACAGCACCGGTAGGTTTTGGAGGTGGCTGCAGATATTGCAAGGGTCGTTCTTACAATTTTAACTGGAGTCTGAGTGCCTAGCTGTCTTTTCTTTTTTTTTTTTTTCAAATGTGGCTTTGTAATTTAGAAACCTGCAATACTGGTTGTACTACAGAAAACACTCTTCCATCTATTAGAAAAGATGGCAGCTTGTTCCAACAGGTTATGGATCTGGTCTCAGTTATTTGTGATCTTTTCATGGAGGTTTGTTCTCAGCTGCAAATCCTACTTAGGTTAGCACTTTATGTTTGTTGAAACAATTAGCAGTTTGTTGCCATGGGAAGGAGATTCATCACCAACCTCTAGTCTATAAAATGACAAGTTTACTATATCAATAGTATTTTTCTTTCATTCTACAGTTAATACTGATTGTGATTGGCGCTATAACAGTAGTCTCAATATTACAACCCTACATCTTCCTGGCATCAGTGCCTGTGATAGCAGCCTTTATTGTGTTAAGGGCATACTTCCTCCACACTTCTCAGCAGCTGAAACAACTGGAGTCTGAAGGTAGGAGCAGCAAAATTGGTAGACTTCTAAATCCACAACAAATCAATTGAGAAGTGATTCACCCTTTCACCTCCTCTTTGCCTTTTCTCTTGCAAGATGCCATTGTCTCTGGGAGCAGAACACATATCTCCTTAAAGCCAGTGCTGTTACTCATCCAGCCAATCCTGAGTGCTCTGCTGCCAAAGAACAATGGAGAAGACCCTTTTAAAGCTGGGCTTTGTCACTACTGCAGCTGAAAACAAATAAAGTCCTGACATACAGTTTTCTTGAGAGTCAATGTAACTTGAAAAAAATGTGGTCAGACTTGGTATGTGCCCTATGAGTTTGTTTCTTTATAAGAAAAATTTAGACGGCATATATCTTGATTGCAAAGAATTCTTATTTCTTAATAAGGCGTTTGACTAAATTTCCTTCCTCTTACCCATTAAGAAACCAACATGTTCCAAATAAAATGGAAAACCTCATTCTGAAGTGTGGGTTTGCAGATCAGGCACTGTGGTCTGGCTTTACAACAAACTGGCAGACCTTCAGCAAATCTGTCCTGAATCTTAAATGCTGGTGATCATCTTCCCTTTTAGTCAAGTGTAATTCTGAAGTTCCTCAAATCTAAAACTAAAATTCTTTGATGTTCACGGGGATCCAGCATTGGCTCACCACTATTTATGAATGCAAGATCTGCTTAAAATTACCATGCCTGTACAGTGGAATCCAGAACAGTAAGGTATTCTGTCTGTGCTAAGAAACTTCACTTGGTGGAGTTATCAGAATTGTAGGGATTCATTTTGGCAGAGGAAGAGCTGTCTTTCTCTCGCAGCATCTTACAGCAGGCCAGGAGCTTCCCCAAGTAGTATTCTAACTATGAAGATTTACTGTGATCCGTTCCTGGCAATACACTGAATGGCATTTCAACCCAGTCCTGCAAAGACTGTGGTATGTCCTGTGCTGGGATTACTTCAGTCACGTACTCCAACAATATATGTCAATTAAACACAGACAATAGTTATACTGCTGTCAGTTAGGGCATAGGGCTGTGTATTTGCATTGTATCAAAGATATCTTCTTATTAGTGTTTATGATGTTTCTAATTTAAACACTTTACAGCTCGGAGTCCAATATTCACCCATCTAGTTACGAGCTTAAAAGGGCTGTGGACACTGAGAGCTTTTGGGCGTCAGCCGTATTTTGAGACCTTATTTCACAAAGCCCTGAACCTACACACGGCAAACTGGTTCCTCTACCTGTCAACGCTGCGCTGGTTCCAGATGAGGATAGAAATGATTTTTGTCGTCTTTTTTATTGCTGTGGCATTCATCTCTATCATAACTGCAGGTATGGCAACCTTACTGTGGTACTGAAATGGAAATCTTCTGCTTCTATGTAACAGCTCAGCTTTAGAAACTTCTGAGGGAAAAAACCTGTTGCAAAATTTAGCATATGTTGGAGTCACTGCTTGAAGTATGTCATAACAGTAAACACAATTTAATTAAAATAGAAATTACACCATTATTATTTGCAATCTGATGTTGTAGAGGACTCATTGAAGCGATTTATCTGAAAATAATATGTGAAGGGACAGAACTTTCCTTTTCTTGACTGTAATTGCTCATGTGTTTTAAACCACATTAATGTAACCACATTAGTGTACTGAAAAACTTGGATGTTGATCATCATCTGTATAGCTCAAAGTTTTTTAGTAAGTGGATGTTAATGTTCCTCTCATTTGCAATTCGCTAAGACATGCAGTTTTAATGACCTTTTAAAGCCACACTAATAGCAGAACTAGTCATCCAGTTACCTAATTCCTAACCCACTGACCCATTTTCCAATGTGAAGTTTTGCAAATTCCATCCAAAATCTCCTTAAAAACGGCTTGGTGTTCCCAGTAAACCCAGTACATGAGTGAGAATCGCTCTATACGTTACTATCTTAACTGTATTTGAAATCCTGTGTCTGGCCAGGTGTAGCCAGTCTCCAACAAGCGGAGAATGTCCCCAAAGCGATGGAATAATTCAGTTCTGTGGAAAAACTCAGCAGGTTTAGTTACAGATTATTTCAAATACAGCTTTTAATTCATTACACGTTTGTTATGTATGTTTTTTGATTTTGAATCACAGGCATTATTCTCCCTCTCCCATTTTTACACTGAACTTTGTGTGCAGGATGTGGATGCAGTTTCATTACTATGGTCACTGATGAACAAGAATTTGCTGATTTTGTAAAGGAGTTTGTAAAGAAATCAGAATTTCATTTGATCATACTTCAGTGTTGAAAAGAAGTTATATAAAAGTGTACACTTTATCGTATACTGTATTGTGTATGAAATGTTACCCTCTGTTTCTTGTATAAGGAGGTCTTCTGATTCTTAGAAAAAAAAATCCAACCACACGAATACTTCCGTATGAAAGTATGCACTTACAGTACTTTTGTTACAAAGGAGACTTTTAATTCCCCTAAAATTCATAGGGAAACAATATCTCCTGCTGCCCTTCTAATTGTTTACTTTGTGCGCTTAGTAGTTTGGGGTTTTTTAGGAAATCTGTTTATTGTATTACTCTTTTTCTGAATATTTTATTTGAGAAAAGGCGTTAGAAGCACTTTTTTAAAATGTGAAAATTTGTCATCTTGCCACCATTGTAAACTTTCCTGTTACAGGTAATAGGTCGTTGGAGCAACACTAAATTCCTTTTCTTAATCTGTCAGCTTTTAGGAAGAATATTTTGCTTTTATTCTTTACTTCAATAATTACTCTAATAACAAGATGTCTATAAGCAAAACAGGAGGAAGTGTGTTGAAGAAAGCCATAGGAGAAATGGAGAAATCGTAGAAAGGCATTTGGCTTAAATCCTCAATTGCATTTAAGACATAGTGAGATTGAAAATCAACAGTGGGGTAGTTTAAATGCTTATATTCTGTTGTATGAACTCATAAAGGAAAATTCCTGGAAAATCCCATGCTTGTTACAGCAGACAATTAAAGCAAAAGAATTTATTTCTGCATCTTTGTGGAACAGTAAGGAGAACATATCCTCTCTTTGTCCAAGAAATGAAAATGTAAACCAGCACAACTATTTTGAATTTTAAAGTTGTTACTGTTTTAGTCAGATAAGAGACATTTCACAGATTTGTGTGTGTTGGAAAAAGGAAATTGAAATGAAGATTGCAGCGGCCTGATTCTGTTCACAGTTTAAGTACCAAGATTTAATTTTTTCTTCTGCCAAAACAAGATCAGGGTTCCTAGTGAATTCAGCGCCAAAGCCAGGTGTTTAACTGATGATTAAGCTCTCAGTCCTTTATGTAATTAACAAATCCGTGTTCTTGCCATGAAATAAAAGGAGAGAGAATGTGAATATGTATTTTAAGATACACATGCCAATTTTCTGATTTCTGTTGGCTTTTTATTTGCCTATAAATTGAATGTCTTTTTCTCTCTGCAGGTGATGGACCAGCTCGAGTTGGTATTATTATTACTTTAGCTATGAACATCATGGGAACCTTACAGTGGGCAGTAAACTCAAGTATAGATGTGGATAGTTTGGTAAGCATATAACGCAGTATGCTGTGCTTTCTTTTGAGGAATTGACTTATTTTGTTGATTGTAGGTGTTCAGCAGTTGGATGTCAGGCAGATATGTCAGAACAGTTCCCATCATACCTTTCATAGCAACCTACCGGCTTTGGCACAGCACAGATGTAGTACTGATGGGAAAACTTCAAAAAGTCTTGGAGTTGTTTTGTTATGGTTTTATACCTTACTGTGGTCTACTGAAGGGCTTTTCACAGCAGATCATGACGGTTGTTTTTGAGCCCCTTCCACGCAAAATCAACAGTGATTTAAAAATCTGTCCTAGACTTCCCTGCAGGTCTTTTTCTGGTTTTGTGTAAAATACCCTCTGACATAAGGCTTTGGAGTTGTACATGTTTACGACTTTGATTTGCACAGTTAGTCCATTAGGATTGGCTTTAAAACAGAATATTTCACAAGGTTAACTCATCATCACCCATTTGTTGAGATATGAGAAGCAGACAGGAAACTCATAAAAGAATATGTTTGTTCTTGCAGTTTTCATCATACCTTATCTTAAATGTATGAAAGGTTTAGATGTTATTTTTAAATGTAATAGTTACTTCTCTCTTTACACTTCAGGCATTCTAGGATTTATTTTAGACAGAATTCTTGTAACAAAATACAGTAGTCTTATAAACCAAAAATATTTCTGAGAAAAAAAATCTCTCGCATCCAGCCATACCCTCTCTGAACCTAAATTAGCTTCTTGAGCCAACCACTTCAGTATTGGAAAACAAACAGCTTTCAAGGCAAATCTTGGAGACCATTAAATCCTGATTAGCTGAAATGAGTTGTTGTTTAAAAAACATGTAATTGGGACAGACGGTGACAGGGAAGGAATATTTGCCAGTTCGCCATATTTTTTTTAATCTAGTGATTCAACCACCCTCATCCTGAAGGAAATCCTTAAGAGCCCCAAAACTGGGAATTAACCACTTACAACATCTAATCTCTTGTTTACACATGTGACTGGTGATAGTCCAGAAAGCCAACTGCCATTCAGGGACACATTTTTTCCCTATCCACCAATTGTTTTATGCTGAGTCTTTCTTTGCTTGTTAGAAAAGCCTGTCTTGAAGGGAAAGCACTTAGTGAAAGGGCTTCTTTGCTGGGACTGCAAGACATGCTGAACAGCAGTTATGTGACTGAAGTAAAAAGTGTCATTGCTAAGGCACGACAGCGACAATAGTGTTCAATCAGCTCTCATTTGTAAACTCCGTTTTAGCCCTGTAGGGCATAATGTGATCACTTTAAGGGTAACAATCTGTATAAGAATCACGTGCACGTGTCATACGGCTTAATACAAACTGAAGGTGTTTCACAAAAGCAACAGAAAGTCTTACTGTAGGACTCCGAGAGTTCTGGACGCACTGGTGTTTTAATAAACAACTTCCCTTTTTTTAAAACACATTGATGTTAAAATGTCGTCTATTAGTAGCAATAAGGAAGTAACTCCCTTTCCCCTGAAAAGAAAGTCTCAAGTTACTGTATACATTTGTGAGTACTTTTTTCTATATTAAGACAAACTACTGTACTGGAGCACCAGTTATATTATATTAACGATCGCCTTCTAAGGTGCATCAGTTTATAGGTGAATCCTTTGGACTTCTGTCAGCAGTGGATGGCTGCCCACCCACATGCCATGGATTTTTAGGTATCTCAGATGACAAACTAATAGATATTGCCGGCAGGATGGTTTTGCTGACATTCAAAAGCTGCTCCTGTGCACAAGCAAATAAGAGTAGCTTCATGCTTTCAAGATAATAAAACTGCTTCACTGGGTGATGCAGATGTATTATTTCCCGCTCTGCATTCTCTACACTTAGCACTTCCCTCTTTAAAACCTTTTACAATTATTTGGTTACAAACATCCTGCCAAGGCTTGCGTGCGTCTAGTTGACTTAGTCTGTTTGGTAATACTCCATTTTTCCCTCAAGAGGTACTTTGAGGCTCCCCACAGGACCAGATTGACTAGAACTGACACATCTCCATGTGTCTCCAGTTACAGATATGCATGCACGGCTCTAGATGACATCACTCTTGCCTTTCCTTGGGCAGCTGTGACATCCGTGCTTACAAACCTGCACACAAGCATGCCTGAGTGTACAGCACCTTTGCAGGTAGCAGTCTTTGGTTGTCAGATAAGCTGGAGTTTTCTGCAAGTGCTTGAAACCCATGTCCAAAAGCATAGCTGCGGTAATTAGTACATAATATTAAGCTCGTACAGAGTTATTTTACAAGATATGCAAGGTACAGGGCATCAGTGAATAAATACGAGCAAAAGGACAGGAAGGCAGGGGAATAGGTAAGCAGGATCTCGTGAAGAAGGAAAAAATGTACTGGAAGAAATACTGGCCAAACACATGGGTAGGTGGGAAATTTGACTTTACTCCACACAATCTCCTCCTTGAGCTTTCCGTGACACTGGCATATGTATTGAAGAAATCTGAGTTTCTAGGTTGGATTTTGTTTTGACATACACAGATATTCTCTTTGAAGCAATTTCTGTTGAACTGGTTTGGCTTTACCTGAAAAATCCCCATTGTCTTTTAATGCCCCATAATGGTTTTGGCATTTTGTTCTCTACAGCCCTGATACTTTATCTGCTCCACTTTCTTTTTTTTTTNTTTTTAAACATGTGGTCACTCTGACAGCTATCTATTGTTTCATTTAAAGCTACCAGTTAGGCTAGATTTATCTTTGCACTTTGATCATTTCTGCTAATATCCCTTTAGCTGGTTTTCAGTCTTTTTCTTATCCCCCCAGGCAGTCTTGTTGTATTTTTGATTTTTTTTCCTTCATGAGGAAGCAGAAAATAAGTTTTCCAGTAAGTGCTGCTTTCACAGATAAGCATTGGCTAGTCCCAGTGGACTGTTTTAATGCTTTATAACCTCCTTCTTCACCGATGTGTATCCTGCAGTAGCAGTGCTATAACTGGGAAGGACAATTCCTTTTTTCAGGGAAAGAGAAAATGCCATGCTTTTACTGTTGCCAAGATTACTTATGTAAGGAGATAAAAAAAGAATCCCCCAAAGAGGCATTAAAACCACTCTTGCTAAACCTCACAGTGCCCCACCCTGTACATCAGGGATGCTGAAGAATTCAAGTAGTACAGGGTGGAGAAGAGGACCAAAGAAAAAATTAGGACTATGAAAAATAATGGTGCTTTTACAGCTGTTTTCTATGCTTTTATTTTCCCGTGCTATTTCTCCTTTAGCCTCTTCAATTGGCTTTTTTTTTTTTTTAACTAGGACATAACCTTAATATGCTTTTTACTACTGTCGCAGAAAACCTGAGAACACTATTAATTTCCCAAGCTTAAGTAGACTAAATACTTGACTGTAAAATGAGCATCAGAATGACAATTCTCAAAGTGTGGTGTAGGTCATCTGGAAGGGAAAAAAATCAAGACAAATCCTTTAGAACATTTCCTTTTCTGCCTGCAAAGCAGTGTGAGAAGGAGCAAACAAATCAGAACAAGTTTGACCTGAACTAAATATTTAATTTTTGCAGTTTGGAAGAGGAATATATATCCTGTAAGTGCACCCAAAATGTAACAGCCTCAGATGTGAAACCTCAGTAAAACCGTATGGTCCGCCTGCATTGACCCAGTTTTTGCAGTGACTTCATGCACGGGGTTTTTTTACGACGTGAGCCATTGGACCAACCTCTCGTAGGATCTCTCAGCTGCTCACTGCGCTTTCCAGACAGCATGTTTTTGAGGAAGTGGAGTCTTGCAACATGCGTGTCTGGTCTGGAGAGGTTGACTGCTCTCTTTCTAGCAGAAGAGAACATAGGGACTGATGAAATTAATTGTATTAGATTACTTGTAAAAGAATTACTTCTTCCACTTTCTGGAAATATACGTTACATAATTATATTATGAATTCTCCTTCAACATTAAGAAGAGTTTAAGTGATATTAATGAGAAAGTAAATTAAAGAATTTGCAATGTTATTAAAATCTCAGTAAAACACAATTAGGCAAGTCTAAAAATAGTGTATTATGCTCTAGACATTTTTAGATGGAAGTAGTAAATATACTCCTTTATTCTAAAGCATTAGTTAGAGAATGTGAATATAGCAGGCACATTGCTGATGGGAATAATGGATAAGAAACTTGCTGTCACCTACACTATACCTGTCATTATGAATGACAGAAGATTTCTACCTGTGAAAGGAAGAATGGATATCTTTGTAGAATGTTACTGACATTTATGCTGCATTCTGCCCAGATCTAAATCATAATGCAAATTACAGCATCAGGAAAGCATCCTTCTGAATTGAGTTAAGGTATTAAGCTGTCTAAAATATCTGCATATGAGATGTGACTGAGAAATCTGTCAGGGGAGCTGGGACGTAGAGATGAAATTTTCTGTTGTAAGGGAAGGCTCTTTGTCCAGCTGGCTTCATAGCAGATTTTAGCTAGTGTGTAATGGCAGGTTCTCTTGGGAACCCCTGCCTGTGCAAACATTCACAGCTTTTGATGAAGCCAAGAAAGACCTTCATTTCTCTGGTGGTGATATTTCTATAAAGATAAGATTTCTCAAAACAAATGTACCATCAGACACCGATTAAAATAAATGCATGGTGCTCATTGTGGGGATTTACTACAGACAGTCAGACAGGCAGAAAATTGTCGGTCTGATCCAAGCTCTTCCTGTTTATCACCAAAATGAGATGACATTAGTGATATATATCAACATGATGATGACCGTGCCTTTCCATCTTACACAGCGGTTGAGATGGAAATTGTAATCGATAGGCTTGGGTGTTAGCATGCTTTTCAAAACTTCTGTCACAATTGTGTTTCAAGATGCTCAGATGTAAGATATGATCCCAGTATTTCCTTGCATTGTATATAAATTTGCTTCCACATGGAAAATCCACCTAACGATATTTCAATCTGGATCGAAGAGCAGGAAGGAATGGTAATACATCGAGTAGAATCACTTTGCAGAAGGAATACAAAAGCAGTTAAACAAGATCGAAAATGTACGAAGGCTTTGCCACTAAAAAGAGATATATTACTGGGAATACAGATTAGAGAATAAATGCTAATAGTAAGGCCCAGATATTCCTGGATGCAGTAGCTATGCAGGTCTCTTTCTATTTATTAATTAATTTTGCTAAATAATTTCTGACCGATAAAGAATTGACACTATCTTACAGTTTACTCTAGTTCTTTACAAGGACAAATTTTGGTAAAGTGAGGAATCTGTTAATTAAGTTATTTGGACTAAGGCACTTGGGACACTGAAAGTAATGTAAAGTCACATCTTCAAGTATGGAGCTGAAACTTGTTTCCTGAATAGCAGGAGAAAAACAATAGGAATTTTTGGAGACTCTCGGACCACCAGCATGAAGAACATTCTCTGAAAGTATATGAGAAGTGACAGCCTCTACAGAATGGATTAGTTAACCAAAACAAGCTATGTGTTGGAGGTTAAGAAGCAGATAGAGAAGAGAGACTTGGCAAAATCAGAGTTTGACTTGCAAACAGCCCACATTCTGAATACGTACTTGATGTCAGTCCTCAGTAAAAGGCTGTTGTTTAATCTGGGGAGTTGAAAGTGGAGCAGAAGGTAGAAACAGGATTTACAATATCTGAGGTGGAAATTATATGCAAAACCCAGCCTAGCTGTGGACATGTAGCTGAAGGGCCTGAGTAAGAATCCTGGTCTCCCTAAATTTCCTGTACAGTTCATGGAGGGACACATACACCACCTGTGAGTCAGCCCAACTAAAATCAGAGTCTTCAACTAAGTGTGATTGGGTTCTGCAGTTGGACATTTCATTTAAACATGTGAAACTGGGCTGGAACAGTGCTGCCCCATGCGCACAGATGAGGTGTGACTGCCCATCCCATCCCAGGGTGCAGGAAGGACAGGCTGAGAAGCTGGAGGTCTGGTAATGGCCACTCCAAATGAATCCACCAAGCTGGCAGTGGTGGTGGCACATGATAGAATAACAGCCATCACTTTCGGTTAAGAAGGAGAAATGAGAAGTCATTGATGCCACCATGGGTTTGTTAGTCTGATGGCAGCAGTCTTTAGAAACTATTTTGAAGAAGTAATTAAAGACATAGTGCTTACAGAGTGAATTCAGTCAGCTTTGCTGAAATTAGGGTTGCATCAGACTAACCTGATAACTGTGTTCCATAATTTATTTTCCAGACAAAAGTAATGTAGTAGATCTCATTTGTCTTCAGGAAAGCTCTGGCTGTGGCTCTGTTTCAGAAATTATATAAATGAAGGAGATCAGGATTATTACAAGAACTGTAAACTAGTTAATGAGTTGGACAGAAAGGAAATGGCATTAAGCTGTAAGTATTAAGCTGTAGGGAGGCTACTCAACAAAGATTAGATTTGTGACTGAGCTCGTTTTAATCTTTTTTTAATGCTCTCGAGAAAGAAAAAAAATTGCATTGAAGAAATCTGCCAAAGGCACAAAGCTGAAAGGCGATGTTAGCCTGAAGGATGCTGGGAGTTGAAAGATATTAGGTGAGCTCAAATGGCAGATATAAAATAGATTTCAGTGGCCGAAGTGTAGGTTTGAATTTAGGGACTGCTAAGAATAACCTCTGTTGTAAATAAGGATCTCCTCAGTTAGAAATGACTAAGATGGAGGAAAGCTTGCCTTATCACTGCTTGATTAGAGGGTGACTATAAGATGTGACTGTGAAGAAAGAGCATATGATCCTGGGATGTGTTAATCAAGATATTCCTAATATAAATCAGAAAGTATTAATGCCTTTTTACAATGCCCGTGTGAGACATCATCCAAAATACGATGTACATTCTGGTCAGACAGAAAAGATTAATTTGGACTGGGATGTTTGGAGAAGGAGAACATATGTTAAGAAAGAGGCTTAAACCTGGATTTTCTTTAGTCCTGGAGAACAAAGGCTGACTGGATCTAAGATGGCCTTCTACAAATTAACGGGGAAAACAGCTAGGAAAAAGAATTATTTAGAATTTAAAATTAACAAATGCACAAGAACAAACTGGTCCATAGACTTAAAAATAAGTTTTCTGACCACCTGAGCAGTGAAGTTATGGTAAAAGAGGTGAATTACCTCTTTATTAATTGACCCTTCACCAATTTATGTATCTATTTAAAAAAATCAAGAGAACCCCTTCTAGTCCCATGCTCCTTTGAAAAACTCACCAAGACTGCTACTAGCAACTCCCATCTGAAGTTCATGAACCACAGGACTTGATTATTTCACCTAATATATATAATCTCAGATACAAAATTAGTTATCATGGAACCTCCTACTATATTTTTTGTTAAAAGATATAGATAATTTCTCATAACTATTCAAATGTTTAAGTCTGATGATAGTTCCTCTTTACTTGATGCTGCTGCTTTACATCTTTAAATTCCATGCATTCTGCTGATCCTTCGAGATCAGTCATTATTCAAGGAACTTCAATTTTCGGGTTGGACAACCCCCTACAGGAGGAAGGAGTTGAGGACTCCAAGATTGCTTTCATGATCATACTGTTTTCATAAATACAGGTCATCTGTAGTTTTCCAAATACATTTTAAAACGTAGAAAGAGCTATTGCATCCATTTAAAAATGAAGCAAGTGGAATCACATATTTGACCAATGTCAGTAGTAGAAGAGCAATAGAATATAGAGCTCTATATAAGAAGTGTCCTACCTTTGAAAATTATATCCTGGTATAATTTACACAGAAAAGAGACTCACTGGCTAGGAATTAGGAATAATTTGATTTCATTTGTTTTGGTAGCTAAGTATTAATTACAATTAGAATACTGTTTGTTTTGATTCCTAGATGCGGTCTGTCGGACGCATATTTAAATTCATTGACATGCCAACAGAAGAGACGAAAACCATTAAGCCACAGAAGAACAACCAGCTTTCAGACGCCCTTGTAATTGAAAACAGGCATGCAAAGGAAGAGAAGAACTGGCCATCCGGGGGCCAAATGACTGTGAAGGACCTTACAGCCAAATACAGTGAAGGAGGAGCTGCTGTGTTAGAAAACATTTCTTTTTCAATAAGTTCAGGGCAGAGGGTGAGACACTGTTTTGTTGTGTTTTGTCTAACTTCTATTATGCTTAACTGTAGAAGTGTCATTATAAACCTATTCATTAAGTAAAGAGTAGGTTGAGTTGAAGAAGGTTTTGTAAATGGAAACATGAAATTGTCGCAGAACAAAGTAATCATCTGAAGCACCTGAAGAACAGAAATGTCTTGTGTCTCTTCCTAAAAAGAGCTCAGCTGTAGGATTATTAACTACAAAGAAAAAAAAAAAGGCAAGGAAAATCTTCCTTAGTTATCCTAGAAATCTTGAGGCTATTTACACCCCAGTGAAGCACAGTGGGGATGTTTGCTGGCCATGAGGAGCAGAATATACCGATAAAATACATATGCAGCAGTTCCCCAAGTCGCATTCCCATGCCTGAACTCATCCGCCTTCTCCTACCTGGGGAGAGAGAAGCTCGCTGGTGAGCGCAGGTGCCGGGGGCAGCCTGACCCAGGTGGGGCAGGGCACGAAAGAATACCGGCCGCTGTGCCAAGGGTAACGCACCGCTGGCTCCGCCGGCCGGAGGGTGGAGGTGCCGGCTCGCCCGTTCGATGAGGGCTCTACGCCACCCTGAATTATTATATAACAAGCCATAAACAGCTCTATTCTTCAGATGATTGACAAACCTCTAATTAATCTTCACGAGTGTTTGAGATCACGCTCAAGAAAGAGCTTTAGTTTGAGGACAGCAATTAGGCAGGGGTTTAACACTTTGCTTTAAGTTCATGCTGAAGGACCATCCTCGGTGGGGCAGGGAGGAAAGGCTCCCACGATTTCCTGAGCTGGAGCCGTACGGACAAAGAGGAGATTTTAGCTCTCCCACGTAGATGAGAAAACAGGTTCAGTGACAGCTCCCTGGCCTTGTCATGAGGCAGCTCTTTGCTCCCAGTTTGGATAGCACTAGTCTTTCCAGGTTTGGTAGGTCTGTCTTGGTTTACATGAACTGAATGTTTCATCTACTAAGTTTGAGGGCACCGAAATTTTGAAACCGGGGATCTGACTTCCTGTAGCACCATCCCAAAACTGCTCTGCCTTCAGAAGAGAGGCACCTGTGATTCCTGGAGCGTGGAGGTGTGGGTGCCGCTGTCGTCTGGTGGATTTACTTCCTGGAAAATCCCTTGAAGCAATGGAGTATGGAAAATGAAAGATACTTTTGTACTGTACAGAGAGGGGGCAGAGCAATTAAAACAAAGATCCTTTTTTCAATGGCTCTGATTTAGGAACTCGATCCAATTTTGGTGATGAACCCTGGACTCAGAGGTAGTGTTTCCAGAACTGGATCGTGCTCCTTAAACTGGAGAGGGTTTGTCTCTGCCCCATAGGGAAGCATGTGTAAAACAAGCAGGAAAGGACAGAGCTCTTGTCTGCTGAGGGGGTTGATGCAACACAGTGCAGAGCTTCGCTCGTCTGGTTCAGAGGCCTGAGGCACCGTTAAGGAAAGCACGCCAGGCAGCAGGAAGAATCCCCTTCTTCACCTTCACATATATATTGTCACCCTACAAAAGCAGCCTACGCTCAGACAGGACAGCATTAGATGTGTAAACCCCATCTTTTCTCAGCATTTGCTGGTGGTTACTGCAGATATTGCTCGTTCCAGTGATAGGTCAGTGCAATCCCACAAGGGGAATACATATAAAAAAAACCTCAGCCTCGGGCCCAAGACACCCCACTACAAATTCATGAACTGATCAGAGTTAGGCCCTCTATTTTGAATTATATGGAAATGGAGTAGCTCAGTAGAGTGATTCAAGGGCACTTCCTACTTGTTTTTTGTCTGCTGGATGGGGTTTTGCTGAAGAGGGCTTCGTAGCAAAAGAAAGGGGAAAGGCACAAAGAGCTGGAGTAATCAGTACAAGATAACATATAAGCACATTTCTGTTATTCAGCTAAGGGTAGGCTAACATTTCTTTTTTCTTAGTTAATTCTAACAAAGAAGAGTCTGGCCCAGTGTTTCGTTCAGCCCTTGTTTTTATAATTCCCAAATCAACAACATTTACTATCCTGATGAGATCCATTTGATTTGTTCTCCACTGCTGAGATCTCTGTTTCTGCCTTGTCTGTGGTTAACAGGTGAGCAGTATTAAGTATTTGTTTTTATGATTTGCATTGCAGGTGGGCCTTTTAGGGAGAACTGGTTCAGGAAAAAGCACTTTACTTTTTGCATTTTTGAGACTGCTGAATACAGAAGGGGATATCCAGATTGACGGAGTCTCTTGGAACACGGTCAGTGTGCAGCAATGGAGAAAGGCATTTGGAGTGATTCCTCAGGTAATGAGATTATTGTATATTTGTGTGCCTTTATTTTCATTGGTTTTATATCCACATGCGCATTGTTACCTTTAAGCTGGAAGCTAGTTGTTTTATGCTGAGAAACAGAAACAAAAGGCAAAGGTTTTGTGAAAAGGGGAGTTGGATGGATGCATGGATGGATGGATGGACGCAATGATTCACAGCTAACTCCACTTTTTGAGGGTTTCTATGCCCCTCACACAAGAATTCTTCTAGAAACCGGAAGGTACAGCACACTCAAAGAGAAGTGTTCATAGGCTGCTTATCCCTGCACCTCTGAAAGAGTTTGCATGTTGATTCAAAATAAGATAGTGCCACCTGAAGAAAAAAATACCATCAATGGTGCTCTCAGCTACGGTTTTCCAAAGCCCCACATCACTTATTATGGTTAACATGTGAATACTATACATTGCCTGTTTTCCCTGACAGGCCAGTATCAGAATTACTGCTTTTCTCTTATTTTACTAGACCACTAGCTGATCCCCAGCTTGGACTCATCACTTTTTTAGCCGTCACCTCTCATTACTGTATCATGGTGAACTTACAAGGGAGCACTTCACATTGTTTATGCTTGCTGCAGTCCCAGCGTTGGAGAAATAAAACTATTTCAGAAATGAAAAAGGAAGCAGCTCCTCACTTGGGTTCGGGCACCCTAATACTCTCAAATAACTGGAACAAGAAAAATAGTCTAAGGATGAGCAAACAATTAAACTGAAAAGGGCTTCTAAGTCCCTTGCCAATGTCCCTATCACTGGACCAGTGTCCTGCATTAGTTACAGCTCTGTCCTACATTAGTTACAGAAAATTATTGGCTGCATGCAGTAACTCTAAAAAGTGATTGCTGACTGTAAAGGTAGGAATGAAAGGTGATGGAATGAACTGCATCATTTTAATGTCATGTTTTGTATTTTTGTTGTTGAAAGCTGTCAGTCCTTGCCATCAACATTGATACAGGAGTAACCCGTATTGGCTTTCTTTTCTTTGAAAGCTATACACTGGGTATTTCTTCAGCTACTAAACATACGGTCTTTTCTATAATGATGTTCATTCCTTTGGAAATCTTGTGAGTGTGGCAGAATAATTCAGGTAACAGTTGACTGCAACCTTACCAATGAGTCACTTGTGGTATCAGGAGGCAGAGGGACACAAGTTGCAGATCAGCCTGCCACACTGTGAGGGGACATGCAGTCTGTCCTGCTTTTATCCATCCTTGAGGGGTGGTTACTAGCTCCAGAGACTGATAAGTGTGTTTTGATACTTGGTCACCCTGGGTGGCCCACCCTGGAGGAGTGGGCCACCAAGGGTGACCAAGGATCTCCTTTTGACTGCCAACTGCCAAACCCTTGTGGTGCTATTCCTCCCATCCTGTTCCCACTGTAAAGGAGTTGCCAGCTGCTTTCTGTGCATATTGGTTTGTTCCCAGATAGTCTACTGTCTTAGAGAGGTGGTTACTGTCTTAGGAAGCCGGTGAGGTGCAGTGAACGTATGTGTGGTACAATGCACTGACTACCAGAGGTGCGGTTGTGCACTGACTACATGAGGCACTTTAAAATAGTTGAAGGGACCCTGGAACAGCCAGCTGATTTAACTGAAAAATATGCCGTCAGGTTTTTCATTTTCAAAATAGTGGTTTTCTTTTCCATAACTGTCATAGCAGAGCAGCGGTGTGTCTTCACTTTCACCCTCTGCTGGGTGTGTAGGCTAAATTCTGCTTTCTACCACAATGCAACAAACCAAACTAATTGTAGTGAAGTCACTAACATGACTGTCACTCAGTCGCTATAGTCACTCCTGATTTATTTCAGTGTCACGGCGGTGGGATTTAACTCTGACCGAGCTGTTCCTGATGACACTGTGTTGGTGTTTGTAGCTGCTAAAAGATGCTGAAATGCTCGTGCTGGAAACACAGTGGCTTTGATTTTATAAACATAAGAGGGACTCTAAATTTAATTCTTCTACTTAATGATCAGTTTTGTGTTGCGATAGCTTAACCTTTCAAAAATGTTATCACAGTAGCCTGAGTGGCATTTATTTAAGGTAGGCGTGCAAAGAAGGCACAACTCTCTCCTCTCTGTGCCTTTCCACAATCATGCTCTGAAATTTCCTCAAAGGCAGCAATTTTTTAACGCTTTGACCTTGCCAGAACAGTCTCTTTCTTCACTGCCAAGTTACACCCCCAACAAAACAGAACCAAGAGAGCGGTGGTGAGTCCACTGGTTAGACTTGTTCCTTGCCTGAGCTCAACCGACAGCCTGGTTGGTCACACGCTGCCTGCTGAGCGGAGGTTAGCTTGGCAAGCTGCCCTGTGATGGCTGACCTGGTGTCACCTTTTGTGTCCTCTCTTCAACATTTTCACGTCTGTCTATTCCTGTAAACTTTTACTTCCCTTCAGATCGAGGCAGTTGTGCAGTGAACTGCTAATGCAACTGCATCTGTTTAGTTTGGAGGACAGATACGTTATACAGCTGTCCTCCAAAGGATGGCTGTATAGGATGAAGGATGCTTCAAAGGATGGCTGTATAGGCTGAAGGATGCTTTTACCAGTATAAGCTATGACTCCACTGGGAAATTTTCCTGACGTAGCTATATAGCCAAGTATAACTTTCTGTACTGGAAGGAGCTTCCCTGTCTCTCCCATAGTCATCCTTTTGCTCTCAGACATTTCTTCCTTTGGGTTGTGGTTGCCCAGCAGGTTTTCTGCTTTCCATCTCCAGCTGTCCTTGGGAACACATGAGCTGAGGAGAAAACTGAATGCTTGATAACAAGTAGCCTCCTTGTCTCAGTGAAAAATATGATTAATCTCGTAGCTGAGTACTCACTACAGAGTCACTAATGGTATAGAAAACATCATTCTGCAGCCGTCAGCAAAATGTGAGAGCTATTTATTACACAAGCAGTGTACCTTGCCCTTCTGCTAGTGAGATGCATTGCTAGTTCATTGTTAAAATTACACTTTTAGTTCAGTTTGGAAGTCCCTGATACATGGACCAATGCCAAAAAATCCAAGCCCTCCATTCTCTGGTAGGTCATGGGAGTTGCCAGCCTGTTTGCGTGCTTCAGCTCGCAGCTCCTGTCCCAAAGCCTTGACAAAGAACTGCACATTATGCCTCAAAAGTTCCCACATTCAGAATGACATGAAGTTTTCACCAGCACTTTCCCAGCAGGGAAGAGAAATTGCACATGCCACCCTGCCTTTCCCAGCAGAACAAAGGCAGCCTTTTGTTCTTTGCCATTCACTTATGGCTTCAGAATGGGGGGGGGGGTAGGGGGGGATGGAAAGTTGCCTTTCCTTTGCAGGGAGCCTGGCCTACAACACATATCCAACATGTGGATATTCACCATCTCCAGGAGAGGCTTCGCTAACAAAAGGAGAACTGAGTTCTACTTTAGGCATGCTTCCTCGTGAAAACTTTCCAACCCTCTCCTTCTCTTTCCTACCCCTAAATCTCCCCATTTAGAAGAAAAGAAGTGTTTTTCCTCTGTGGGAACCTCATTGATGCACGCCTGCATAGCACACACAGTGTCCTAACACACCGCCGTCTGCTCCACGCAGACGATGCTGGAATGGCCTGCGGGGTGGTCAGGGATCACACTGAGCCGGAGCAAAGGCAAAAACCTGTTTCTTTCAGTATCTCAAATCCAGCTGTCAGCGCGTTGCAGTGGCGTGAAGGGGAAAATCACATAAAACATTTCCTGGAGCACCCATAAGGAAGTTCCTTCCTGTAGTTCCTCACACCCCGGTGCTGCTGAAGCACAGCCCGACCACAGCGCTGCTCATACAGGATGTTTGTCATTCTCATGCAAAACAATTACTCCAGCGATAACGGGCCGTTTGAAGAATAATCGAAGCTTATTACCCGTTCTTTCTGGGCAGTCCTTTCTGATGCTTCTTCTGCAAGAGTTTCCCCACCACGTTTCCAGGGTGAGGACATCTAGCTGCATCTGCTTTCAACACTCTGAAGCTCTTTTGCATACACGTCCTCATGCAGATTGCGTCTTTAGATATTTAAGGGATTTAAAATGAGAAAATGCCTTCAGAAATTTGGCTTCGGATGGGGAACAGGAGACCTGCAGCAAATTTTCCATTAAAACAAATGAGGAGAAACCTGAGACCCAAAAGGTGCTGCTAGCTCAAAGGAAGGGGATGACTTCTGGTGTCTTCTTGAGTGTTATTCCACTGCATCCTGGTGGATCTCACACCGTTTTCTATGTGTAAATGCTCCATACAGAGTTAAAATCAAGCTTAACATGGAGAATGAGATCACTACAGTCTGTGGGACTGCCAGCTGACAAAAAAAAAACCCCAATCAAATCACTTTTGCTTTGTTATTTTACTTAAGAAGCGAAATTTCGCAAGTTTTGTCTTTGTAGTTCCAATTTTTCAGTAGCTACCTCACTTTGCTCATTATATGTCTCCCGCACTGTTTCATCGCTTCTCATACCCTTTGGGGCTGTTCACTTTTGGAGGTGGCGGAGGTGCCTGTTTTGCCACATGCCAGGGCGCTCCTGCACGGTGCAGCCTGATGGGCAGCGCAGCTCCACTGAGGTGGTCCCACAGAGGGTCCCACAGAAGCTGGATTCCTGCAGGACATTGATGGGTCAGCATCACCATACCGGGGAGCATCTGCTGCACCAGACCCATGCACAGAGCACCTGGGGACATTAATTAACAACCCCACATGTTCATTTCGGGCAGTATATACGTTGGTCTCTGCATCATGGATTCAGCGTTGCCAGGAGCACAGCACTTGGGTTGGCCAGTAAGCTCTATGGGAGGCAGAGGTTTTAGCATCTTCATGGGAGAAAGTTATAGAACTGGTCCCAAAAGAACTTGCAGAAGGTCTTCATTGCTCCCATGCTCTTATTCGTGTCTGTAAATATTTTAACCTCAATGTAAAGTCCCTAAAGAACACTTATGAAGACAAACCCTCCAACTCTGCACCTAGTACTACTAAAGCATTCACGTAGTAATTTGATTTTCTTCCATGTTGATATTGTTGCCATAATATATATGAAGCGGAGGAGGCTACATGGAGGTCATATCGTTGTTACTCTGACTTCTCTGTATGTGTAGCTGGTGTATGGTTCCGGCTGATGTTGCGTTTGCTCTGTAGCCATGGGGTGTATGGGAACAAGAGGCCATGGGTCTGGCTGAGGAGCTGCACATGGGTTGTCTTTTTGTTGCAACAGCAGCTACTCATGGCTAGATATCTCACTCCTTAGCAGCCTCTTGTCAACTGATCCTTTACCCTTCTGTATGCATTTGCTTAGGTACTTCAGGGTCTTGATTCTCCACAAAACACTTAAATCACTTGGGAAGCTTATCGCCACAAGCTGGGTGTATCCCACACCGTAACCAATATGCAGAGGCTGTCGCCACTGAGGGGGATTAATGCCTTTCAGAGGGGCTGATTTACAATATTTGGGGTGGTCAGAACATAAACATGACCATATTTATATTCCCGAGTGTTTTGCTTCTGGGTGGATGTGAGGTTGGAGAAACTATTTGTTGTATGATCACACCCATTATCATCCTGGGTGAATTTGAACAAGTGACTGAGAAGGAAACAGTTCCAGATTTGCTGCCAGTCATCCATTCCCCCTTCCAACGCTCCCCTAATTTCTATTTCTTCCATATTTATAAAAAACACAAAAGTCCATGCAATTAAATTTGGGGAGGGTTTTTTTTTTCGCTTTAGACTTCTAGCTTTTAAGAATTTTGGGGTTTTTTTTCTGCTTCTTTTTAAGTGGACTCTAAACTGCCCATGTGACTCACATGATATTTACTCAAGTGAACCCTATGTGGTTTCTAATGAGCTGGGAGGAAGGGGATGTTGAAATGGAGAGAGAAGTACCAGAATTCAGGACAATGAAATATTTACCTTGTGGGAAAAAACCCCAAACCTAAACCCCCACCTTTTGGGAATAGCTTGCTTTTAGTGCCCTACTTCTTGAAAGCACAATTACTAGGAACAACAGCAGTTTCTGAAGAAAGTAGTACCCTTTATTTCTCTGCCTGCTGCACTTCAGCAGGAATGTTATTCAGCCCCGTCTTCTTTAAAACTGGTTTGTTCAGTTAACTGCTCTTTACCACTGAGAAATGAAAATACCTATTCCATTAGTTAAATGTATGGCGCTCGAAGTGTGAACAAACCCACGTCCGACACTGTTTCCACAGCGTTGTTATTTCCACCGCACCCACCACTTCTAAGAATCTAATCCCGCTGCAAATATGTCACCCCGCTCACGCCACCTGAGCGGCGCAGGGCATGGGAAAGGGACTGTGCCGTACTTCACCGAAGCGTTCATTGTTATTAACAATCACGGTTATAAAGGAAAAGCCCTAGACTCCACCAAAAGTGTTTTGATGGCTTTTAGCTGTGTGCGCTGCCGCCTCCGCCGCGGCTGGGTTGGTGTGTCGCCGGCAGTGCGGTGAAGGTACCATCGCGCTTAAATCCACCCCGCTGGCTGCGGGGCACCACCGTGCAGCTGCTTTTCTCCTCTGGTCTCCTGAATCAGGTGCTTCCTTCTCTCTTCCACCAAAGAAGTTATTGGCAACGGTTTACGTCTCTTAATTAAGAAAATTAATTAATGTAATTTATTTTCCTCTGCCGCGTTTAAACTTTTAGTTAATCATAATTAAATGATTAATGTAAATGTGTGTATAAATCACTTGGAAATCTGATGAAAGAATGCCAAGTTCCCGGGTTAGGTCAGGTGGAAATCGTGGTAGACCGGCCAAACGCTGGGAAAGTACTTGCTAAGAATATTCTCTCAGCCATTTTCTGCTGGGACAGCTCATCCTTCACTGCTTTTGGTAGTGTTTCACTACTTCTATAAAGTCCTAGACTTTAACTGCCGAGAAATTATGTGGCTGTAAATTGCTGGCATTTCAACACGTTTTCTCTAAACAAATATTTTCTTTAGGAAGACAAAAGAGAAGAAAATAATTGTCTCAAATCTTTCCCCTGGGTATTTGTTCCGTATGTACAAGGAAAGAGCAAGCAAACGGTAGTATTTCTCAAGAAGGCACTTACATTCTTTGAGAGCGAGTTCTCCCTGCTCCAAGCGGCAGGTGTACCTCGCAGCGCAGAAACCAACAGCTTGGGTTTATCTCATGAGAAATGTTGTGCAACCTCAGTGTCCCTTGAAGAACCTCATTTCCACCAGAATCTCACACGCCCACCCCATGTAAAAAGAGATTAAACAAATATTTAATTTCGCCTGAGTCATTGCTTTTCGAGCTACGAAACGTGTATCTAAGGGATGTTCGCCTAAATCTGCTTGCCGAAATGCAGGAGGAAAGCAGAAGTGAGTAGTAAGCTGGAGTGGGACAAGGATGGGCTCTCAGGGTCACGAAATGTGCGTCCTCTTCATCTGGTGTGATGGAAGGGAGGCGAGAGCTGGGAGAGAGCATGGGCCGTAGCATCCCTCTGGGAAGTCTCATACACCAGTGAGCAGGTTGTTGCTGCGACAATCGCAAATCGGGTCGTGCTGTGTCACATCTCAGTGACATCACAGAGAGAGACGAAAAAAACCCTCTTTTGAGATAGAACTGGGACATGGTGAAATGTCAAGTAACAGAATGATGCTGATATATGTATTTGGCTACAATTGATTAGAAAAAGAGAAATTCACTAATGAAAACCAACTGTTTTAAAAAAAGAGACAGTGTCACTGAATACTGACAAATATCCGACGTTTTTTTTCTCAAAACAAAATTGTGGAAACACACAGTTTGGTTTAGTGATATTTTTTTTGTTTGAATATGTTTCACATAATAAAGAATCAAAAATGGTTTTTAAAAGCTTGTTTCAAAGTGGAAATACAGGAAATCTTTTATTCTGAAAATTGCTGAAATTTGATTTTTACTGTTTTTCAGACAAGTTTGACTAAGTTTTTATTAAGACAATTGCCAAAACCTGAACATAAGGATTTTTAAAATCACTTTTTTTGGAACAATGTTTTAAAAAAAATTAAGAACCTGCAATAACCTCTATCTGGTACTTGCAGAAGGTTTTTCTTTTCTCCGTATGGTTTACAATTTACAATGCTTTGCACAATGTTTCAGGGTATCCATCTACCTGTGTCTGTATATCTTTTTTCTTGTAGAAAGTGTTCATATTTTCTGGAACTTTTCGGAGGAATTTGGATCCTTATGGGCAGTGGAATGATGAAGAAATATGGAAAGTGGCAGAGGAGGTAAAACTGTTCAATGTTATTCATATCCCTCTGGTGAAGTGGTTACAGCAGAGTGCAGTGTAGGTCAAATGATTGTCATACGTTATATTTATACAGAGTCTTAGGAGAAAAAAGTGCTGAGTAAAGGTGATGCTGTGCTATAAAACATGTTTCCTTATTACCTAGTAAAAAGGCGCCTTTGTCAGAAATTTTTTTTTTTAAAAAAAGAAAAGATAAACTTCCATACAGGTCAGTCTGGGTTCCTCATGCAGTGATTTAGCGCAGGTGAGGTTTTATGTTTGGCTCTGCTGGGTGACCCTGAGAAAAAAAAAAGTGGAGGAAGCCGATATAGCAAAATGTCCTGTAATCTTTTCTTACTTTAATGCCTTGCCAAATATATGAAATCTCTGCAAGGCATTTTTCTACCAAAATGCGTGAACTTGACTAGTAAACATTTTGGAGGCCAGAAAAAAAGCGAAAAATGCCTATGGCCTGCTCTAGAAATAAAAGCGGTGTTCTTGCGATAGGAAATATTTATATTCAGCGTAGAAAAATCTTTCCTCCAAATATTTTCCAGTTATTGCATTTCTCAGGCCACCGTGAAGCCAGCCGAGAAGGAGCACTCTGACACCTCGTTCAGGCTCACGTACGGCTTGTGCCGCAGGCAGCTGCCTCTTGCGTGGAAAATAAGAATCATGGAATATTAGATATTATGAACCTGAAGGTTTTCTTCTAATTTTATGTTGAGGCTTTAGCAACACTTTTGTTTTCAAATTCCCCAAGATTAGGGTCAGATTTTTACAACTCTTTTTCCATGTTGAGCTAAAGCCTGTGCATTATGGCTGTCAGCTGCCACCTATTGGTTCTGATAGTGCTAAATAAGTTACACAGGTGTATGCAATGCCGAGAGAAAAGGCAGGTGAGAGTTACGGGAGGGAAAGGGCTGCAGCCTAGAAAGCAAGTGCCTTTTTCCAAGCTAGAGATGACCTAATTAATACAGACTCAGCAATGAATTGATGTCATTTTCCCTGTTTGTTGCAAGTCTCAAGTATCAGAAAATGCCTACAAGTGCAGGGCTTAATCCGGAAGCTTCCTCCTTTCCCATCTGGGAGGTTAAATCTGGCTCTGCTCACTCTCTTGGGTTTATCTCATTTCTTCCCTATGTTTGGAAGAGGGGGAAGCAGACACTCTCTCTGAGTAATTTACTGTAAAATAAAAACCTCATGGCATTTTTGGTTAAATGATGGGACAGCAGTTTTTTAGCTGGTCCTAGCAGGGGCAACGGGGTGCTCGGTGCTGTGCTTCTCCGCTTCTCAGGGGGGCGGGGGATGGAGGGAATGGAGTGTGGATTAACATCCCCTTTCTTGAAAAAGACAAGCTCTCCTTCTGCTTTTGAGGATTGTTTTCACTCTGTGTGTGAATTGAGCCTGGGATTTTAAAGAGCTAAAACCTCATTTACGAAAAAAAATTATTTATAAATTTATGAAAATTTATGAAAAAAAAATATTTTGAAGTGTTTATCATTAAGGAGTTCGGCAAATCCACATGTGATGCAGAGGTTTTCACGGCACGGGCGAGAGTGCAAAGCAAATAGAAAAGAAAAAGAGCTGTAATACTTTTTAGTAGGAGTGATTGGATTGTTTAAAGTGTCCACGCTCTTGAAATCTGGCTTGTTAGTGGCAGTGAGTCAGTGTAACTTCGGGAGCATGGCACAGAAGGAAAGTGAACTGTCAGCTTAACCCTGACCCACGTTGGCTGCTGAGGATTTAGGGAACGCTGCTGAGGTCAGCATCTGCTTTTTACGCTCCTTGCAATCAGCTGCAGAGAGCAAGGCGTTGTCTGAACAGATGTCAGATGTTTCACTTTTTATTGCGCTCATATTTCAGCACCTCAGTCTGTCAGAATTGTGTCAACTTTTGAGGCTCAGTTTTACTCTTGCAGCCAGCTGTCGGGACCCTACAGGTACACGGAGAGACCTGGTGCAGTTTTAAGAAGAAAGCACCTTTTCCAGCTGTTTGTTGCAAAATTTCATTAAAGGACACGATATGTGTTCGGAAGAGGAACGAGGAACAAAGCAATGGCCCTAATTTGCTTATAAATAAAAGCACGAACCCTTCAGAAACACAACAGACATACCCACACACCCCAGTTTAGTATGGTTTCATGTAAAATGGGAACACAAAGGAGGAATTCCAATTTTTTTTTTTTGCTCTGGAATGAAAATGAATTGCAGATCAGCAATATTTCAAAAATCCAAGGGGGGCTCTTCATACGCCACGTGGGTTGCATTGCATTTTTATAACATGTTTTGGAGCGACACAACTCACGTATGTGTCCTAGTTCTCATATTTTATGAAAATTTCTCCATAAGCACTGCTGATTAGGTCAAGGAGCACAGTGGGTTTGACCCTGTGGAAGACACACAGCCTTGCTTTGAGGTGCACAAAATGCATCTCCCAGTGACAGCGAAAAGGAGCACTGGAAGAAACAGTGAGAAAACATCTCCTGGGCGGGAGTCCGGTTTCTGGTCAAGGTGAAGCAGCTTCACTTGGCACGGACACCCCTCTAAACATTTTGTCAGCAGTGCTAGAGGGAAGTCCGTCATGCCATTAGCGTGAACAAAGTGTGCAGGACCTTTGGGGCAGTAAAAGGAGCAGATGTAAATGCTCTCAGAGACACAGAGACAACGGCCGGGGTGACCTGGGTTATTTTCTCTGTTGCCGTAATGTAGCATGTGAATTTTGGTCGTTTCTTTTTACCCGCCTGACTAGGGTAAAACCAAGCCAAAGAGGCTTGGTTTCCTTTCAAAAATCACTTTCCTTAACATTTCCAATGACGTACATCGCTGCTGGATAAAAAGTTTTGAATGCATTGCTCTCTCTAGCCTGCTAACTCAGAATGTTTTGGTCAAAATGCCAAAACTCATTGTATGTGACAAACAAATGAAGCATTAACTCTCAGCTTCCCAACATAAATCCTATTATGTTGTATGAGTCAAATATTTCAGTGCTTTTCACATCACCCAGCCACTAGCTTGTAGTCTTTATAGGACAGGTTCTCCTTTTCATCAATTTGTATTTCCTCTGTGCTGTCAGAAATGGAAGACGAGGAAATTAAAGGCTGTGGTTGCCATACCCACAGTCAGCAATAACTGTATCTCACTGATATTTTCCTGTTCTTTTTCTTTCCTGCAGGTTGGGCTGAAGTCCGTAATTGAGCAATTTCCAGGCCAGCTTGATTTCGTTCTTGTGGATGGAGGCTGTGTCCTCAGTCACGGTCACAAACAGCTGATGTGCCTTGCCCGCTCAGTTCTCAGCAAAGCTAAAATCTTGCTGCTCGATGAACCAAGTGCTCACCTGGACCCTGTGTACGTTTTGTTCATTTGTTCTATCTTCTGATATGAAATAAGAAAACCAGTGAGGCAGCACCATCTAAAGAGAACTTTTATAACTTGTCTGCTCTGTTACTAAACCTGATCTCAGTCATACACATTAGTAATTGTGCATGGAGGATCCGGGTAGCCTAATTACAACCTTAGCTTTATGGCTGATACCTACTCTCACAGCAGAAATGCAGCACACTGAGACACCGCAGCATGTTGGTGTCCACACACGTGAGCTTTACAACACGCAGCGAGGCTATTAAATACCATCAGTAAAGTTATGAGCTGTGCTGGCATGGACATTGCTGTCTAAATGCTGATGCTTGTTTGCCTTTCAGAACTTCCCAAGTGATCAGGAAGACTCTGAAGCATGCGTTTGCCAACTGCACGGTGATACTCTCCGAACACAGGCTGGAGGCGATGCTGGAGTGCCAGCGATTTTTGGTGAGTGTTTCTCATAGTCTCACATGCTGTCGTTTCATTACATTTGATGAACGTGCAAGACACACCAAGCCAAATTGATGAAGTCAGCTGGACTGATGGGGGTCATTCAGGGCAGTTGAGCAACCTAGTCACCTGCAGAAGAGCAGCAGGCTCCTGTGTGCTCTTTCACATGAGCTGTGATAGACACCTGTCTTCAGATGAGCTGGGTCACAATATGGAGGTGATTCTGCCCCTCTACTCTACTCTGGTGAGACCCCACCTGGAGTACTGCATCCAGCTCTGGAACCCCCAACACAGGAAAGGCATGGACATGTTGGAGCAGGGCCAGAGGAGGGCCACAAAGATGATCAGAGGGCTGGAGTACCTCTCCTATGAGGACAGGCTGAGACAGTTGGGGTTGTTCATCCTGGGGAAGAGAAGGCTCCGGGGTGACCTTATAGCGGCCTTCCAGTACCTAAAGGGGACCTACAGGAGAGCTGGAGAGGGACTTTTTACAAGGGCATGTAGGGATAGGACGAGGGGGAATGGCTTCAAACTGGAAGAAAGTAGATTTAGACTAGATATTAGGAAGAAATTTTTCACTCTGAGGGTGGTGAGGCACTGGAACAGGTTGCCCAGAGAACTTGTAGAAGCTCAACCCCTGGAGGTGTTCAAGGCCAGGCTGGATGGGGTTTTGAGCAACCTGGTCTAGTGGGAGGTGTCCCTGCCTACAGCAGGCGGGTTGGAACTCAATGATCTTCAAAGTGTCTTCCAACCTAAACCATTCTATAATTCTATGGAAGAGCTGGATTCCTTCCTTCAACCAGAACAGTTGTGTAGGATACCAAGCTGCTGATTCAGGTGCCTTATATCGCCCATGAGCTCAGGAACTCCAGAAGAATCCCAGCATCTCACAGAGCTTTACCATCGCTAATGCAGAAACAGCTGCACTTGCTCTTGAGCAATGGGAGGCTCCATGGAGCAGAGGGGTTTCCTGAGAAAACATCTGATGGTCAGAATTGCTGATTTGTTTTATCAAGCCACTTGAATATTCCTTTCTCATTTCTTCAAGATGACAAAGTATTGAAGTTCTGGGGTATTTCCTTTGATAGTAAATGGTTAGTAAAGGAAATAAAAGTCAAGTTATGTAATTGTTCTTAAAAATGAGGTTCCTTCCTCTGTATTTTCTTGACTCTTCCATTAGAGAGAACCTTCATTTTATTAGCGGAGTGAAACGTGGTTTTCAATGTGTATTTGCTTGGGTGTATTGGCACAGCAGAAGGAATAGGGCCTGAAGTTGAAGCAGGCTTATCAATAGGCAGGTTGTCCATCCTTTTGGATGTGCTGCTCCTCTACGTGTGCTGGACCTCAGCCTCGCCTCCAGCCCACAGCCTGTGCTGCGCTGGGCTGTGTCGCCAGAGCCCGGGCAGGTGGGCAGCCTCTGCCTGCAGCAGGTTTCCCACCCTCTGAACAATATTTTACCAACAGAGCTGCTAAAAGGTCTTTCCTGTCAGACATGTGCCCTCACTCAGGATGTGCTGGCGTTGCAGTGCCAGTGGAGAAGCCTGATTTTTCCCGGTCTGCTGCCTGACAGGGAAGGCTGGCACAGCCGTACAGGGCAAACCTGTTGTCTCCTTCAAACACAGGCCAGCAGCACTTCCTTGTTTGGTGAGAAGAAAGCAAAGAAGGGCTGGCACCTTGCTGGCAGCTTTCTCCCTCTGCTTGAGATTTAACTCTGTTTTCTGCAGTTAACACTTTCTTAAGCCGGCAATTTAGCAGTGCCAGGGAAATGCCATGGTACCTGGAGATATCAACAAATGATCTCAGAGGTAAAAATCAAGTCTCAAGGAGAAACCAGCAAGCCCAATGGAATTTTGTAACTTGAGCAATAGGCACATTTCATAGAACCATAGAATCATAGAATGGTTTAGGTTGGAAGGCACCTTGAGGATCACCAAGTTCCAACCCCACTGCCATGGGCAGGAACACCTCCCACTAGACCAGGTTGCTTAACGCCCCATCCAGCCTGGCCTTAAACACCTCAAGGGATGGAGCTTCCACAACTTCTCTGGGCAACCTGTTCCAGTGCCTCACCACCCTCAGAGTGAAAAATTTTTTCCTAATATCTAGTCTAAATCTACTTTCTTCCAGTTTGAAGCCATTCCCCCTCGTCCTATCCCTACATGCCCTTGTAAAAAGTCCCTCTCCAGCTCTCCTGTAGGTCCCCTTTAGGTACTGGAAGGCCACAATAAGGTCTCCAGGCTGCAATAAGGTCTCCATTTTTACATGTTAAAATTTTAACATCTGTTTTTATGGTTATAATTAGAAATTGCAAACTATAAACTGGGCTTTTCCTGCTAGAAGAAGATCTCTTTTGTGTCCCCATGTCTCTTCCCTGCTCTGTTAGCTGAATTCTGTCAGCGCCACCATTCCCCATGTAATGATGTGATGTGTTTCTTCAGGTAATTGAGGACAATAAAGTGCGGCAGTATGAATCCATTCAGAAGCTTCTGAACGAAAAGAGCTCCTTCAGGCAAGCCATCAGCCACGCTGACCGCCTTAAGCTACTCCCGGTGCACCACAGGAACTCCAGCAAACGCAAACCTAGACCCCAAATCACTGCCTTGCAGGAGGAGACGGAGGAAGAAGTACAAGAGACAAGGCTGTGAGACGTGGTGCGAGCACCCTCTTTGCGGAGCGACTCATCAGCAGTGCTCTGCGATGACAGGACCAGCACTTCTGAACCTGCGGGAGCCATGCACAAATTGAACCTTGCAGGAGGTGCTCACTGCAGCGACTACACGTGCATTTGGGAATTACTTCCCTTCCATCATTAATCGTGTGCAACTTAGTACTTTCTTTGAAGTTTTGCCACTTCTAATGGTAAAACCAGACTTCCTTTGAAAAGCTGCTCTAATGCGGTACAAACGAGATGGCAAGCAGAAGTAACCTGCTTTGCCCGACATAATCATTTCAGAAAACTTTTAGAAATGTTCTTACTGGGGTGAGAGGTCCAGACAGCAGGAAGGATGTGAGAAAAATAATCAAACCCGGGTGGAAAATAGAAAAATCAGAATGTGAAAAGCCTCTTTGGATTCACTTCCTGCAAACAAATCAAGGGACGATATCAGCAAGGCGCACAGAAAACTTCCTCCTCTTTGTTTTTCATGCAGCAACTGTAATTTCAACTGAGCAGAAAAAAGCCCTTTCATAAGAGCACATGGCTCTGCGCGTGTAGGTGAGAATGAAGGAAGAGAGGATATTGACTTGCAAGCTGGTCTACATCTGTCACATCTCCAGGGTTAAGGGAGAATTGGTATTTCCTCTTAAAACCTGGGAGACGCTCCAGCTGACCCCGCACACCCTCGCAGCGGGATGGCTGCAGCCTCACCTCAGTCTCTAGTGAAAGGTAGGACTCCTGCCCGAGGAACTGTAATAGTTGGCATATGTCTGACACCTTTGCGTGCTTTTTGCTATGGNAAAAAAAAAAAAAACCAAAAAAAAAAGGAAGAAGAAACCTCTCTGAAGTAGACTTTAATAATGAAAATAATTTTTGTACTCTTCTGGTTTGCAGTTTTATGATGAAACCGAACTTTCTCTAGGATATTTTATTTATTTTAATATTGTTGCAGACATTTACTAAGGAAATGATGTATTTTAAGAGTGATTATGTACTACAAAGAAAAATATATTTGTACAAAATGTTTTATATTTTAATTGTTGGGTGTTTTTTTTTTGCTACTAGTCTTTGATGTCACATTATGATAGAGCTGTTAAAAACCAGGGCAGCCCCTGAGTTAGGCCAGGTACTGTCCAATGCTGTCTTTGTGCACTCGAGTATTCTAGCGATACAGCCATTTCAGATTATCTTTTTTTTTTTCTTTAAATAATAAAAAAAAAAAATTAAATAAAAAAGAGACTGCCTGTACGACACGTTACAACACACACCTCCCCCCGCGGTGTGGACACCACAGACCTATTCCGCTCTTTCCGCTGCAGTCATCGCTGCCTATTAAAAAAAAAAACAACAAAACGCGTGCGTGGGTTTTAATAAATACATTCTATTTATTACAGAACGAGTCGATACAGCCGGGGCCGGGGCCGGGGCGGGCGGCACTAGGTGGTGCTGCGGGGCTCCGCAGCGGGTCCGGGCTCGCCGGTCGCCCTCCGCCCCGCAGCCCGTCCGGCACGGCCGGGGTCCTGCCCTGCCCCCCCCCCGGGGGAGAGGCATTTGGCAAAAGAAGGGCTCTAAAAAGAGCCTTTTTAAGGCCGCCGCTCCCAGTACCACTCGAGCGCTTTGCAAATATGAAGCGGTTGGAAATGAGCTTTGCGCCTCCGGCACCGCTTGAAGCCCTAAAGCTGCAAAGAGGAGCACATGCGAGTCTTGAAAATAAACTCTTTTAGGCATCATGTAGCAGCAGCAGCCCTGGCCCCAGCCGGTGACAGTGTCCGGCTGGGCTGGGCGCTCTGCTCCGGGGGCTGCTGGGTCCGGCTGAGCCTGTAAGCGCCGGAGCTGGATCTGGAGCAGTGGCTCCCACTGTCCCACTCTTGTTTTCCTCTGTCCCACATTCCATATTTTCTGTCCCTCATTACCTGTTTCCTCTGCAAATACACTTTTTCTTTCTGTCTTATTCTTTTTCCCCACCCAGTCCTTCATACTGTATTTTTATTCGTCTCTATCTTCTAGCACTTACCTGGACCTCTCCCCTCTCTGTCTGCGTGAGCATCAACTTGCTTTGCCTTATTTTCTCCATGAAGCGATGCCCCTTGCTCACAGAGAGTTCTGGATACCCTCAAGTTTCAATTTTGCCACGTCGCCGTTTCTCTGCCACTCAGCTCTGTTTGCTTTAACCTTTGTAACAACTGAAACCCAACGGTATATTGAAGTAGCATCACTTTTGAACCCCATCTCCGTTCCCCTTACCCCCTCAAATTGTTCCCCTCACAGTGTGTATCGCTCTTCTCACACAGCCGGCTCGCCGTTTGTACAAGTCCTTACAACGTACGCGGCCAAGCCTGGCCGGGACACCAGGGCTGCTGCAGGGCGGCCAAGCCCAAGGAGGAATGCCAAGGATCACTCTTTTTCAGGATGTTACTCAGAGTAGCAGACATACCAGGCGGGAGAGTTTATTATCTAAATAAACAAGATGATATGGAAAGATCAGCAGAAAAGAACACCCCCCATCATCAGAATCACTGCTCACTTCAAAGCTTGCACAATTAGTAGCGTTAATTTTGGGGGGGTTCATTGTCAGAGAGAGTTAGGAGGTGGCAAGTTGGACCGAATGGACAAGGGGACATTTCAAGAAAGAAAAAGGTAAATACAGCAGGAGGATGTAGTAGATGGGACATACGTGGAAGCTGCTGGTACAAACACTCAGAAGGCACTTTGAAGGAAAAAATAAATGAGTCAACTGACTGCCTCCTGCCCTGAAGGAAAACACCCATCGAAACAGCTTCTGCCATCAATACCCAGCTACCACCATTGTCGTGCCTGTCCCAAAGAGCCCTGGCAAGATCCTGCAAAAATTCTCTCTCTGCCCTCCGAGGGTGAGTGAGAAAAGGCTGGAGAAGAACGTGCTATTTCTTTCAGTCCAAAAATAATGCTTCAGCTACTTTGGAGCTCAGGCTGGAACAGGAGGTAAAGTGGCTTCCAGCCTCCATAATGAGGAGGAGGACAGCATCTGCTTCCCAGCAAAGGTCGAGAAGAGCACATTACCTTCTAGAATAAGCCTTCTTGTACTTGCTGTCAGTGGGATAACAGCTCCCAGGGCTGTTTGCCTGAAGCTAAGCTGGGAAGTGAAACGTACTGCTCATGTAGGAAAATGGAGCACAAGGGGAAAAAAAAGAAAAGAGGCCATAACCCAAGCACAGAGAAAGCAAAGAGCAAACAACGACCTTCATAAAGGCAGGCTGAGCATTGTTTAAGAGAATTTTTCTTTTCATGTGCGGCACTTTTGCATACATTTGATAAAACAAAAGAGATATTAAAAAAAAATACTCCTCCTAAAGCTCTTTGTTATTAAAAACATACACTTGTACTATTAAAATGTACGTGCGTGTGTGTGTGTACAATATATGGCCAAAGAGAAGAGCATGCCGACTCAAATACTACACATGAAGATTTAATTTTACAGCCTGCTAGGAAAAAACAAACAAAAAAATAGCTGGAAAGAGTACTCTGCAGAGGCTCTGTAGCTCTCCTTAAGTACAGAGGAGAAGGGAGAATGGTGGCCAAACTGCTGAGACAGCACTAAGAAGCTCTTAGGACAGCAACGGCCAAGCAAAGTTAACCTAAACAAACTTGAACTGTACACATTTAGCCATCTTTGTAAATCTTACATACAAAATAACTACAGAAAACAGCTTCATAATCGTCATTAGCGGGAAGTGCTCAATATCTCACTGGGGTCAAACTAGTCTGCTATTCCAAAAAAACAATTTTCTTTCACAGTTGCTTAATTGGCATCTTACCAGCTTTAGCATTTTATTCATTAAATATCTATTTCCAAAGTCTTTCTTAAGACCCACCTCCTCCATTTCCACAAGCCTTTTGCATGGCTCAGCCTGCTACCCCAGTGTCAGAGCTGTTAAACACCCGATTACCTCCGCACTTAGAATCATTGAATTGTTGGAAAAGACCTTTACCTTTAAGATCACCGAGNGTCCAACTGTTAACCTAGGACTGCCAAAACCACCACTAAACCATGTCCCTAAGCGCCATGTCTACACTCTTTCAAGTACCTCCAGGGATGGCAACTCCACCACTTCCCTGGGCAGCCTCTTCCAATGCTTGACAACCCTTTCAGTGAAGAATTTTTTCCTAAGATCCAATCTAAACTTCCCCTGGTACAACTTGAGGCCGTTTCATCTTGTCTTATTGCTTGTTATTTGGGAGAAGAGGCTGACCCTCACCTCACGACACCCTCCTGTCAGGTAGTTGTGGAGAGAGATGAGGTCTCTCCTCAGCCTCCTTTTCTCCAGGCTGAACAACACCAGTTCCCTCAGCTGCTCCTCATAAGACTTGTGCTCGAGATCCTTCACCAGATTTGTTGCCCTTCTCTGGACACGCTCCAGCACCTCAATGACTTTCCTGTGGTGAGGGGCCCAAAACTGAACACAGTGTTCCAGGTGTGGCCTCACCAGTGCCGAGTACAGAGGGAGACAGTCACTTCCCTAGTCCTGCTGGCCACACTATTCCTGATACAGGCCAGGATGCTGTTGGCCTTCTTGGCCACCTGGGCACACTGCTGGCTCATATTCAGCTGCTGTCAACGAACACGCCCAGGTCTTTTTCTGCCGGGCAGCTTTCCAGCCACTCTTCCCTGAGCCTGTAGTGCTGCATGGGGTTGTTGTGACCCAAGTGCAGGACACAGCACTTGGCCTTGTTGAACCTCATACCATTGGCCTCGACCCATCGATCCAGCCTGTCCAGATCCCTCTGTAGAGCCTTCCTACCCTCAAGCAGATCAACACTCCCGCCCAGCTTGCTGTCATCTGCAAACTGACTGAGGGTGCACTCAACCCCCTCGTCCAGATCATTGATAAAGATATTAAACAGAACTGGCCCCAGTACTTCTTGAATTCTGCCCTGTTCAAGCAACAGATTTAAGTTATCTCTCCAAAATGTGGCAGCTCTTGGAAAAGGTGCCTTTTAAAACATTTCCTCACATTAAGCTTAATTCTGAATTGGGAGATCAGTTCAGAACTATATAACTTGTTGCATTTTACTTACTTTATCTAAAAAGTATCCTGGTAACTTTTTTCTCCTCTTTCTGATATAGGTTTGGTATTTTAGCTCTACTATTACTTAGCTATAATTTAATGTCTGGGAAAAAAAAAAATCACTGTAGAACTGCATGTACAATTATTCACTAATGGATAATTAATTGCTGCCTAAAAATCTTGCAAATCAACCAATGTGCAATGCAATACAGTAACACATTTCCTTTACAAACCCTCATGTTCTCCAAAACCAATTTCCCGTTCCTAGGATAAACAATGATACTACTAATTTTATTTGCCAGGGCTTACTTCAACCTCAAAATACAATCCTTGTAAACGCAACTGGAGGTTTTCAAGTGCTGTGTAACTTTCTTGCCTGTTATTTTCTCTGCTTTCTCAACAGGTTCCTTCTCACTGCGATCAAAGCTTTGACGTGTGAATGGGTTTTCTTAGTTTCCTCTCCCCAAATTTTTTTAAACATGTTATATAAAAATGAATGTCGGTGTCACTCTGATACATTCAGGGGTCCACAGTTACCCCTGCTGTGTCTGTGATGAGCCTGTGAGGTGGCTGCAAACTTTGCAGATGGACTACCACTGTCCTGAGAAAGTATTTCCCCTCTTCCAAACATCCTTCTGTTCCTCTAAATCCTTGGCATTAAAAGTCCTTGCTCTCCAGCATCTTAACTGCATGCAAAAGAAACTTCTGCCTTCTGAGCCTGCCTTTGCTACAGCCCAGCATGAGCACGCCTCATGCCGCCTCGACAGTCGCTTTGACTTCCAGTTTCTGAAGAACAGCCCACTTTGTAATTCTAAAGTCTCTTAACTATGGTTTGAACATCATAGACATCACTTTAGCGGGAGCTAGCACCAAAAAAGTGGGCCCTCAGCCTTCCTCCAAATTGGCTCCTTCTACAAACATCTTCCACCTGTAGGTGCTATTCTGCTTCTCCAGTTTTATGGGAAAGATGGAGGGTTTTGGTTTGTTTTGTAAATCACTTGGGCTGTACTATGTGAAGGGACGAGCCTCGGAAATTCGGGCTCTCTGATTTTGCTCTTGCTGATGAATGTTGCTGCCTTTGTTGAATGATGGAGCAGGTTTCTTCACGCTTTTCATTTTGGAGCTCAAGCTCAGAAACTAAATAACTGAGGCAAATATTGTTTAATGGTCTCAGACATCCTTTTAAGGAACATATTCCATATTCTTTGTCAAAAAATAAGAACCACAGGAGACACGCTGAAAGATTTTATTTTCAGGACTCACTTGAAGTGAGGAGCTGGAAAGTTTAGGACTTGCCAAGGTCATTGGTGAATGAGAATGATCTTTCAAGTCCCCTTGGTTGAAGAGATTGAGTTATGTATGAGGAGTGTAGTGTGGTCAGACAGGGTCTTTTCACTGACCTGTGGAATGGATGCAACCTCTGAGGCTTCCCTGTACTTCCCTGTACATTCCTCCATGTAGACAGGGTATCTCCATCTCCACTTAACACACCTCTTTAAAAGATATGGAAAGGGGTAATAGATGGAAGCAGAGTGCAGCATGGCGTAGTGCGGTCCACCATACATACATGCTTAAAACCTCTCTGCTTAAGACACAGGAAGGAACCNCCTTCCCTGTACTTCCCTGTACATTCCTCCATGTAGACAGGGTATCTCTATCTCCACTTACCACACCTCTTTTAAAGATATGGAAAGGGGTAATAGATGGGAGCAGAGTGCAGCATGGCGTAGTGTGGTCCACCATAGATAGCACACTTAAAACCTCTCTGCTTAAGACACAGAAAGGAATGAAGAAAAATTATTTTGCTCATTATTAACCCAAAACAAGCGTGGTTGATATTACAAGTCATGTACGTAGAGCGCTGTTTGTAGCATCGCAGGAGGCGACTGAAGACACGGTGAAGCCCTGAACTCATGAGCAGAGCTGTGCCTCGCTTCTGCACAATCTGTCACAATCCAAATGATAAACCAATGGAGAAGCCAGCGTGTTCACAGGCAAACTATTTTATGGTTGTGTGGTTTTCACCAGGGGAGGGCAGGAACTGATACGGCCTAATAAGAGACCTTAACAGTTACTACAGAAGAAAAGATTTGCAAAATACCATGTGATTAAACACTGCATTGAACTGACAGACAAACGAAATGATAGCAGATCGAAGTCCATCAGGTAAAAGATGAAGATAGAGAAAGATTAGGACAGCAGGCTGAAAAGAAAGGATAATGAGGGCATGGAAAGGCAATGCTAAGATTAGCAATAGAGACCTGACTTTCAAACCACGGACAGATGATCAGAGTTACTCTGTCTTCTCCAGATTTTCACTCAAAGTACAGCACAGGAGACTTTTGATTCTCACAGACAATATACAGTCTTAAAATAAATCTCAAAACATGTTTTAGGACACAGTGCCTAAGATCTTCCCACACAGAAACACTCTGCTAACTCTTGATCTAAATGAGGTCTGACATTTCCAAGGTGTATTTTCAATGTAGAACAAACCTTGCTTAGAAGCACATGAGAATTTTTCTTCTTTTCTTATAGCTCTTTTTTTAAAAAAAAAAAAAGATTTACTGTTATTACAAATCCTGATGTTGTAACTTGTGTGAAAAAAACATTTTCCATTTTGTGTTCCTCCTCACCCTGAAATCCATGCCTGAGCTGCTCGCACACACTACCACACCACTGCTCACGCCGCTTCAGCACGTAAGGGGTGCTAATTGCTGAGACCCATTTCTCTGACCTCCAATGGTTTGCAGCTGACTCACTCTGCTAAGAGCCAACTGCAAAAGTAGCATCCCATTTTTCAGCACCAAAATTACAGCAAAAAAAACCATCCCAGCCCNCCCCCCCCCCGAGAAATCATTGGTATTCAGTTATATGTTACTATCATACAAGAAATTGAAACTTTAATAAAAAAGTGATTACCGAAAGATATGGTGCTTTCTAAATATACCATGCAGGAAATCATTACAGAAATAAGCTTCTAATATTCTGTATCGAAAGAGATACCACACGTATACAAACAGCAAGACAGACAATATGCAGTACAAAAATTTTATTGACATGAGTTAGGGATGACTGTTTTACATATAAAGGTGAAGTGCTAGGAAACAGTTAGGTAATCCTTTCCTCTTCCAGGCTTTTCTTGAGCCAAATGCTACTTTGGAAATTATAGGCATGACCATGTTACTGGCCATAGCTCTCAAAACCGTCTCCCGAGAGCCCATCAGAAGGTATCTAAGTCTGATCTCCAGAAGACTGCTCTCTCCTCTGCCTACCAGATGAGGTATCGAGACAGCGAGCGTGTCCACGTTATTACAGTTCACAAGTATGCACCTGCAGCTACTGTAAGGAGAGCCTGGGGAAATAATCCCTTTGCAGAAACTCTCCCTCATGGGAACATGATCTACCTCTGTAGTAGGGGGAAAAATGAAAGACTTAATTTTAACTGCAACTCAAGTATCATTTCACAGCAATTACATCTTAAATCCACAATAGAAATTGATAATTACATAGTAACTCATGTTATCGCTACTACATTATCTCTGATAATACTGTAGTTAAGCTTGTGCTCAAATCCCTTTTCAGTAAAATCTGTTTCTGTAAAACACTATGATTTCTTGGATACTTTTAAAACACTACTGAAGTATATAAAAGATTTTACAGTATACAAGAAAAACTAAGTTAATAAATGATCACATTTTCTTCAATTCTATCAAAGAATAAGAGTCTGAGAAAAATAACTTTTATTGCATTTTAATTTCTCAATCTCTCCTTTTTTAAAAGGTAACAGTTATAACGGAAATTCATGACATTTTAGATGAAGAGAAGCTTGGGAGAAAGAAAATCACAATTCAGCAGGCAGGTGATGGGGAAATCAAAGTATTTAATATGGCTTGTAGCTGAAAGTAATTGATCTGCATTTTCAATCATTTTAGTTATTGCCACATTCCATTACTTTTTCATTAAGTGAAGATAAAAACATGTCTTTAAAATGCATGTACAATAGCTTTAAGCCATTGCTGTACATATTGTGCAACTCATCTGAATGCAGTTTAACACGTGAACTTAATAGAATATATTTATATACAGTATATACACAAACAGAATCCTGTGGTAATACCCCTGAATGTTATCATTTAAATGAGTAATTTTCATAATAAAAGAAGAAGAAAAAAACCCAAAACATCTATGAAGGTGGCAAAACTGCCCATTTCTGAAGTTTAAATCAATATTATTTCCAGCTGATTTACATAGAAATAAAACTGTGGTCCTGTACAAACTTTACATTACAGGGAAACAGTTTATTTTTAAAAAATATTTACATATTTGAGTACTTGGTTCTTTGCAATAGAGATTATATGAACACAGAAAATTGTATGGTAGGCAGGTTTATTTATTAGATTTTTCTATTTGTTCTTTTTTGTGCAAATTCCAAATCTCTCTTTTTGTGTTATTATCTGCCTCTATTTGCCTTGTATTACTGCTGCTGCTTTTTTTAGTATTCTGCGAAGGCTGGGTGACTTTACTTCTAGGAACAGGAAGAAAAGATTTAACTCTTGAAACACCCAACTCTGTCTTTGATTTACTGTTGCTGCTTTCCACAGTTCGACTGCTGCTGAGAGGACGCATTCCATCCTATGAATCAAAAAAAGCATTTTCTGTATAAATAATTATTGCTGTTTGGCCCAAAAAACAACCAACCAACCCTATCAGCCCCACGGAACCCTTCTTATTTACAATCTTTTGCAGTTTAATATGACAGCTTCTTACTACTTGGTGAACAAACCACGGCTCTTTTTTGCCTCTTTGAGTGAAAGGGAATATCATCAACATCTTAGAATACCAAAATAAGTCAACGGAGTTTATGCATTGCCACTGAAGATAAAAAAAAGTAAAATTGATTCTCAGATGTCTCAATTTCAGGAGTACTCAAATAAAAAAATGCATGTTTTTTCCTTCATTACTGTGGAAAAATGAAAGGCGCAGCCACAGCTAAAAGGGAAAAACCGGAAATTTAGGTAGTTATGACCAAAAAAGTCAGCTTTACAGCTTGAATAAAGATATTCACATTTTTGGTAGCATCAAGGTGATAAATAATAACAAAATAATAATGACAAAAATAATACTCATAAGTTGAAATGCTAGTTACATTTTAATCCATAATCTTATAGGTTGCTTTCTTACAAATCAGATTTTAGCATCTCAAATTATTTATGCTAAGAAGCAAACTGGACCGCATTCATCCTGCCCAAACTTAGATACCTGAAGTGCCAAAGTCAGGTGTGTTATCACTTTTTGTTCCTTTATAGTCAAGGAGAAACAGGTTAGATAAGCCATTTTATAATGGTTACTAACACATATCTTTCATGAGAAATGCCTACCTTTCCACTGACAGGACAGGAGAATTAGGACTGTAACTGTTAGCATCAGTTGAATCCAGATCACCCTCTGGGCAGCAATATGAAAAAGTTCATTTTTACCATCAGCCACTGCTGTTCACGTAAAGGTTGGTGGCATGAAAACAGACTATTCTTCACTGTCTATTCCTTATTAATCCTCGATTGCATTAATTTATTTGTATCCTGCGTCAAAGATTTTCCATCTTTTATCAGTTTTCTTTTTCTCCTTCACATACTTGAAAGCATTTTTTCTTCCAGCCAATTAAAAAAAATAAAATTATGGGTACGTTGCCCTTTTGTCTCATTACTGTTTATCAGATCTCCTCTGCTCATGCAGTATTGCTTTTGTTACCTACACAATTCTATTCACTTTCAGAAAAGGATGCTTTTCTAATCTCAAACTCTTTTTCAGACACCAGTTCTTGCAGCTGCATAGGTTTATCATCATTACAATTGCCTCTAGAAGTTTGACTTCTGCTTCCAAACTGAGACTGTGCTCTTCTAGATTTTTGATAAATTTATTGTAGTAATGACTAAGTCTAGAAACAAATCTTGTCATTCAATTAGACCTCTTTCCCCTCTAGCAAAAGGTTGGATTGTGTTTCCTTCATTTTGGCCAACATTTCCCCGCAAAGATATGGGAAATCAATTTTTTTTTTTATTGTGTATGAAATTTTTTGACTAAGTTCTTCAAAAAACTCAAAGGTAGCTAAGCTTGCCTACCTCCAGGGTCAATATAGTTATGCCTTACATTGTTAGAAGGAATCTTAAAAGGAAAAAAAAATCACTAGGAAAAATTTACAGTAGGAATGTGTAGGTCAGCTGACTTACCAAATTATACAGGCACCACTACTATGTGAAGTTCTGATTTGGAATGTCTGAAATTAATGTGCTTAGAGAAATATTCAAAAGCAGTATATCTAAATGTGGATCTGCAATGTTAAAATGGTTTCTGTTAGCAGAGAATCTTCTCTGGATTTTAAGTAAAATTACAGAAAATATTCTAACATTTTCAATATTTGGATATGAAAAAATACGATGGTAAGGGTGGTAAGTCATCTCTCCAACTTTAGCTTTTTTAATGCTTAGGTGTGCAAGTTAAGCTATTTTCAGGGCTACTTCATTGTACCTGCAGAAAAAAGACAGAGTGTCTCTAGAAGAAAATTTATCAGTCAGATAAGAGCATCTGTATGGGACTCTGGAGGACCCCTGTTGAGGGAACACAGAGGGCCTATGAGGGAACATAGACAACAGATTCTGCCCTGGCTAAGATTAATTGACCCGTGTGCTCAGAAGCTCTCTTGATGTTCAAAAACACAAGGAGCAAGAAAAGGGAAAAAAGTGTAACAACAGAGAAAGTATAATTTTTACTTTATTATCCAAAGAATGAAAACTAAGCAGGATATAATTTCATCTTCATATTTAGTAGGGATGTTAGCACCCACAAAACAATTACTTCAATTTCTGAAAAGGTGATGATCGTGGACCTGTTACATCTTCCAGTAGTATTCAGTTTATCTTCCCTCTCTGAAACTGCTCTGAAGTAAGTGAAGTTTGTTTACATTTAGACTATCTTTTCCCAGAATCACCAAACTTATAACATAGGGTTTCTTTGGATTTCTCATAAATAATACAGCAAGACAACTGTATATTACAACAAATAGGTAGGCAGAAAAAAAGAAACTGAATCCCCCTTTAAAAAAATGCTACTCTTCAGAAACTCTGGTAATATCATGTCTTCTCAAAATTTCTACCACTGAGAGCTTTGACACCAGAGCAGCTCAATTCTACCCTTAGAAAAACAGTGGTTTGAAATCACATCGGTTTGGGTAATCACTACCAAAAAAAAAAATGGTAGAAAAATAAACCATGAGCCAGCAATTTTACATCAAGAATTTAAAAAAGTTTTGCACATTTGCAAACTTACTGAACAACATTAATTGGAGGGGAAAAATGAACCCGGGGCTTTTCTTTCTCTCAAAATCTGATGCAAATAACTTATAATGTCAAAATAATGTCAACAGCACTTGGCCTAGGGAGATGGCTTTATGTAAACATGAAAACTGAAGCAAATACATCCATTGTTTAATAAATCTTTAGTTTCCATTAAGACACATGGACGAAACTTGGCATGGTACGTCTAGCAAGTTTCCTAAGAATCATCACAGTTTATTCTTGTAATAAACAGGGCACTGGAAGACTAATTCTTTGGATCCAATCAGGAATTCAGATTTTGGAGAAACTCAAGACACCTTCCCTATCCTGCTACAAAACTCATTTCACCTACCTTTTGTGCTGTTGTTTTACTTGGATTAGTACCACTTGCTGAAAATGCAGGATTTTTCTGAGAGTTATTGAACATCAATAGCTCATCTTTAGAATCTGCAATCTAAAAATATAAGAAAATGGTGATTTTTTTAGTTATTCACAGCAGAGATTGTTTCAATTTGCCAAATTTTGGAGCCTTGATTTTATTTTCTTGTAGCTTCTGTGCAGTGTAATGTATAAATATTCAAAGAACGATAAAAATATCTTTCCTTTACTCCTGAGTGTGTTTGTAGATGGGAGATAAAGAGAGAGATTTCACATCGACAATTATCAGAGGAAGATTAAACATACATTTCCCGAGCAATACTATTCAGCGGAGCTTAAGGGCAGCTTCCCATTAAATTTTATCCAGCCCCAGGAACATCACAGAAAGGAATGATCCTTTTGTCTTTCTCCTGCCATGTTTTTTCCCTACTATTTTCCATCAAACCTTGTGACCATGCAATAGCAGATAGAGTCTGATCAGCCTTGTGTCCTCACTGAAAACTAACTACCTTATCCTGGGGTAAGCTGATCTGATTCAACTCGGCAACTGCAAAAGTACTCAATCCCAACATAACAGAGGCAGCAGGAACATATTTGAGTGGAAGGGCAAATTAGAGAGCAGAAGTACTTATTTTGATGGCAGCCTGAAATTACATCACACAAAGAAAACACGCAACAGCACCCTTACTTCTGTAAGGCTCTTCTAGGCAGCTAGGGAATTAACAACAGAAATTCCAGTCATGGATGGTTCCACCCATGATGAGGAAACTGAACAAAAGACAGTGACATCTATCTCCTTCCTTATCTAACCCATATTTCCTTGAATTGTCAACAATGAGCAGTTACATTTTACATGTTATTAAACACAATTTTTAGTTGGTTCCCATTTATTTAAGCACATCCCATTCTTTCAAAGATAGATAATGGTAAATCCCTGCTGACTAGTGATTAGCTTGCCAGCTTGGTGCATTTGACTCATGCAAGTACTGTAAATACTTAAAAAAAGAAAACAACAACCCAAACCAAAACACCATAATAAAGGATTTCATTAAATAGGTGGAAAAATCTTCCCAAACACAGTATTTCTTTTTTTAATAAAAACTTTGTTGACTTCTAAGCATAAACAGAATACTTAATAAAGCAAAACTAATGGAACTGCTGTTCAGGGAGATCCTAGAGGATGTAACGCACAGCCTAAGTGGACAATAGCTGAACACTGACTCTATCTGTGTTTCAAAAGATACAGATCAGCTGCTCCTGTGTGCACACAGCCTGCTGTCACAGCCATCTATTTCGGCTGTGCTAGGAGGAAAGAAGGAAAAGAATAAATAGCTACAGCTACAGGGAGAGCCGGGCGCTTTTGGCATAGAAGGGAAAATAAGAGAGATCCACAGCTCCACCCTCCGCTCCAACAGGCCTCCCATAACCACCCACAACCCAGTCCAGGGGAGAACTTAGCCCCAGACCTATGAGCCTTGGAAGCCTCCTTCACTCTCTTCTGTTAAAGAATTAGGCCAATCCATTCTTTCTTGCTTGGGGCAGCAAAACTGAATTTTGCCTACACAGCAGAGGAGCTTTGAGCCAGTTCTGTGATGGCTAACGGGTTTACATTAAACAAACCAAATGTGCAACGCATTTTAAGAAAAACTTTTTATGTCTTTAAGACTACAAAACAGTTTCCCGGTGGAAGCAATAATAGCATGAAAGATGACATGGGGAACAATAATGCAGAGAAGGCTACTGTCTCTAGCATTTCTGAGCTTATAAATTTCAGCCTCCGCTGCAAAGATCTCTACAAGAAAAAATAGTGAAGTTGTAATTTAAAATAACGTATATTAAATCAGAACACTTACCCTCAAATGTATAATTTATTAGTTGACTTTGGCTTATTCCCAAATAATTTAATAATTTTCTTCAGTTCAAGCAGTGCTTGTAAATTAAAAATTTATTTTAAACACGTAGCAAACAACTGCATATAGTAATGATGTAAATTATTTAAAAACCTTGTGTTTACCTTGCTTATATCAGGCTCAGATTTGCTGGAACACATACTTTGAAGTTCCTGCACAAGATCTACTTCATCATCAGAACCAAGGGACAGCCTTTGCTCCAGATTTAACGTTCTCAATTGATCCTTCTCTGAAGATCTGGTTAAAAAAACCCCACCACAACAAACAAAGACAACAATTAAAATTAAGCTATGATACAGAATTTAAAAATAGATATTATACACACCTGGAAAATAGTAATTTATTTCCAAATGACCTTTACTACTACAAACAGAAAGAAAGCAACATCTAAATAAGTGGCAGCACTAGTTTTCAATAGTTGTTATATCGTAATAGACCTTCTTTCTATTCAAATTATTCTCTCCATTCTGAAATTCTAACAAAGGATTCTTCTGCCCACGATCTTCAAAGATTGTCCTCTTTATAAGATGGAGCAATCAATTTTATTCCACTCTCCGTTTTGGACTTAATTCCAAACACTTTAAAAAAACCAACCCTGCCATACTTGAAGCATAAGTTTTCTATGCTCTCTGTGCCTGTGAATATGGTAGAACCAATGTTTCAGATTGAAGTCTCAAATGCAGTCCCCTCTGGCCAATTCATACACTTTCTAGAGAAACTCTGTATCATTTAGACTAAAGTGCATGTACTATACCATTTTGAATTGACATTCAGTAAGCGAAAAGAGCCAGAGGCGTCTTTAAAATATAATGCAGGTGACAAAAGCATACGGTTGGCTTTTCATACCAAAGTAAGTGTTACATAATACTCTTAAGTCATAGACTATTCTGTTACATAAAAAGACATGTAGTGCTGCAAGGTTTGACTTACAGAAATGGGTTCTAAAATTATATTGAAGTACATAAATTTTATTTCCTCTCAGAAACGAACATTAAAAAGGATTCCTTTCTTCATATGTAGAACCGACACATTACCAAATACAAGTTCTTCATCTATTCATTACAATGTGCTGGTTTACAACACAATTTTATCCTCTCTATTTTTTGCTAAGTGTTACAAATACTAGAAATTAAAACTTACTTTGTGGTGAGAGAAGCTCTTTTCTTACAATTTGGTTGCAACGTAGTCTTAGATTTTATACCTGCACAAAAAAGAGATTGACTTATTAGTGTGTTAATATGTGTGTTGATTTTGTCATTCTAAAATCTGTGATGAACAGGGAAGGTGTGTTCCCATTTACCTGCAATTTATATCAATAGAGTCTGTCAAAAATCAGAATACATCCCTTGAAACTGTTCAGAGTAGCATTATGGCCACATGGTACTGCTAAAATGGCAAACGGGGCACGAGTTGCCCAAGCTTTTGTGGAAGACAGAAAAAGAGGTTTCTGTGCAAGGCACTTGAACCACCTTACTGGTTCTCTCAAAGAGAAATCACTTGTCAACAGGAAAAGATTTGTTTGCTTCATTTAAGTAAAATCAAAGAACTTGCCCTTACTTGGAACCAGGAACAACGTTCGATACTGATAGTCAGAAATGGAAGTATACTAGAATTATATCCACCATCCCATTTTTTACTTATATTCACAGATATTAGCTGGAGTCCAAGAACATTCTCAGGTACATGATACAGTATCAACGATCCTACTTCAGGTTATGTTCATTTCATTTGTTAAATCCTCTTAGTGGGATTAGGTAAATTCACAATTCAAACAGAGAACTAGCAAGCAAAATCAGGACAAGAGATTTGCAGTTCAGCAAAAGCAGATTTCTTTCTGAATAAGAGCTGAAGAAATTAATAGCTCAATTTAGCATTACAACATACCAGGCACCAGGTATTTCAGTCTTTTATATATGAGACAATTGAGGCTAGAATCTTACTGTTTCTAAAGTGTGTGTGTGTGTAAGCCTCTTTCTCTGTAAATCCATTCCTAACTCTTCTCTCTGAAGGAGTTACCTCCATTTTCTAAAAGCAAAAATAAGTAATTTGATTTTTTCCTCTAGAAGTTTTCCTGTTTGACATTGTACTTGGTTATGGTATTCCTAAGTTTTCCTTCTAGACACATGTGTACTTTTAGAAGAATGATATGCTGCTTCTGCACATACCCAGATGTTATCCCTGTGTAGTAAACTGCTTCTTAGATGGCTTATGATCTTGAGGTGAAAAGACATTTCAAAAGTGTCAGTTACTAATATAACTTTCACATTACTATGCACGCAGAGGCCCAGTCATATAAAAGCCTTCTTTATCAAGCCATCTTTCACTCTTAGGGTGGTAAGGCACTGGAACAGGTTGCCCAGAGAGGTTGTTGAGGCCCCATCCCTGGAGGTGTTCAAGGCCAGGCTGGATGTGGCCTTGGGCAACCTGATCTAGTGGGAGGTGTCCCTGCCTATGGCAGGGGGGTTGGAACTCGATGATCTTCAAGGTCCTTTCCAACCTAAACCATTCTATGATTCTATGATCAAGGAGCATACTGAAAATGATGTAGAAACTGCATGAAAGCTTTCAGTATCTGCGACTACACAGAATTTTTTACATTTATTTTTTGCAATTACAGTGAAAATCAAACAAAAATCTTCAATTGAAAACCAAATATCTCTTCCTTCCACTACAGGGCTTTTAGATTATTCTACTCAATTTATCTAATAAGATTGAACAAGGGATGCTTGATCTGAGGATGCATGTATTCATTTAATTTTACTTGGATTCAGACAATAGAAATCATTGTAGTGAAGCTATAAAGTATGTGTAAAAAAAACCCCAAATTAGGTATATTATAAATTAGAATCATAGAATGGTTTAGGTTGGAAGGGACCTTAAAGACCATCTAGTTCCAAACCCCTGCCATGGGCAGGGACACCTCCCACTAGACCAGGTTGCTCAAAGCCCCATCCAGCCTGGCCTTGAACACCTCCAGGGATGGGGCATCCACAACTTCCCTGGGCAACTTGTTCCAGTGTCTCACCACCCTCAGAGTGAAAAATTTCTTTCTAATATTGATTCTAAATTAGGCGCTGAACTAAAATTAATAATCAAATAACGAAGCTTTCTCTTATCCGGTATTGAGGAAGAGAATGATAGAGCATCATTCCATGCAATAGGAGGTGAAACCACTGCTCAGTCTTCCACCATCTGAGCCAATGCCCACCTCATTATCAGACAAGACGAAGGGCATTAGAACAAACAAAAAAATTAGGATAGCTCATAGTCACAAAGAATTAATTATTTGGGAAAAGAGTACACAATTTTTTACTGGTAAATATAAACATGAGTGTAATTCAATTATTGGTAAACATAAACATGAGTGTCATAAGAATTTTTAACTAATGATGCAGAAGAAAAGTTAGATTCATATTGATGCAGCTTAAAACCCCACACCTTCTTTCAGAATTGAAAATAGAAAGCTTTACCTTCAGTATTCGTCTCCTGCTTATTCCATGACTGGGAGGATAAATGGCCTGACTTTTTGCGAGGACTTGTGCTCACTTTTCTCCAAGAAGCATTATCACCTCTTTTCTTACTACAATTTTTGTAGTTCGAAACCACGGATAAAGGAAAATTTCCTCCCTTAAAATCTGCTATATAATTATCTAGCTCTGAAACAAAAGTAGAACAATGTTAAGAAGAATTGACTGTTGCAAATGGTTCTTCTTTGACTACCTTATACAACTACTTAGTTTAGTGACTGTGAATGCTTTTAACCACACAACCTCCCATCATAACTACAGCTATGCTTTGTGGAAGTTTTTAAAAAGGAATCAAACAGTTAAAAGCCCCACTTTGGCAATGTACAACTACTTGCCTTTCAGACTGTTCACTGTTACCTGTTCTGGGTAGAGGACAGCCATGCAAAACAGCTTTATTTAGCAAGATACTGAGAGCAGCTTTAACAACAGCCTGTTGACCTTGGCTAGGATTTTTTTTGGCTATTGCTTGTCCTGGTACAGATGGTCTTTTCACAGAGGCTCTGGAGAGTATTGCTTCTTGAACTCTGGGAGCTATCACAGCATTCCATAACTTGGACATCCACCTGTAGGCACACAGACAATCCATTGACTTCAGAGACTATTATCAAACACCAAGGTTTTATACTTTGGGTAACACAGGAGATTTTGCATTTTCAGAAAGCACATATATTTTGAACTTCCTGTTGTACCCCATGTCAGAGAGGAGCTGATTTTATATACGGTAAGGTTTATTTGTTTGTTTTATATTAAATTATTTGACCTAACTTTCTTCAGGTTGCTTTGGCAAACTATTTACCTGATGCTTTTCTTCCTTTAGATAAGGACTATAAAACATCCTTTTCATTTTAAGGCTAAAAGTCCCAGAAGGATGTATGTTCACGTATACACAAAAAAATCCCCTTTCACCTTTGCCAGTGCATGGAGAAGTTTCCATGCTTGCAGGTGTTCATTCATAGCCTATTTGCTGTCAGAGTGGGAAAAAGGAGGTATTCAGTTATGATTGCACCCTTTCCAGTATTCTTCCATTTCCAAACTTGTTCAGCTTACAAGACCGTTTTACTTGTACAGCTGCCTTGCTCTCACTCTCCTTTTGTTTATTTGATCTATGGTGAACTGTGTTTCCAGGATGCTGTGGATTTTCCAGATTGTCTGGTTTAGAGACTGGGTCTGATTACAAAAATTTGATTCAAAGGGACATGGTTCTTCTGGGACTTTTGCTTTTCTAAGAGAGAAATATTATGTTGTTTTAGCACAGAAGTGAAAAAATTTTATTAGGAAATAAATAAATGCTATTTCTTACAGTTTATAGTTCTTAAGGGATAAAGGCTAGGAGTTTCAGGCTTAGGGTTCAGCTCACATCTATACCAGACAGTGAGACAATCTTTTTTAGATCAAATCCAATTCTTTTTTTTTTTCCTTATACCCTCCTATGGGAGGAAGATGGTAAGATTGAGAGTCAGAGGTTTATATTAAAGGTCTATAAGAATTGATAGTCCATAATGCTGCCTTTCAGCTTTGCAGAAAACCATTCGGAAAAAGTGAAGGCTAAAATATCTGTTTCACATAAATGAACAATTTTGTTGGATACATTGATACACAGAAGCCATCATACTACTGAAAAGATTATGATGACTTTTTTGGCTTTTCTTTTTTTTTTTTTTTGTGGTTTTTAAAGTTAGAATGCATGAGTCATTTGACAGATGCATTTTTGGTTAGTTATGTAGCATAAGATTGAGTTTTTATGATCTATGACCATGCTCCAAAGTGCTGGTACAAGCTTGAGAAAAGTTACATTACTTAGAATAACAACTAGCACAGTTGTTAAAATAAGATGTAAAATGCATATTGGAGATGTTCCTTGAAGCTTCCGTACCACAATGTTGTAGATACCATTCCACATAGATACAGTCTGCTTCTGATAGCTGTGTTAAGCTACCAAAATAAAAAATTGCTTTCATTTTATTAATAAAGAACTCTGTCTCTCCATTTCTGCCTATGCAAGCTTTTGACATTTTGTAATACTGCTAGTAGAAATGGTCAGAAATGAATGCTGCAAAAATAAAATTAATTGAGCCCATCCTAATCTAACAGTTAACGATTGATGGGCTGTACAATGCCATCCTCTCTAAATAAAATTCCAACCCTGTTTTTAAATTTAGTTTTACATTTGCACTCATCATCTTGATCAAGTCCCCAGTTCTTTGACATAGCTGATACTTAGGAAAGGTATAGCACTCTCCTGCCCCTGAAAAAGAGCTGTAAAGTGAAACTCTTTCCTGTTGTAACATCATTTTTAATACCCTAGATCAAAAACAAGAAAAAAAATGTAGCTAAATTTTTCCTCATTTATTCACTCTACTCTCCAAAACATGTGAAGTTACATGAAACAGCACGCAGCAGGAAACCATCTCCTGTCACGCCTGGTCTCTCCCTTCCCAGCTGCCTGCTTTTACCACTTGCCTCATGCTAACACTTAGACCAGAACAAACCCAGTTTGTAGATAGCTGTCTGCTGTCTTAATGAATTGAACTGACTCTGTGAAGCTTTAACAAATGCAAAAAGCAGCAGAATAGCACAGTGGAGAGGAGGGGCAAGAGGACAGGAGTGGTTAATTAGGTCGACATAACAGCAACCAGTGAGCTGCTAATTAAACCTATTTATTGCTAGTTATATGACTACACTGTAAGCCATCATGCTGCTAAACTAAAAGCATCCAGTAAGTGCTCACTGGAGCTGTACTTTTAAATTGTTTATTAGTGGACAAAAAATACAGTAAAATGAAGAGTCAGATGGCATATCGCTACTGTAAAACACACTTTGGGGTTGTGCTCAAAATAAAGCATTGCGAATCCAGTCAAAGTTACACTTAAGAGAAATCCAAACTCAGAAATGCATAATTAAGGTATCTAAAGTATAGTTTTTCTGCCCTCTACTAATGCCATTGCAATAAATAAACGATTAAGACATTTCAGAGGACATGGCTCAACTGGAAGACAGGAGATAGATGCACAGTATGCTTCATTCTTATTTTATTTCATAGCACCCATAAAATTTCAAGTCAATGCTTCATCCAAATTTAGACTTCGATAATTACTCTGGATATTAGATGACCTCTCATTTTAGGAAAGAAAATAAAAAGGCAAATGAACAAGCAAAACATATCAAGAACTGTAGACAGGACAAAAGATGAGAAAGCCAATGCATGTGCTAAGCAAAGGATACGGGAAGAAGGGTCAGCAGAAAATAGTACAAGAGGGAAAAGCCAGAGAAGGAACAGAAATGGCAATGAAGGAGAATGCTATGAAGCAGAGTGAGAAAAGTAATGCTGCATCTCCAGAAACCAATGTTATTATTTGAGTTCTGAATAAGTTTGAAGCTTAATTAAGGGCTCATTACCTTTCTAATATAGCCAAACAACATCTTAGTATGAAATGAATACATTTTTAAATTCTATATTTATTTCTTGTACCACTTGCTAGCACTTTGCAGAAAAGTTGGAATGTGAGCAGACGTTCATGCAATATGCACTATGCAAGAACAGACAAAATTTTCATCACTATTCTTTTATTTTACTGGACATCTAACCATGTGTATAGCTAAAAAGTATATATCTGCCTTATTTACTATGCTAATACATCTGTGAAATTTTATGTACGTTTAAAAATGATACCAGATATTAAAAGGAGTGAGAAATCATTCTGCTTCTCTAGATTTCCCTCATGAAACTTTCCTCAAAAGGAAACTTTACCAACTTTTCAAGGTCAGAATTCTTGAACCTTATTTTGGTCTGTTCGCTAATGAACAGCTTTCTTTACAGTGCTGTCTTGAAATGAAGAACAAAACCTTTAAAGCATTGAGCAATATTAGCCATTCCAGTACAAGTAATATTTTGCAATCTCTGTGTCAGAAAAATAACTGAAAGATCACAAAAAAAAGACTGACCTTCAACTACTGTTAAACAGCCAGTTCCCACTTGTGTCCTTCAAAATTGTCCTTCTAGTAATTAAATATCAAACAGAAGTCTTAAAACTTTCATTAACTTCTGCTAAAATACTTTCAAGGTTGCTGAGTCGAATGGGTTTTGGGAGAAACATAAATGCTACATTTGTAGTAAGTATTTAGTTGGCACTGAACAGAGTCAAACAGGAAACAGAAATCTTACTTCACTGTTGCTTGGCCATGCCCTGGCACCACAGGACAAGAGAAGAAATGTTTTGGCCCCATAAGTGCTTCAGGTGCTCCTAGACGGGATAAGCAAGAGTTCAGCTGGTGCCAAACAGCAAGAATCCAGTCTATGATCTTGCACACAGGATCACATGGAGGAGGTACTTTCCCTCTGAACTGCAGAAAGAAAAGATGTTTGACATGACGTAAGACCTCCACTGCAAACACTTTCCTTGAAACCCCAAGAAGGCTTGTGGTTTTCTTTCCTGCTATATTGCTATTATGAAAATCAGGAACAGTCAAAAACTGGTCAAACTTTTTTACGGAGTATACTGAAGTCTTGTATTAAAACTTATTTCCCCAACTACACTTAAAAAGATATCTCTTTATCAATAAACTGACATATCTCTACTTTCTTGTGGGAAACTGAGATGGCAATTTGGCAGCAGTGCTTTCTCTGTGGTGTTTAAGATTAGGATTGCAAGAGGTACGTATCATATCCTGTGCAATATATACAATATAAATCGGGCATATAAAAGAACATACAATCACACTGAACAGGAATGTCTGATCCAGGCATGTCCTCAGTGGATTTCTATATTGATTTTGTACTCGGTAGCAATGAAGGAAAGATGCCTTCCTCTAAGACTTACATTTCTTAGCACACCTTGTTAAGGGCAAATTACATGGTGCCAGAAAAATCTTCTATTTCATTGAACTCCAAGTTGTAGTCTTCATCATCCTAACCCTAGGATTATCCTCTAGAACAGTTTGAATTAATGGAAGCATCAAAAGACGAAGTAGGGATGGTATTTGCCAGTACTGAAGCCAGAGCTTCTTGACAGACTGTACAGGTGAACAACTTAATGTTAACGTAGAAAAATATTTACACTCTTCCCATATATTCTAATAGCCCAAAATAAGGGAAAAGGAGCTTTTCATCTGAAAACAAGACTATTAAGGCACAAGCAAGGATCTCGGAAATAGTCTATTGTTCAAAGAATAAATGTGCTTTTACTTCCCCTGAGATATTTATAACAGATTAATCTTTCTTCTACTTTTAACATTAGAATCCACTATTTTAAGATCCACACCAACTGTCATTTGAGTTTGGGGTCTGCATATGGCACATGTACGTAATAAAAACAAATGTACTAGTACACTGGGCATTTTTATTCATTATTTCACTAGGGAAGACACAGGAAGACAAACAGCTTTTTTCTCAAAATAGCCACCCATCTGCATATATGCTTTAGAGAAAATAAACTTAATAAACTACCCAAATTCTGTTCAACTACAGTCAGAGGTAGGAGCCTATTACATTGTTAAACTCTAACTTATGAGACTAAGGATTGCTTTTAAGCCTAAACAAAATAGTCTGAAAATGACATCTGTTACATGATGCTGCAAGCTCTGGTAGCCAGAGCAGTTTGGCAGGGTAAGTTTGATCCAGCCTTTGTCTGTGAACAAGTCAGAACACCACTGCTTCTCCAATTGTCTGCATTGCTGTATTTCTTGGCCTTGTGCTCAACTGAAGACAGTCCTTCTCTCTGATCTTGAATGATCTACAATCAAAGTGTTTCTGTCCTTTTATAAAGGGGCTTAGATCACTCGATATTCTCCAGTTTAGGCTTGAGAATACAAGCTTTCTCCTCCAGAGGATGGAAGAGAATTCTGGTACATAGTTCTATGGCACTGTCCTCTGGCCTATACCTCATTCCAGCACCATAGCATATCTGCAAGATAGCAGCTTCAACCAACCCACCTAATTGCCTACACACAATTGCTACCCTCCCATCCTTTGCAAGGATTCTGGAAACCATTCAGACCCTCAATCAGACAACAACTCATAACAGTTCCAGCCTACTATGTCTGTAGGGACTCAAAGATTCAAAGCACATGGGGAAAAAAAAGTGAACAATGTTTCACACAGAAAAAAGTACTTATAAATAACTATACACCTGAAAAAAGTAATCTAAGAGAAGATACATTTCACATGGTTCATTTTTTATATTCTGTATTCCTGTTCTTACTATTAAAGAATACCTAGGAATGTTTCTAAATTTCCTCATTATCATAACTGAAATGTTCAGTTACCACACATTTCCTCTTTTGTATTTCATTGAATCAGTAAGCTTTTATAAATGAGAAATGTGGCACAGGGTACAGGAGATGACATCCCCAAAGATAACCAAGACACATTCAGCTGAACACACAGAACTGACAGTAGGTCTGTTGTCCCAGACCAGGACTCTTTACTACTGACAGTTTTTTCTACTCGTAGAACAATGTCCCTTTTTAAGCCTGTTCAAAACTCTGCTGCCAAGATTATTTTCCTTCGCAGCTGTTTTGATTAAACTCCCCCTCCCAAAGTCTAACACTGCCTGACTGTCTGCAATAGCTGCTGTCACACTGGAATGATTTCCTTCCAAATAACTTTCAAAATTCCACAATTCTGCTTTTGCCCACATCTTTCTTTTCATTTCCCATCCTCCATTTATTTATTCATGTTAAAACAGACTTCCCATCTTTATTCTCTTTTGGACTTTTGTTCCAGCTTCAGCAGGCCTATTGGCTCAAAACAACCTCCCTGCTGATGTATTTTCACTCCTCTTTCCTCTTTGATTTGAAAATCGTGAAAACTCTTTTTGCTCCTTAAAACTTAGAAAATACACACAGGATATACAACTATCTTATCTTAGATATATAAGACAAATTCCTTGAGAAAGGGATTTTACACTTGCTGAACAGCTTCTTACTATCACGCTCACACAGAAGATGAAAAAAATTACTGAAGGATGTTTTCATAAAGTGGATAAGCAAGTATCCACAATATCATTACTTGTAGGCAATCTGTGTGTTTATGCTAATCAGCAATGACCACACACCTTCCTATATGAGGCCAAGCACCACATTTACAGACACATAGCCTGTATCTTCCAGAAATGGATGCTTTTTCATGAAACAACTTATTTATCTGCTCAGCATTTGACATTACTACCATACATATTTCATAGACCTGGTGATGAATAAAATTCCTGAAGCTGATGCAAGTTCTTACCTTGTTTATAACTTTTCTTCTCAAAAACCTTTGAAGCAAGCCACGCATTGGTTCCCCATCCCACCTAAGTTGAACCCAACGGAAATGCTGCTGAACCAGCAGGTCAGAGCCATGAAGATGACACTTTGAGATTGTCCCCAGCAAAAAGCAGTTCTCATGAAAGTAAAAGGCACCAGAAACTCCATTTGCTAAAAGTGAACCATAAAAAAATAACAATGAAATACTCAAAGCTTTGACGTGATTTCATATAAAAGCAAGAAGCAGTGACATCATTAGAAAGAAACACCCCCCCCCCCCAAATTAGCTTTTAAAAATGCTGTATTTGGTTAAGAACAACTGTTTGCAATAAAATATAAAAACTGAACAAATTGCAATTTTCTCCTCTAACTTCCCTGTTTGTCATGTATTATAATACAACTATACTGTAGTAAAAACATTTCTCCATCCCAAATTCTTTAAATACCTCTTTGAATAGTGCAAGGATTTTCTGAGCTGCGATTCTCAAGAGGTGCCAGAAAATCTCCTAGCAATTCAGATAAAGAAGCTCTCTCCAGATTTTCTAAGATCACAATGGTTGTCTTGCTTACAGGAGGCTGTTTAACTGGGACCAGACAAGCTGAAATATAGAAATCCCATTAATGTCTACTTATGAAAATTGACTTTTATGTATGTATACAGATTTTACTGCTATTAATGCAACAAAGGATTTTATTAATTTTATTTTTTGCCTTTTAACTTGTTCACAGAAGCAGACAGACTGTATAAGATGTTCAAAACTGGAAGCATAAAATCAAACAATGGAAAGAATATTATACTGTACAATAAGAAAAAGAAAAAAAGGAAAGCTATTATTAAAATAAATTCCTGAAATGGCTATTATGGGATCTTCATAGATCGGAAGGATTTCAGCATAATGAAAGTAAAAACACATAAGTATCTAGTAAACAAGCATATATCAAAAGAAAATGGTCTGACTTTTTAAAGAACACATTCACTGCTCCTTTTATTCCCAGAAAGTTAATAACTATAGCTTCCATTCTTATATCTTTTAAAAAAAACCCCAACATTAGAACAGCTACAATAAGGCAATGATAGACCTTCATTTCTGATTTAGAACTGAACCATAGCAATCAACTCCTAAAGGCTCACAAACAAAGGGAAAAATGAATGAGACAGAAAAAAGTATTAAGAACTATTAGTTTTACTTAAATGGCACGAACTTTTGACAGATCTCCCTAGTGGACTGTCACACTTAGTTTTACCTCAGTTTAGACTCTTATCATTATTCCCCAAGCACCGGGAAAACTATGGGTTCTGTTAAAACAGGCCACCCACTATGCAAAATGTTTTAGTGTATTTCTTTACTCTGTACCATTAAAAATTGTCCTACAAATTACCAAAATCAGTCCTGCTGAAATAACCTTACCACTATTGATGAACAGTTCTGCAAGCTGCTCCTTGGAGAAACCAGGATCCACTTCAACTTTAACGATTTCACACGTGGATCCTGCAGCCATTTGTTTTTGCTGTGTTGAAAATTTATAGATTTGGTGAAACAGTGCAAACTCTAATTTATGAACTAATTTAATTCATATCTTTGTGTTAATACCTTCATGCAGTCCGCTATCTGGTATGCTATATAGTCTTGCAAACTTCCTTCTGGACCATGGAAAATGACATTACGGTATTGTTCAACCTACAGACAGACAATAAATTATTCTTGAAAGGGCATAGACTTGGTGGTTTTTTTACCTAGATGAGACAACCAGCACATAACAGAAAAAAAATTTTTGTTTTGCACTGGTAGAGCTGATAATCCTTGCTATATTAGTTTCAAAATAGGCAATATTTGCATACAACATCTTGGAAATATATTGATAAATTTATATCCTAATTTATAAAACTACATGAAAAGGTATTTTGTCATTATAACAATCATTAAAACTTGAAAAATTCATGTAGGAAGGATGAGTTTAGGAGTCACAAATATTTTTTTGATTGTGCATTAAAATAGATAAACCAGAATGATGTTAAAATCATCAAAGAGTAGTTTAAGTTACTGCTAATTTAAGAACTTAGATTAAGGACTTTATTTCTAGCTGAAATGGGATCATGTTATCAATATGGTAGAATAAAAATTATTTCATCTGTCCTAACCGTAAAATTACTTTATCTCTAAAAAGTCAGTAAGGGAATACACTCACATAATTATTCAATATTGTTGAATACAGCAGAAACATAAGAATCATAGAATGGAAGGCACCTTAAATATTATCTAGTTCCAACCCCCCTGCCATAGGCAGGGACACCTCCCACTAGACCAGGTTGCCCAAGACCACGTCCAGCCTGGCCTTGAACACCTCCAGGGATGGGGCCTCAACAACCTCTCTGAGCAACCTGTGCCAGTGCCTTACCACCCTCAGAGTGAAAAATTTCTTCTTAATGTTTAATCTAAATCTACCCATTTCTAATTTGAAGCCATTCCCCCTCATCCTATCACTACATGCCCTAGTAAAAAGTCCTTCCCCAGCTTTCTTGTAGGTGCCCTACAGATACTGGAAGGCCGCAATAAGGTTTCCCCTGAGCCTTCTCTTCTCCAGGCTGAACAACGCCAACTCTGTCAGCCTGTTCTCATAGGAGAGGTGCTCCAGCCCTCGGATCATCTTTGTGACCCTCCTCTGGACCTGCTCCAACAGGTCCATGTCCTTCTTGTGCTGAGCACTCCAAAGCTGGACACAGTACTCCAGGTGGAGTCTCACCAGAGTGGAGTAAAAGGGCAGAATCCCCTACCTCGCCCTGCTGGTCATTCTTTTCATGCAGCCCAGGATGTGGTTGGCCTTCTGGGCTGCGAGCGCACATTGCCGGCTCATGTTGAGCTTCTCATCCACCAACACCCAAGTCCTTCTCAGGTTTGCTCTGGATCCATTCTCTGCCCAGCCTGTACTTGTGCTTGGGATTGCCAAAATGGGCAATATTTGGCACATAACTGTTCTAACAACATAAAACACTATCCAAGGACACAGCAGAAATGGTGCAGATTTTAAATTCATTCTGATTTGATTAGCAATGTTAAAACAAATGATCTATGAATGTTAACTCATATTACCCAATTATCCTTACATCTTGAGGTATTAAATAAACTGTAAGAGTTACAGGAGCAATATATATAAGGTAATAATAAAATTCAGGTCTCAAGTAATTGCTTACATGAATGTTATTCTAATTCACTTTCCCCTCAAAAAGTGGAATGAAATAACTTTAGAAAGAAATAACGTATCAGAGTTTTTAATATATTTTCTTAAGCAGTTCAGTTAATCAGATGGCAGCTATTTAAAGAAGAAAGTTAATGCCCTCATGTGACTAAAGTTATTGGGGTAAGATTTAGGGGGAACTTTATTTTAAAGTAACAGCTTTCATCTCATTTCATTTTTTAGAAGTCTTGACATTCTTTCACAGAATAGAAGATCAACTTTTTTTAGTCAACACTGACAGTAGTATTTTTCCATATAAGTAGCACGCAGAGAGAAGCTAGCTTAGTTCTTACCAGGCGGAGGTAATTCTGAAGTGTCTGCAGATGGATCATAGATGCATAAGTCACACTATTTAGGCAGCCTTCTTGAGGTCCTTTAAAAAGAGACATACAAATAACTTTTATAAATCTCTTATGTTTATAAGCATGTATGATGGATAGATATGCTTTTCATGCTGTATTCTACTGCAATCTCCTAAAATTACAGGCTACGCAAATTAAAATGGTGAAGAAATGAAAGGCATTCATCTAGCAACATAGATGCATGAGTAACCATGACATAAGTAAAAGGGATATTTTTGTATAACTGAAAAAGGTAGTAGGGCTTTTATGCGCCAGCATATTTTCTAAACGTTGTAGACCCTTTCAAATCTAGTTAAACAATTAATTGAATACGATATTTCTGAAGATCAAACAACACTGAAGAACAAAGCCAGCAGCAAATGATTCACAAATCATATATCCCATAGGGAGCGTCTTAATATTCAAAACTGAAAATTATGAATTGAAAAATAAGAATTGAAAATTACCAAACAAAAACACTGTGATATGCTCAGCTCTGTTCTTCTTCAAAAAGTCCCATGGCGGTTGGGAAAAAATCTGTCCTGTTGACCATGAAATATTTCCTGTTAAAAAGAAAAAATAAGAGAGAGAGATGTTCCCTGTATCTATATAAAGTGTCCTATGCTCAAGCATATTCAGTTGCTTACAAAGACAGTGTGCGTACACTGACAAATTTGATAAACAAAACAGTCCCAGGTACTAAATCATACTTTTATTTGATACATGACTGAGGATACTAACGTTTTCTGCCAATTAAGACACAAGTTTAATAGCTAGCCTTTACATCTTTACATGTAAAATAAAGTAAAATCAGATAATTTGCACAGTGTAATGTGAACAGGTTTTTTTTGGGGGGGTGGGGAGGTGCAGGGGGGAAGGGGATTTAAGATGAAGCACATGAATTTGCAGTATCCTATGCAACTGTTACTACTACTACCACCGCATTTTGGCGAATTTCTCATAATTTTAAAGATTTTTCTGTTTTACATTGATAAGTAAAGCTACATAAACCAGGAGTAGTTCTGTCCTACCTATGCTCATGATTTACAGTCTGGATTTACTGTACATTCTGGACGTACTGTAAAGACGTAGGGCGGGCTTTGCTTTGACTTGTTTTGTTTCACCTGTAATACAGATCCCTCCTCTGGAGTACTAAATTTAGTAAAGGACTAATTAACATAGGACCTCATAGTCCCCAGTATGATATTGAAGTGCTTGATGAATTGTACCATACACATAGCTAAAAGAAAAGGATGTTTTCATGCCAGCACTGTTCAAAGTTCCATAGCTAGCATTGGTCTTTCTTAGTCTAAGCTTTAAAAGAGCCAGAAATCTAAAGATATTTTCATCTTACAAGATTTCACAAATTCAAGAAAACCCCCAATTTTTGCTTTTCTTATTACACCAATATTGATACCTAGTTTGACAGATAATATACTGCTTGCACTGAGGCCGATGTTGGATTCTGCAGCACTATTAAATGACAGATCTTCTAGGCTCCTCCATCCATCAGAAGCAATTGCTTGGAAATGGTTTGTCACTGCCTGACTCACTGCTTTTGAAAAATCATCCCATGATGTCTGTTTGCGGATATTTAAAGCACATATTGTGTTTTCTGTATCAAATTCCTCTGTACCACAATGGGCTGGTTCAATGCCACTGACTGAAATCCTTACAGGTACATTAAGAGCATCTGTTGAAAAACAGAAAACCAAGAATGAGAAAAAACTGTAAAACTCAATTAAAAAAACCCTATTATTAAACACCAGTAACATCTAATATTGTGAAAGAAAGCTACAAAATATCTCCTGCTACAGAAAAGCAAATGTTAAAGAGCAGCATGGATCACCACCACAAAATCAGAGCAGTGATGAAAAACAAATATCAAGGTATCTATCTTTTTTTTTCACATTATACAAAAATCAGTATTATTATCCTTAAATAACAGGAAGCAAGACAAAACTAACTTAATCTTTTATTTCCTTTTTACAGAATGATTTCTTATAAATTAAGACAGATGGTAGGTAGTGTCTTAATGTTTCAGTTTATTGTGGTTGTGAATTTTTATTATCAATGAAGAAAGGAATTTTCTGGCACTAGTGCACAAGTGGAAAACAGCTGAGCCAAACGTCTTTAAATAAAAAGCTAAGACAGAAAATTCACTTGGAAGTGTATATTTGATTTGCTATAGAATAAATTGACAAAATATTAAAAAAAAAAGTAGGAAATTTACACGCACATTCTAGAAACAAAATTAATTTAATGAAGTTATTATAAATCTTGCTCATTGAAAAATGGAATACAATTCAACAGAAGAAGCAGCAGTCTATATCGATCATTTAGATGACTAAGTGAAAATGAAGCTATCTTCTAACTTTAATGCCAAAACAATGCCTTTCAGAAATTATCCCTGAAATGAAAAATAACTGCACCACAAAAAAAAGATATCAGCTTCTTATGAAATCTTGCAACATGATCTTAGTTTTGCTTTTGAGTTCAGAAGCCAAATCTTCAGCTGATACAAACCAATGAAGCTTTTCTGATGTCAGAAAAGCTCTGATTTAAACCCGCTAGCCTACCATAGGGAAAAGATTACTCAAAGGCATCCTTCAGATGTGGGATTGTGAGAAATGTATTAGAGGCTTGCCCTTCTGATGGCTGGACCTCAGGGAAATAAGCAATGACCATAAGAAATACAGAGGGTTGTCTACAAGGAAACAGGCCCCTAGGACAGAGGTACAGTGTATGCCTAAATTTCAGTGCGTGTGACCTCTATAGCATAGCTGGCAATCCTGGCGCTGAGTCTTTCAGACCAGTCAGAGAACATCCTCCTGTCCTACATGCATGTAACTCCTTACAGTGGAAACCTTACTGGATTGTGAGGAAGGTAGAGGATGGTACGTACACAGCTTATCCAAAACACAATCTTGGCTTGTTGAGGCATGTATCCAGATGAAAGTGGTGTTTCCAAGCTTCCACAGATCAGATATTGTGGGGGGAAAAAAGCTAATTATGATTGCAGTGATGTTAACTGAAGGCTTAAAAAATGAAAGAGAAGAGAAGAGAAATGGAGTCCAAAGGTTCTGACCTGATAAAAATAGTTGGATTCATGATAAGCCTGACCAGAGAAACTATGACTGATGAAAATAACACAACATCCATTTAACAGGCTACACATTCAGCCATCAGACATTGGCTGCAGTCTGATAAAGAAGCAGACCACAGAGGAGTTTCTATAGAAAGGGAATTGTGTTCCCCTCTGCACCTACAGTAAAATGGTAAGAACCCAGATATTATAATAGCTGAAGAGGAAAATCAGAAGCAGCACACAGAAAGCTTCCCTAATTTGTAGATAATCAGTGAACTCAACTACCCACAGCCCTACATTCCACAACACAAATACAAAAAACCTAAATAAATACAAAGCATATAAATCTACAAAGACAATACTTCTGACTATACAGAGAAAGAAAATACAGAACTTGTGAGTGGATGGACTAAGTTCTAACTCAAGAAATACACAGGTCAGCTTGCTCTACTGAATTTTGAGAAAACTTACACAGAAGGAAGACGATGCCATGTTCCAACAGAAGAACAATCTTCTGACAGAAGTTATTGATATTGAAAAAAAAAGAAGTTGCTTGATGCTGTCTCTAAGATTTTTTTTTAAGAACAAAACAAAGAATCCCCTCAACAATAAACAAGTGACAAATAAAACTATGCTCTAAAAAGAGATTCAGATATGACTAGATGATTGTCTCAGCCTGAGGAAATTTGACAGCTGTCCACCAGTAAGTGATTTTTCTGCCAGAATTTGAAGAAAAGATAAGAAGAGGATAATAGCTTTGGAAAAAGTAATTACTAATATTAAATTCAGAAATTTTAAGAGGATATGGATGTTTGCACATGTACAGTATATATCATATTTTCAAATGGTTTAAAAACAAAGACATAAGTAATAATGTCCTTTATTATATGCTTCTGCAAAATTTGGAGAACAGAAGCATGCTAGGTTCAGAAAACTTAATTTTGTGGTGCCAGAAGAGTGACAACTACCCTTTTAATATTTCTCATTTTTGTCCTACAAACTCTTTACTAAAAACAGTTTTATATAGTGCTGATAGCTTTTACTTACTTAAGTTTTCTAGGAGATGTTTGCAATCATCAGTAGCAACATCATGCAATGTTCGATTACATTTATCTTTTCTCTCAGCCTCTAGTCCACCATGGCTACAAAGGATTTCTAGACAGTTCTGCAAAGGTAAGAACTGTATTATTTACTTGTCCATTTGCTGCATTAAAGAGTTCTACCAATATGCTGTTAGACTCCCAATTGAAGTTCTTACACATGTATTTCCAAAGATAGTCAGCTATGGAGTTTCTATATACAAGCATCCAAATGATGCTCGTCGTAGAGCTGAAAACCAGGAGTAAAAATATTTTATGGCAGACTTGAAAGTCTGAAATCAAGATTTTGAAAAAGCAGAATACATGCAGCCAGGTTTCTACAGTCTCCAAGCATCAAATGCTGATCAGTTGAACTGAGAAATTCTTAACATCTGGCCACTCGTTTACGTATTCACATAAGGAAATAGAAGCCCAACTATGCATCCTGTTTTGAACATCTTGGCCTCAATGTTCAAGCAACACTAGAAATGCAATTCTAAAACTTAATGCACACTAATTAATGAATCTATTCTGATTCATAAAAAACAGTTTTCACTTTGCAATTCACAAGTAGGAGTTTCCACCATGCCTGACATCTGAGTGGTACACAGCAAAAGAAAAACAATCATTTTAAAATCACTTTGCAAGCCTCTTCTTTGTCAGGTAAACCTGAATTTCTGCAAGCATAGTAATAATGCAGTGAAATAAAAATGCATTTCTGTTAAAGTCAGAGAACAAACATTTTGTGGATAACAACAACATGATGCCCTCTTAAAATTCAAACGCTTAAAAAAACGTGAAATGCTCAACAAAAGCAAAAATTCATTACAGTTCATTAGAAATAAGCTACTAGCAGATAAATTTGTATTGGTACAATCATACTGTAACATGAAAAAATATCAATTATATAGATGCTCCAAAACTAGCAAGGGGAAAAAAAAACAAACCACAAAACCTCACAAAACTCCATTCAAACGTTAATTGATTAGTGACCAGAAGACTTAAGTCCTGATTCCTAGTGACCATCCATTCAGCAACAATAAGGATGGCCTTCATGAAAGCATTGTCATTCTCAGACATGCCTTTCAAGGACAGATATCCATATTAAAAAAGACACCATCAGAAATGATACTAGTTAATACAGTATTGATAACCTCTGGGGTTAATCAAAGCAGATAAACCAAACCTTGAAAACACAGAGAAGCAGCTATTGAGTATTTTGATTCAGAACAGTGGCTTGTTGCAGGTTTGGCTGTTGTTACCTATTTTGTAGCTGTTCTAATAGAAAAACTTTTCTCATTATATCTGATACTCTGACACCTTTCATAAACATAGCAGTCATTCAAGCTATATTTCCCTGTGAGATGAAATATTGCCAGACTGTGGTTCCAGCTCTTGTAAGAACTTTTTAAAGAATCAATTAGTTCACTAACTTTGCCAGAGGAAAATTAGCCAGAAAAAAAAGCATATTTTCTTGCCAGGTTAGTAAGTTAACTGTGTCTCTCAAATGGGTGACACGAATGGCAAAGACAGCAGAAGGCAGAGGACTGAACTGTGAGGCTGAAAGTGGGAAGTAAAGAGGGAAGAAAGAAGTGGGAGAGAACAAAGAAATGAGGCTTATTTCTTCAGTAAAATGAGAAGTTTTGTTGGCTCTGGTGCCTGTGAAATAGCAGCTAAGATCAACTGTAAAGAATAGCACCTGCCAATTGCAAAAGAAAAGGGTGCAAGTGGCAGCACTGTTTATATGGAACTATCGTGTAGCGTCATGAATGACATGCAGTGCAGATAAAGAATTAGAGTAGGAAGTCAAAGTGTTAACAGTACTTGAAGATGGCTATTAAACTTTCTTTAGCTTCTTAATACCCCAAACACCTCTCAGGTCAATAAAAGCATTTAATCAAATGCAATTATATGAAGTCTCGGCAACATCAAAACGAGGAATCTGACTACCAGCTATATATTGCCTTCATCACCTAAGAGAATACCCTCAATGGAGTTGACTTGGAACGCGCTCAGAAACTCAAAACCATGAGTTATTAATGAAAGGTATATGCGAAGACTTCCAGTATTAGTGCCTTCAGAGGGAACACATAGCCAAAGCCTCTTTTAGACAGTAAATAAAACCTAGCTTCAAAGTTCCTGAGGATGATATTATTGCAGAAAGAAGCAACATATTGCACACTATTTAGTATTTGCAGACTATACAAATACCTTAAACTCCACCTAAACTGAGATGAGTGAAAACTGAAATAAGAGCCTGTACCCGCCTAAAAGACACTGATAATGGAACATTGACTCTGTTTGTAATACAAAATACTGCGTAAGCACTGGTTGGTCCCTAAAAAACCACAACTTAATAAACTGAATCTTAAATTTGTGCCTATTTTGAATTTATCATAGTAAATTTATCAGGAAAAAAAGCAAACATAATGATAAGATTTGAATTAGGAATGTAATTACAAGCTGATTTTCAAAGTCTTGGACTATATTTTCCTAAAACTCACTCTCTTCTGTGTTTAGTATCCTCTATTTTCTTCCTCGGTAAAAGATTCACAGTAATATCTGACTGACAGCTGTCATAAAAAAAACCAAATTCCATTAAACAGTCAGTGTTAGAAGTGTAAAGCTTCTGATGTCAAATCCTTCAAGTAATATTTAATTTCCAAAAATCTTCCTGTTTGTCATCAATAAGACCTGTAAGGTCATTCTCCATGTCATCAGTTATCCCAACCCCCAAAAAACTTTTTCATTGCCTGCTAAAAGGGATGCCCAAAATAAAAAATAAACCATTTATTACTGTACAAATCTGATTCTTAAATTTCTTGTCCTCCCCTGCCTCTTACAGGAAAAATTGTTCAGTTAAATCATCCTTAACTGTAATTGGAAACTATGTCCATCTAATATCTATATTAAGTACATGACACCGAATGAACTGGGATTTAGGGTGGGATTCACCTCACCTTAACTTTGAAAATCTGAATCTCAAGTAATCATGTTTTCTCTTTTTATTGTTGTCACAAAAGAAATAGGCATTTAAATATGACAATTCACCCCATTAGACACCTGGTTTCTGGGGTAAATTATCCACTGGAATTATCTTTCTGTCTCTGTTAAATCAAGCTTGACATTAAACTAGATAACAAACTTAAATTTAACATCTAAGTTTTAGTTCTTCAAAGATAAAAAAGAAGTATTTATCTTCCTTAAATTCTATGAGGCTACTGTAACTTGTTCACATAGACTGACCTTAAAGCCTTTTGATGCTGCTATGTGGGCAGCAGTCCAGCCCTCTTTGTCAGCATGGTTGATGAGATCTGCAGAAATAACAGGCTTTACTCTACTGCTGTAGTTGTCTTCTCTCTTCTCCAAATCAAAGTAGTCTAAATTAGGCTCTGTATCAGTCAAAGAGTTCCCATTGTTTGTCTCTCCATAGTACATAAGGAGCTTGAGACTGTCAACATTACCAGAATCCACTGCTGCGTGAATTGGTGACCAGCCGTCCTGAAAAAACAAAAGCAAAAAGCACATTTCCACTAAACACGTAGTAAAATGCTTGCAGAACTTATATCAGCAGTGAATCTGAATGGATGGCTCTGTTTGGAAATTAAAAAGATAAGCAACAGTGACATAATAATCCTTTTGGAAAACAGAGTTGCTTCTATGTGTTTGGGGTGGAAGAAAGAGGGAAAAAAATGTAGCAGAAAGAAGCTAATACTCTGTGCCACATTTCTGGACAGCCTACAAGCCACGTTTATTGTCCTGTTTACATCAAAGTCTTTAAACAAACTTCAGGAAAGCACCTGGAAAGGGCAATATCTAGATGTTAATTCTGAGACAGTCTTCTTCCCTTTCTTCCGCATATACATTTTTTTACCCCCATATTCTCCCATTTGTGATATATGAGACTTTACGATACTGGTTGGCAAATTTGGGGGTGGGGGTCCCCTCCAGGACAGCAATAAAGCAAAATTCCTATGTCCACTTCTCCACCGTAGAAATAAGTCAAAACAGAAGCGTTCTGTTTTGCAAAGCCAGTGCTGAAGAAAAGTCTGCAGCAAATTGCAGGTGGAATCTGAAATATGTAAAATAATATGGAAGTCACATAATTTAGGGGATTTTAGAGACAATAAACAGCTTAAAAAAACCCTGCAGAAAGAACAAATATTGACTTCAAATTACATGGTTTATTCCAGCTTTAAAGAAAACTTTAAACAAATATTTTAATGTAAATATTTCCTAGCTGTTAGCTGATGTTATATTCAGTACTATACAAGGTATTTTAACTTTACAAACTGTTTTAACTTACACTGGTTTTTACTGTTCGATCTGCTCCACCTTCCAACAATAGCTTAATACAATCATTATTTCCATTTTTACAGGCCAGGTACAAAGGTGTCTGTCCTCTTTCAGCAGCATGGTTAATATCAGCCTGATACATAATTAATAATTCTGCACACCTACAGCAAACAATAAGGTAGTAAAATTATCTTGTATTCGACATCCAAAAACTCTTCATAACTTATAACTTTTAAATGTTTTTTTTTATAAACTACTAATTTTATAGATACAGATCTACCTGTGATTTTATCTATCACATATACACAAATACAAGGTATAATTTTATGCATACACATAGATATAAAGACAGAAAATTAGGTTACTTTAAGTGCGTAAATCTTAAACTACTGTAGATGCATTTAAAAACTGTGATCCCAACCCCCTTCATTTCAGAAAGCTATTTCAGAAAGCTAATAAAAACTTGATGACAGCTGCTTAAGAAAAACCTTCAGCTGAGCAAAAAAGTAACATTTCTTTCCTGACAACAGAAATTTAAAATAGTTTTTAAAGGAAAAAAAAAAAAAAAAAGGGAAGAAAGGACTAGGACTAGCTTTAGACGCCAGCAAAAGGGACACTCGCCTTGGGAAGTAAACTGGTCGGGACAGCAAAACAGCTATGGCACTACCTACCATTCACATCCCTGAATGGAGGCTGCTCCAGAAGGTTGGCTTGGGATGTGTTGGTAGCAGCTACTGGATTAAGGAGCCCAGAAGATGAGGTGGAGGGCTGAAGAGTGATTCTCTAAGGACCAGCATTTGGATCCAAGATCCTGTACATCCTCACAACCATACAGCAGTAGGTCTATTTTCCTTCCCGATTCTTGAGCCAGGATTGGCTCCCTTCCCCTTCCCAAACCCAGCTTTTCAGCAACTCTCAAGACTTGGGAAAATCTTAATTCCAGTCTATTCCCTCTGTGGTTCAAACAAGGGATTTAACCAAAATTTACCCCCCATCTCTCTGGCTCAATATTTATTAGTCCATAAAAATAGAAGGATATCAACAATAAAGCCTCAAAGCAACTAATGCAGTGCCATATAACTACTGGTTAGGAGACCATATTACAGGAACAGGATGTTAAAATTTTTAAAGCAATGTAAGATATATATATAAGAATATAAGCATATATGAAATTACAGATGAAAAAAACAAGTATTAAAAAAAAATCTCCTTTTACTAAGTTCTTATTTAGCCAGAAAACAAATCAAGTTCAAAATAAATGATTGCTTTTAGAAAAGAGTAAACCAGATAACATTAACGTGAATTACTTAGCTGCACTTTCTGAAAATGCTCAAATGAAGAAAAAAAACACAGATAAAAGTAATGCTCTACTTTATGAAATGTTGAACGTGTATCCTAACCATACAGTCACAAAAGTCATTTTAAGATGGGCTCATAACAAGACATCTCCATAAAGCAACTGCAGATTGAGTTATAAGTCTGCTATGTTAAAAATATGTGTGTTGTTATTTTGCATTGGATTCAATGACTCTGGAAATGCTACATTGTCTTTCCACCTCAAGGTCAGGTAAGGTCAGCCTGGCCTGGACCATGTGGGAAATGATTTTGAAAGTTTCTCCAAAAAGCGTTTTCTGAATCAGTGGTATTACTGAACAGCCCTAAAAAACTACAATTTCTTTCTGACTCTGTAACTGGATCTGGAACAACAGTATTGTGCTAGTTCGGGAATAAGGTTAACTGATGTGTCACAGGGGACTGGGTAGCAAATCTGTCACAGACAAGTACTGCGTAATTGATAGTAGTTTAGTGCTGTCATTAACCCCAGATTCTTTGCACTGTAGTACAAGTAACATGGACTACGAAACACAACACTTTCAAGGAGACAGACTGTACTATTGCCCCAAATTCTGCCGATTACGGAATTTTTTTGAGCTAAAACTTTGAAGTGATCAACAAATCAAACAGCCTGAAGCATTCATATTCTCTCTGATATTTTTGGCTGGCCCCATTATTACATGCTCACTTTTACAGTTCGGTTCATGTTTAGTATATAAAAAAATTGAAAGAAAGAAAAGTGTTTAGGGATATCATACTACATAAGTAACTCTAAGGGAAGAAGAATATAAAGCCTGCAATATCATAACAGAGCAGATGACGTATAGCAAAGTGTTGTGAGGATAAATCACAGAAATAAATAGCTTCCTATTTAAATAAAGTCTAAGATATTTATTTTAGTGAGCGAATATGAACAGTGTGGTTTTGGTCTGTCTTGTCAAGTCACATGTAATTTTTACAGATTTTATGTAAAACACTGAAACATTTAACTAGATATGTATTTCTGTGCTCAAAACACCTAGTGAGATTCTGCTACCTCTGGATTAAGACTTCCAGTAAAAGATGTCACCTAGGCAAGTGGACCACCATGGAGAGAGGTATCCAGTACCTGAGGGAATTAGCCATGATGAAGCCCTGCTTTCCTGGAGATGGCTGAACAGCTGCCTGCCAATGGGAAGTAGTGAATGAATTCCTTGTTTTGCTTTTCTTGCCTGCATGGCTTTTGCTTTATTTATTAAACTTTCTTTATCTCAAAAAAAAAACAAACACCCAAAGAGGAGGGTGGAGGATGTACTGGATGTACTGGTTTTGGCTGTGGTAGCATTCATTTTCTTCATAGTAGCTAGTATGGGGCTGTTTTGGATTTGTGCTGGAAACAGTGTTGATAGTACAGGGAAGTTTTAGTTATTGCTGAGCAGTGCTTACACAGAGTGAAGGCCTTTTCTGCTCCTCATACCACTGCACCAGCGAGTAGGCTGGGGGGGCACAAAAAGTTGGGATTATCAACACTGTTTCCAGCACAAATCCAAAACATAGCCCCGTGCTAGCTACTATGAAGAAAATTAACGCTACCGCAGCCAAAACCAGCACAGCTTCCCATTAGTTGACAACCTTGAAGTCCTCTAAGAAGTGGCAAGTATCTCTGATGATCCTTATAAACTCATGGAAGACTGTGAGGAGGACAGGGATCTCGCTCTTCCTCATTGGTGGGTCAGGGCCTATCACAGTATAACAACATTCAAGGACTCTGATCCTTATATGTTACTGTATTGGAGTAAAATCCTTAAAACTGAAAGATAAGCAAAACCAAAGACACATAAAACAAAGGTAAAGTCTGTAATAAAGATTCCTAGCCATGCTGTTTAAGACTTTTTGCATTTGTAAAATAGTTTTATCTGGATAAGGACGTTCTGGAAAAGGTTATCTGGTGGTTGCTTCCAACTTTCAGTTCTATTTCCTATGACCCTGTGATACAGAGTAAAGCTGCAGAGTGGAAACACATCAGCCTTCAGCTCCTCTGATGAAGGGAGGAAAAGGGAGGAAAAAACCAAACATCTGGATGAATTGTTGTGTACCGGTTCTCAGTATAAAAAGGCGACAGAGTTTTCCAATCATGCTGTCATAAAATACCAATCTTTATAAAATTAGGAGCTTAAAAAATGAAAAGAAATTATTGTAACTATGTTTTGAACAATGTTCTTAGAAATATTGCTTGACTCACATAATTTTCTGTTTTTCAAAGTTACTGATACAAAACACTTAAACCTTAAAAAAACCTGTTTTGTTGTTTAAAGTATTTGATCCTATATCACCCAGGAGACTACTCAGATAAATGTTCTTTTATCTCAGAATGTGATATTCATAGTTCTCTATGCTTCAAAAAATCAGTGCAAAAATAATTTCTTTCCTCCTTCCTCTGATAATCCTGTATTATGGCTGATAACTCAAAGAAAATCAGGGAATTCAAAGGTATGATGCCCATGTAGATCAGAATCATATTGTGGTTACTAAGAATACACGTTCAGCAACCTTAAGAGCTGCAATTGGAAACAAAACAAATGGAAAATATTAAAAACAAAATGGCAAATGAATATGAGTTTCAGTAGATGCTTTCAATAAATGATAGTTAAATGCATTTATACCTAAGAATGCAACAGTAATGCAATGAAACAGGTATATAATATAATGTAAAGAGAATATAAAATTGAGTAAAAGCTGACGGGCAAAATCTTAAGACTTCACTTACGTGACATGTCCCTGAGCAACTGCTGAACACAAGGGTGTAAAGCCATTTTTATCAGCAGCATCAACTTGTGCTCCTGCAGTCAGCAGCAATCTCACACAATCTACAAATTGAGCATAAACATAGACTGATGCAACAAGAACAAGTGGTTAAAACTACCAGAGGTTAAAACTCACTCAAGGGGCAACAGCAGCCAGTGTTTTTGACTATACATCACACACCTTAGTGAAGTAGAAGCTCAGGAAGTAGTTTGCAGGAGAGAGGTGAGAATTAACTTCCTAGAGGTACCACCACTCTTCTGCAAAAAGGGTTAGGGTTGGGTTCTACCGGGATCCAAATACATGCCCATTGCTGGCAAGTCCCACAGTGTTATCTAATTTACCTCCAAAGTGGGGAATTCAAATTATCCAGCAGCCCCTACAGGCAGCACTGTCCCACTGGCAGTCACGTGACACATCCCATATACATTAGCCACAGGGGAGATGTTCACAAGCTACACATAACCCAAACAACAGGCTGACCAGTCTTGTTTCAGGACACTTTGACATGGAATTGCAATGACAAATAAGATAAACTGACAAACTCAAACCTCCCCAAACCATTCCCATTCATATATTTCCAAAATGACATGGTAAAAATAGTACCAGCCTGATTCCAGCATCCTACAGCTAAATTAAGATAATTAATTACATAGCAATTAGACTGGTTCTCATCCACAAATTGGAATATCATTTGATGCAATTAAGTTTGAAGAAAATACTTAATCTGCTCTATATTCTTGAAATTGGTTCTAGACCAAAATAAACCAAGTCTTTTGTACTTGAAACTACTACTTTGAAAATAAGCTCAGCTAGAACACCAATTATAAACTCCTGACCCGATTTCTGAGCAAGCTTAATGCACTCTGTTCCAGCACTGGGTAAGATCCTGGAGCCAAGCTTTGCTAGTGAAGCTTATCTCTAGATATCACAAACATATATTTAGAATTACTTATAAATCTGACTGATCTAAACCATTCCTGAACATATTTGCTGCTGTTAGAACTGTTTCAAATATTAATACAGATGTTGTGGAGTTGATTGAGTAAGTAATTTAACATTAAGAAATAAGATTTTAAAACAAATTCTTTAATTATTAAATAAGTAATTTGATCTGAAATGACTGGGTTTTTGTTTGGTTTGTTGTTTTGTTTTGTTTTTTTTTTTTTAAAGTTCATTGTCAGGATAAGCTACCAGGACTTCATCTGTAATAATTCCTTTAAGTCATAAAGAAGCTCTCAGTTAACTAACTTACCTATTAATACCAATTAAAATCAAATTATATTTTCAATCACTTCATAACAGAAATAATATTCTGCTAACAACGACATAATTTCTTTTCCTCTTTCCATTGTCAATCCGTGTTTTATACTAAACAATTAACTTGAAAATACAGATTCCTGCCCGACATCCTAAAATACTTCTGAAGTTTAGGAAGGATGTTGAAAAAAATTTCTTCTAGTAGTTTCAAGTATTTGGCTAGAATACTGTTTGGTTTCTTCATAAAGCATATGTTAGCCATGCAAAAGCCATGAAGAACGCACAAAACAGGACCACCTTTCTAGAAAGGTACGGTTAACTCACAATTATTGATTGGGAGATCATTCCGGTGGTAGCTTATCTATATGAAAATACTGTTTCTGATGAAGATGGCTGCAAAGATTTGTTTATTCTCAGTGACAGGTGCAAGCACAAGGAAATACAGCTACTTTAATAAGGCATACCATGAGAGCTAGTAAGCTCTACATGACTTGTTCCGGTGGCCTATCAAATAGAAGAGCAATAATCTCCAAGAAGCCTGGATCCTCTGGATGGACTTTTGATTGGGATTTGGAGAAGGGTAATTTGGGTCAAGTCCAGGCTCATTAATGCCGGTTCATTGCTGTCTGCCACTGAAGTAATCAGCAGTAGAGGTGACTGGGAGGAAGGGCAGGCACAAGACATACATCGATGTTATCACTCATTTAAAGGCTTTGGTCAAAGCAAAAGCAAAACATGGAAGCGTATTAGCACAAACACCTGGAGACTTTACTGCTCTCCACCACAGCTGGGTAGTTAGATCTTCCAGAGTGCTGGCAAACACCATGCAGATACATCCAGTGGCTCGGCAGAGCTGACTTCATGTAGCTGTATGTCTCTGCACCTCACTCCTTTCTACTTCCCACATCATTCCAGTTTTTCCTATCAATCAGGGTGCCACAGCCTCCAAGTACTCAGGATAGAAGAGAATCGATTATACCATAAGTGCATATGATTAGCAAGTAGCTCACTCCAAAGGATATTATTATTACTATTCTCTTCACATGTCTCGGTTTCTGGAACTCTTATTATTCCACTTTCTGTTTCTCAGCCACCTCATGTGTGACAGAGAACGGTCAGGATTGGCAACACAATACAGATATGCAGATGTATTAGCTAAGTGAACTACTGTACATGTTATCAAGTGCATAATAGACTGAAGCGGCTCCTGCTTTGTTAATGGATCAAACCAAGATGGCCTGACAAAACAATCTGTTCAGCTATCCCAATACAGTGGTTAAATCATAAAATCAACAGTTTCCTCATGTCCATTCAAACACAAAGAAAGTATTTAGTGTACATTTTTAGGGTGAAGTTCTCCCTCTCAGAACTGCAGAGTCGGGGACAGTGTGCGCAGGAAACAAAGCAGCTCCTATGAGCTTCATGTGCTGCAAAACCCCTCAGCTGCAGCTCTCAAAAGGCAACTGTTTACGAACAGGAAGGCTACACATTTTGCAGATAGGACAGATTAGGAAAGAATATTTGAGTGCTCTCTTTTCTTGAGTAACTCAATTTTCTCTACAGACTGGGCTGAGACCACATAACAGCTGCTGCCACCATGCTGGTTGCAGTGTGCTCTACCTTTCTCTAGATATCTACACATCTCACTGTTGTTTCTTCACTGAAAATCTGTGAAGATCATTCACTTTCTGCTCTTCCAAGACTCTCTACAACACAGTGTTTAGTTCTGAAGGGAGGTACTCACTATGCTGGCTCCTAACAAGTCTAGAGCTACCCTGTTCTCCTGGCCAACCATTTTCCAGGAGAAATGGGAAAATCTGGTTAGTTGACTTAGAAGAAACAAGGGGTCCTGGAAATCTCTAAATCTACTAAGTCACTAACTCCTGGTTGAAAGTATTCTCAGTAAATTAAATCATGGTGTGATCACCCACTGGGGTAAGTTTACGTGTTAAGTCTTACAGTTGGACTCAATGATCTTAAGGGTCTTTTCCAACCTAAATGATTCTATGATTCTAAAAAAACAGCGCCAAAAGACAGTAACTTACCATTGACAATCCTACTCAATGCGATGAAAAAATGTGTACAATAAATACTTTATCCTCCTTAAAATTACATTAGTGTCATTTCTTTCCACATGTTTAGTTAAAAAAGCTATTTAAAAAGACTTTTTAAAATAAGAGATTTATTTCTATACTTCCTTTCTTAGGCCTATATATTTTTACATAAATTTATTTTTAAAGGTTTCTATGTTGAAGAGCTGTATCTATCCATGCACTTGGGAACAAACTGCAAGTAACAAAGAAAGGATTACATATTAAAGTTAAGCACAAAAACCTTTCTCCAAAAATATTATAAATCTACTATGCTTAATTTTCATATAATTTATTAAGGAGACATCAATACTGCTGCTGTGTGATTCTCTCATCCAGAATTCATACTATCCATTTAGTCACTAAAATGGGATGATTTGTACAAGGAAGTGTTTTTCACATTCTGTCAATTATAAATAGAAGTGCAACACTAAAACATTTGTAATATATTTTTTATCTAAAGTAAAAGATACTAAACAATCACAGGATGCATATGCACATGCTTGTTTTTATTACTGTGTTTTCATACTTCTGCCAAGTCCCTCTCTTATTTGAAATTTTGACAATAAAACAAGAAACCAAATTGCCTTTGCTGTCAGTAAGAGCTGCTCAGTAATTGTAACTGAAAATCAGGGCATTCGCTTTGAAACATTTTAGGAATACAAAATGAGTAAAGAAGAACTAGGTCAATTACGATCTTCCACAAACACCAGCAATGATAAATGGACATAAGCCTAGAAGAATCCACAGAACATCCATTCAGTGAGAGGGGAAAAGTAAATCCACACAACAGAATAAACTTGGACTTCTAATACTGAAGATAAAAAGTTGAAAAAAAGAAAAAGGAAAAAAAAGCAGAAAGAGAAAAAAAGAAAAAGGAAAAAAATAAGATAAGTGCCGAAGGGAGAGAATAAAATAGAGGACTTTTCTAATATTTTAAGGGTCTTGGCAACAGCAAAGAATCTGTCAGATGAAAAGGCCCAGATGTTCCTATGAAGTAAACCATAGCACCTAGCACGCAAAGACAAAATATACCATTCCGAACAAAGGGAAAATTCTTCTTATCCTGATGCCTGATAGCAAAATTAACCCTGAATATGTCAGAAAAAAATGTACACTATCTCCCTAGCTATGGATTTTGGATCCTAACTTCACTTTGATTTTAAAATACTTGAGAATAGTGGAATAGTCTCACTAAATACTATTTTGACCACTGGATGGGGTTTTCTAACTGTCACTAACAAATATACTGTTAAATAAAATCACTAAGTACTGTTGAAAGCAGTGGCTTTAAAGGCACTGTGTTGCACCTTTTACTGTGAAACAAAATCTTGATTTTAGTAAAAATAACTGGAATTTTTGTCATTGGTATTGGTGGATTTCATCTTTAGTGACCAAAACAGCATAATGATATTATTTGCAATATAAGAATCTAGGCTATTTTTATAGCAGAAAAAAACTACAGTAATGACACTAGAATTTTAAAGAAAGCTGCTGCTTGTGAACAGTCTGAAAATTATCACTTAGAATTTGTATTCATGAAATTCCTATCTATTACTAATATATTTGCCTCCTTTTATAAACATATTCATAAAATATGAAGACTAACTGTTGAAAGGTTCGGAGATGTTACCTCCTCAAGACTGAAGGTTGGGGTTGTGGGGAAAAGAAAAAGAAAAACGTGAACTATCTCAATAGAGCCTAGAGAACAAACTAAGGCTATTTAATTGAGTTGAAAAATATAGACAGTTCATTTTATTTCCCAAGTAACACACTACTCTGAAACCATCTTCCATCATTTTCACCGCTGTTGCAGAAGATCAAAACACTGGTGATGACCTATTCTTTCCTGCTTACTTCCTGTGCAGGAAAGTTCTTTCTTTCAAGTTGCCTTTGCTACAAAAGATTTTTAGTTTGTCACAGATCACGGGGTGATGATATCTGGTGGCTTTTTATAGGAAGGGAGTAGAGAATTAGAATGGATGTTCCTGCAGAATGTTACCATAAGCAGGAATGCTTTCTGTATTTCAAAATTCTGCCTCTGGCAGTATTGCTTATATATACATTATGCTATGACTTTTTTCATATAATCTATATATCTCAGTTCCAATTTCACAATTTTAAAAAACATGCATTTGACCTAATTTAATATATAAAACTTATGAAATTAGCTGCCACTATTTCACTTGAATGCTGTAACAAAACTTAGAATCGCTTACCTGTATGTCCGTTTGTAGCAGCAGAATACAAGGCAGAATAGCCATCTTCACAAGAGTAATTAATGTCCAGTCCTTCTTCATTAAGCAGCATTGATAATAAAGTGACATTTCCCTGGGCAGCAGCTTGGTGAAGAAGGGTGGGCCTGCCACCCAGGGGGACAGGACCACCACTTGTTAACAAAGGGGTTAGGGAGGAAGACCAGCCTGTGAGTTAAAGCAACAGAAGTTAGATGGAAGACACATAAATAAAGCTCTGCATTTTCTGTGTTCTTTTAAAAATTAAAAAGGATCTTCAAAATGACAGGATTTGTTAGTTTAGCACAAGTTTTGTGATGATGCTTTCTCTATACATCAGAAGGTATTCTGAAGAATAAAAACTGCATACACGGGTGACAGTTGTTAATGCAAATGAACAGGACTTCATTACAAAAGGTTAACATGAAACTTATTATGAACTGTAGTAGCAGCTGGACGTCTCAAAAAATTTATATTCAGAAAGTACTGAAAGTTTTATACAAGTTTTAATTTAATTGCTGATATGCTGGGGAAGTTTTTTAAAATATCTAAAGAAAGGCTTCCAAAACAAAATACTTATTTTCATATGAAATGTCATCCTCCTTTACAGTCTAAGTGCAAACTTTAGTATTTATATCTCACCTGCAGTTATACAGATAAATCACACGAGAGCCCTTAATAACTTTAGGTGCCTTTCAATAAGTTTGCAAAAAAATGTAGAAATAATTTACACAAATAATATAGAAATAAATATATTTATTATTGAACTGTACCCTAATGTAATATTTCTTTTACTCAGCAATACTTAAACCATATATTATAAAATGCCCCAGTGTAAATGAATAACAGGTATACAAAATTTACGAGTGAAAACTTTCAGGTCACCTCATTAAAAAATAATATTTGATTCAAAGCTTTGAAAGCTTAGGAGTTATCTTGGTTAAGTCTTCTGTTCATTACTTATCAGCTTTAGTAGGGAGTTTGTTAAGAATATGAAATTTGCTGCATAAAGCATAGAAAATTTTGTGCATTCTTCCTTGATCAAGGACTGCAAGAGAAAACAGAAGAAAGATTTCTTTTTCTTATTTTCACTGTTACCTTTAGAAAATCTGCATTATATTTGTCACTTTGTATTCTGTAGCCACACATAAGCTATTGTATGAAGCTGAAATTTGGCAATACAAAGTAAGTTTACACAGCTTTTACTGTGATTCTGCAACACCCAAGACTGAAGAGGAGCTGCAGGGTATTACCTCCAGCTCCATTAAGCTGATGAAGTGCTATCCAACCTCCAACACCTACAACCAGAAAAAGCACGTGGCAGTAGCTCTCCCATGCTGGGATGATCTGCTCTGCATTTTGGAAAACCAAAATTCACTATGGAAGTTCCCAATAGAATTCTATAGAAGCAATAGATTTGGGAACCTTGCAACATCTGGGCAAATTTTAAGGTCCAGACTTACACAAGGATCCATCATCTGGGCAGCCCCAATGAAGAACACATAATTTAATCCCAGTTTAAAACAACAACAACAAAAATGCTTGGAGTGTTTTCATATTTGTTTCTAAGGTAAGCTAAATCTGACATTTCAAATTAAGTTTACTAGTTTAGTATGTAAAGGAAACGTATTTGCAGTATTTTGATAATGTTAGCTTATTATTCAACTTATTTATTTGATATTGACTATAAGAAGTCATCACTACAGCTATGAAGTATCTTATAAATCCAACTTTAAACTGACGATAAACTTCAAAGTTAACTCCATCCATCTTCATATAACTTCACTTTTGAAGCTACCTTCTGAATACTAATATTCTTACTAATATTTTTTTCTCAAAAAATTTTAATCAGAGGATTTTGAGGGTTTTCTGAAGTTTGCAAAAAAAATAAGCAATATACAAAGTAAACTGCATCCTTTAAGTGGTAAAAAAAAATATTTATTTCCACGTCCAATATTTGAGAACAGTTAACTCTTACAAAATCCCCAAAGGTCTGAAGAATAACTTTTGTTCTTCCTTTCCATTATAAAAGTGTTTTTATTTTTCCAACTTTTTGTTATTCTTTGAAACTAACAGTGCTTAAGCTGTTGCTGTATACATCAATGTTTTTAAAATTGTACTTGTGTAGTTTTTACTGTCTTGCCACGGTACTTAACTGATAGTGGACATTGCTTGGGTGGCACTCCAGATGCTAACGTTTTTTGTCCAAGTTATGTTGGAATTATTTGGGGAAATTTGGGAACCCTGACACTAAGCTTTAAGCATGAAGTTCACTTTGCCAAGCGGTTTTGTAATATGAATAGTATTTCTGGGTTCCCTTCCTCATTGAAAATAGTGTAAGTTTTTTGTTGTTTTTTTTAAAGCATCATTAACAGAAATGCCAAATAAAAGGAAATTCTTTTTGTGCCATATGTGGTATCTAAACTTTCATTTCAACTCCTTGAAATTAAAAATATGTTGTTCCAATTCAGTGATGAAATTCATTATGCTAGGGTGTCATCAGATGAAAACCTACTGAAAAAGATACAGAAACCAGGTAATGACATAAACATAACTTGAGCTTCTATTATCAATGTAAAGCAATATAATAAAGCTAAATTCATCCAACAAAGCACACCAACATTAGAAAATACCAATAAATTAGGTACACCATTACAGATGCAAAAAGTTAGGAAATATGAAGCATCTGTGAAAGCTTGTAGGACATGCAGTGATGAAGGGCAGAGGGATAGACAAAAACAGCTTCTGGCATCAGCTTCAGAATGTGAGATGGTTAATTTCAGAGCCCAGATCAGCCTCTCACCCCCCCACTTTTATCTTCGAAGCCAATTGTATAGAGAGAATAAATCAATCATTATAGAAATGAGCAAAATAAAAACCGTACTTCATTGAAGAGTGACATAAAAAGCGCAAAACCAAGAAGAAAGTGAAAGCAGAAATCCCAGGGGTATGAAAATCCAACTGCCTACTTTCGTTTCCATTTCGAAGTCTTACAGCCATTGAAATGTAGAAGTCCAAACAGAGCAGAAGCATTCTGGCACCAGTTCAAAGGCTGCTGAAGTTAATGAAAACACTGTCGCAGATTTTGAATCAGGCCATAAATGTTCATTGTAATTTCTCTACGTGCAGTCTGTTCAACATTAATGACAAAAGACGTTGGTTTTTTTCCTACCAGGGATGAAAAGAGCAACATGCAGTACAATGCTCTGTCTCTAAAAGAAGGTATGGTCACAGTAATTTAGCAGAACGCGTAACTGAAACAATCAGTGCTCTTAATAGTTGCTCTTTTCAGAATCAAGACACTCCCCTACAGAAAAGCAGGCTGTTGCTATGTTCTTAAAGCAATCTAAGCTAACTAGGAAATGGTTTTAAAATTAATAAAGAGAATACTTTAGAGATCAGGCTATTATCAATTCTTCTGACTCCACAGTAAGAAGAAAGAAACATGAATTTATTGACTAACAAAAAATATAAAAATGGAGGATCCTTTCAATGGCTTTAATACATTACATTTGGAATGTTTAAAAATATTAACAAATTCTGATTGAAGCTCAGTACTTGCTATACAATAAAATATGAATAAGATTTCACCATGGTCTGCTTTAACTGAATGTAAAATTGAAATTCTAAACATTTTCTAAAAAATGTAAATAAACCAGATTAAAATCAACCAGAACATTAATAAAACAAGCTGAATCTGTGCCTAGATGGCATGAAAATGCAGATATAGGAAGGTGGTTTCAGTAGTATTTGTAGTTTGTTAGGTGTTGTCGACCTCAACAAAAGTCATACTTAAAAAAGAAAATGAAAAAACAAAGTGAATAAGTGACTAATTCAGGCATTACTGACCACATTATCTTACTGAAAACAGGGTTATTAAATTTGGTTTATCTTTTATTTTCTAAGACAAAGTCTATCTCCATATATATTCATAAAATCTATTTCTTTTTTGTTCTCAGTATAAAATTTGGAAGGAAAGGTCTTTCCATACTTGCATAACATCTGTTGCTCAAAGTTTTTTTAGTTCTGCAATTTTCCAGAACGCTTGGCCAAAATAGATTAAGTTCTTTTAAAAAAAAGATAAATAAAACGGGATTGGAGAATAAGTGCAATAAAATATAAGCATTAGTTTGGGCAAAAGACAAAGGAGCTTCTGAATATTTACCTGACTATTTCAGATAGTTATTTAAGTTCTTTGAGCCTGTTTGTAGTCAGTACAGGAGGTGTATTAAAATAACATCTCAGTATTAATAAAACAAAACAGCAGACCACTAACTAGAGTTTAAGCAATCTTTCTTTGCAGAGTTCAGATTATGGGGTATGTTTCCCATTTGCAATTGCAGAAATTCACAAAAAGTCATGCCACTTACAAAGTACTAACAGTGATAAATGTTCAGAGCACAGATTGTAAGGGGATTAAATGAACCCAAATGTTTCCATCCCTTCAAAAATCAAGGGAACAGAGTGTAAATGAAGAAAAGCACTCTGAACATATAAACCAGCATAATTAAAAAAAACAACAAAACAAACAACAACAAAACAAAAACAGTTTTTGTCAAAAATCCTATATTTGAGAATAGCCTCTGAGAACTATCACAAATTTCATAAGAAACCAAAATTGACTATTTGGTGGAGGAGTCCTATTTAAAAGGCAGATTGTTCTGCTGAGAAAAAACATTTATACTTCAAAGCACAAACTAAAGCAATAACAATACATGGAGTTATGAAGCCAAGTGGTGGTAATTTCGTTTTCAAGATAGAAGATTTATTTTTTTAAAGAATAATCAAAAACTGTTAATATAAGACTAATTGAAATATACAGCCTAATTCATGTTAATAGGATTTGTGGAAGACAGGCTCTTGCCTACAAAAACTATTCAATTTGAAGCTGATTTTGCCAATCATTTGTTGTATGTTAATAAATTCTTGGATTTATTTTTTTTAAATGAAGTTTTAATGCCATTACAGAGCCTAATAGCACCTGAAGGCAAATGAGGTTTGGAGAATATCTGGAATAATGGGAGACTAATGACCTATCTGAGATGGCAATCAATCAGACTCAGCTAGGAATAAGAATTTAAGAGGAAAATTCAAGATATCCACATGAAAACCAGCAAACTATCCCACAGTTGTTAACACCAATATCTGTTGAAATAAATCTGCAAGATGCCATACACATGTATTAACAAAGCCTACAGCTAAAACCAGAACTATAGAAAAACAGATATAAAAACGAAACATATTCTATTGGTATGACGTGATATATTTGAAACTGCACTGTTATCCAGGCAATTAAATACCTTAATGTGCAACCATCTAATGCTATAAGAGAATACAGTAACCTCAGCTATGCCCTATTTTCTAAAAGGCTCACAAAGCACTGAAATACATATTCCATGGAAGATCACCAGCAGAGGTAATTTTCAAAACTTTATTTTAGACTGAGAAAGCTTTTTGAAGTCCAAAATAATAGCATTCACCAAAAAAAAAACCCCAACCAAAACTGACCCCCCCCACAAACAAACAAAAAAAAAGAAGCAAAGGAGTTTCTGTGATATACCATAATCTGTAGCCCATTTAAACATTAGTGCTCTTTGCTTTTTAAAAAAGCCTTCAATTTGGAGACCTCTTTGAGGAAGCAAACTAATTTATAACATTGCTAAATCAGCAAAAGAATTCCCATACCCCTGGAATGTGGAAAAAATATAAATGAAAATTTCAGCTTTTAGAAAGTAAAAAAGAGAAAGGTGTAAAAAGAGAAATAAAGCAAACAAGAGATGTATAGGAAAACCAAAACATTATTTTAGAGGGAGACAGTTTGTAGCATATCAATCCCTTTACCTGATGCTGTTACCAGGAGGCTGTCTGAATCACATGGTCTACAGGATGAAGCACTAACAGGGTTTATGGAGGAGCTACAGGCAATGGTGGTGGGAATGACAAAGGAATTTTCTGAACATGCAGGTTGGTTCAGTCCAGGGAAGTGGGAAGGCCAGGCACCCACCTGAGATGAGGCTATGGCTGGTATGGCACAGCCTGCAGGTGCCACAGATAAATCTATAGCAGGTTTTGGTGGCAGCTGAGGTGAGGACTTAGAAATAATTTCCTCATTTATTACCCTGATTCCTTGTGGTGAACTTGAAAGAGGTGAGGTCACTGTTTTGCTGTCAGTTTTTGCACTTGTATTTGGGGATCGACTACTATCCATTAAAACTTTAAGCTGTGGGTGTGGTGGAGAAGGAGTTTGCGAAAGCCCTGGTTTTTTAGGAGGAATAGGTGGAGGATTTCCTCTGTCAATTCTTGATACACTGGGAGTCTTTAAACTCGTTCTACCGACTGGGGGGTAAGTGCCAACTTCCATTGAATGCGACGACGCCGGCCGCGACGGAGCACTGCTCTGAGGGCTTGTAAATCTCGAAAGGACTTGGGTAACGGTATTCCGAGCTACCTGTTTGGCAACTAGGTTGTCACGACTAGTAGGGGATACATCCCTTGAGGGAGGGCTTTGGGTTGTGTTTCCATTTTGGTCTTGATCATTCGCATTCGCTTGAAATCTAAATCTAGCGGCTTGGACTCGTGGATTTAGGCCTGGATGCCCAGTAGTGTTGGCAGATGGTGAATGCAAACTGTGCATAGACGAAGTGAGCGAGGAGTTCTGAGCTGCGGCAGTCGGCGCTGCAGAGGTGCAAAGGGAAGTATTATTTGAAAAAGGGGAAGTGCTACTTGGTAAATCAGGTGATGAGCCTGTACTTGGTCCATTTTCCTCAATTCTGTTTTGATTCTGTGTAAGAACAGGAGTTGCGGGAGGGACAAGTTCACTGGACGAAGACTGCCTATCAATGACAGGCTTCACAAATGCTGCACTGGTGCACACATTCATTTTTGTATTGCCAGACACTAGTGGGTTCACTGTAGAAGGCTTTACAGATACAGTCAAAGGCAACTTCTTAACATTTTCTATGCTACTGTCCATCACTACAGTATCTGTTTGGCAGGCAACAGTTCTTGAACTTGGCTCTTCTGTTTCAACAGAAACAGAAACAAGACACCTATCTTTAGTTTTATCTTTATTTTTAAGAGAAAGATTAGCTTTACTTTCATTCTCCTTTTTTAATTGCTCAATCATTTTGATCATTTTATCTCTCTCTTCTCTGAGGTCACTGGTGTGCGCTTCCTCTCTATGAAGTTTGGCACGCAGCTGCTCTCTCTCTGTGTCAAACTCAGACAGCTGCTTTTCCATTTGAGCTTCCATTTGTGTACTCCTTTGTTTCTCAGCTGCAAGAGACTCCTCCAATTCAGTAGCCTTTTTCTTTTCCTCTTCAAATTTTGACATCACTTCTTCCAGTTTCTGGGCTTCCTCTACAATTCGGCCAGACAACTGCTTACACTCTTTCACTAGCATCAGTACTACATGCTTATTCTTTCCACGTTCTTCTTCAAGACGAGCAGATAGCTTTTTGTGCTCCAGCTCAAGATTCTGTAACTGAGATTTTTCCATTTCCAACTGTAAGAAAGCATAAAGAAAAATTCTCATTAACAAGATGGAGACTTTCAAAATAACCTAGTATTAACCCGACATTGATATTTTAACCTTTGAAAGAATACCTAAAATGAACCTGTCTGCCCCACAAAAGCGATTTGTGACAGCTAACACAAGTGCCTATAATATTATACAATCAAAAGAAGGAGACAGGCATCTCTGAAGAGCAATTCGGAAACTAAGTAAGCCCATCTATTTTCCTCTATTGACAACACAGAGACTCCCCAAAGTGATTAAATGCTTGTGATTCCAGAGTGAGGCCTACCTGTTCTCCAGAAACTGGACATAAGACATTACAGAAAGTTCTCTTCTCAGTAAAGGAACCAGACACAAGCAAGAGATGAGGTTTGCAAAAAAACTTTGAGCCCAGAAATTAATCACAATCACAGAATCATAGAATCATCTAGGTTGGAAGGGACTTTTAAGATCATCAAGTCCAACCATTAACCTAGCACTGCCAAAACCACCACTTAAACCATGTCCCTAAGCCCCACATCAACCCATCTTTCAAATACCTTCGGGGATGGAAACTCCACCACTTCCCTGGCCAGCCTCTTCCAATGCTTAACAACTCTTTCAGTGAAGAAATTTTTCCTAAGATCCAATCTAAACCTCCCCTGGAGCAACTTGAGGTCGTTTCCTCTTGTCCTATTGCGTGTTACTTGGGAGAAGAGGCTGACCCCCACCTTGCTACAACCTCCTGTCAGGTAGTTGTGGAGAGCAATAAGGTGTCCCCTCAGCCTCCTTTTCTCCAGGCTAAACAAACCCAATTTCCTTAGCCGCTCCTCTAAGACTTGTGCTCGAGACCCTTCACCAGCTTTGTTGCCCTTCTCTGGACAAGCTCCAGCACCTCAATGTCATTCTTGTAGTGAGTGGCCCAAAACTGAATACAGTACTCGAGGTGGGGCCTCACCAGTGCCGAGTACAGGGGGACAATCACCTCCCTAGTCCTGCTGGCCACACTATTTCTGATACAGGCCAGGATGTTATTGGCCTTTTTGGCCACCTGGGCACACTACTGGCTCATATTCAGCCGGCTGCTGACCAACACCCCCAGGTCTTTTTCCAGAGGGCAGCTTTTCAGCCACTCTTCCCCAAGCCTGTAGCACTGCATGGGGTTGTTGTGACCCCAGTGCAGGACACACACTTGGCCTTGTTGAATCTCATACCATTGGCCTCGGCCCATCTATCCAGCCTGTGCAAGGTTCAGGTTTTATGTCTTTCTCAAACTAAGGGAGATTAAGGTTGAAATACACAGTCCATAATGCCCATAATAGGTGTCTTATTTATAAATGTTAAAACAAGGTGCAAGACATTTATTTTTGAGACCAACTTTTTGGCACAGGCACAAAGATTTTCCTCTACTTACTAATAGCAGAAGGTCTGACTGACATTGGTGATGTATAAATTTATGTTATAAGCTAGAATCAAAAAAACTACCTACTACCTGCAGATAATGAATAAGAATAATTTTCCTTCTCGTTCATATAGTCATTGCTTCTAATGCCTCTTGCCTGCTGATTATGCTTTTATTCAAAGACCCTGTTCTAGAAAAGAACTGGAAAAATCTTAATGTACCACTGTATAAAATACCTACAAGTAATAATGCAACCCAAATCACTTCATATTTTCTCAGTCAAACTTACACAAGTCAAACAACAACAAAAGAAAAATTGATTTATTTCTTCCTGCTCCTCCCTTCACATACTGATGCAGTAGCTTCCTATATGGCTTATCTGAATGACTGATAAAAAAACCCAAAGAAACAAAACCCCAATAAACTGCTGAGCATTCCTTTTCCTGTAGCCTTTTTATTGGTTTAGCCTTGTCAGTTCTGCTTCATATTTACATACAGATTGATACAGAAATAACAATTCAGAACTGTACCACAAAAGTGCATTTTCAAAGTCAGCATTTTTTTCTGGAAAAATACTTTCAGGTACCCATAAAAAAATAATCAAGTCCTCACAAACATGAACGGTTAATTTTTACTGCAACAGGAAACTGTTTCATGCTTCTACAATACGAGAACATTTCACAATGCTCAAAACAGAATCTAAGAAAAGCTGTGGCAACTAGCAGTACATTTAAAATCTTACTCGGAATAACCTTTTCACTTCAATAGATGAAGGAAGAATCACGGATGCAGATTATAGTGTCATGGTAAAATGATACTAATTTCAAAGTTTAAGACAATACAGTGTCATGAATATATTTACTGTAAACTGTAATGTGGGAAACAAGACGGTCTAGGGGGTTGGTAATAGCTATGGAGTACCTCCTCTCTCAGTCAATGCTTAAAATATTGTCTTGGTTGCTAGATGAAAACAAACAAACAGACACACAGGCAAAAAAAAACCCAACCCAGGCATTTCAATATAATAGCTTTTCAGTAGCCTGTTGCTACAGTACACTATTCCCTGTCCTCTCCAATAAGAGATGAAATTTCTCAGCTCTGGAATCTTTTCCACATCACTGTAGATGTGTCCACAATTCATTTTTAACTAAACTGCATTTAAACAGAAGCTAATATAAATACCATTTTTAAATAACAGTTTTGTTTCTCTCCAGTTATACCATAGGATAGAGTTGAAACTCATGCCATCAAGAGATGAATACAAGAGGGAGAGAGTCTGCAGTTGTGATAGAAATAAATCCCACCTGCTATAGCTCATTGTCCTCAGGATAATTTTTTCCCCACATGGAAAGTAGAATTCAAACACAAGAAAATGCTTAAAAAGGAAGGGAAGTGAAATGACACAGAGAGAACAAACAATAAATCCTGCATGAATTTACACTTACAGATAAACATGTGTCTCAGTCTCCCAACATTTCTAATCGCATTACCTGACTTTAAATTTCTCTTCCATTTTCTTCAGAAGAATGGGAAAAACATAAAGAGCTCATGGTGATATTGATGTGATGTATATTATAGTAATAATAAAATTTCTTTCTGAAATCATACAATTATTGTAAGAAACAGTGAACTAAGAGGAAGAAATCACTGTGGGAAATTACACCTACATTACGAACATCATCTTGGCTTCAAATACCTCAAAACTTGTTTAGCAGTGGAGAGGCCTCACTGGGGTTTTAGAGCTTCATCCCAGGTTAAGCAATACACTCTGTACAATGCATTTCACAAAACCAAGTCCACCCTTTCTTAAAAACAGTGTTAAATATATAAAAACTATGGTATGGCATTATCAGTCATTGCTAAACAAACAATATCAGCAACAATATCTCTTCAGTTATGTTAATGATAGTATGGCTGCCAATTAAATTAACAAGCTATTATGATGACATTTTATTCAGCAATAGTTCCATTCACAGTTGTCCACACGCAGAAAAATCATTATTTTTTATCAAGCATTTCATTGTTTTTTTTCAAAGAATCCAACAGTGTTTGGATGCTTCACAAGCACTTCAAAGCAAATAGAGAATCCAACAGTAACAGTGGAGCATCCAACAGTTTCTTTTTTGTTAAAACTGATACAAAAATAATGAGAAATATGTAGAATTTTTAAAGCTTGGAAATGCAATAAGATTGTAGTGAAAATGTTTTTATAAATATTTTCTATACTTTATTATTCCTCCATTTTGCTTTCAGAAAAGGGACTGGTTCTATAAATTAATTGTTGTGAAATTGTATTACTTTCAAATAATTACAAGCAGATTTTAACATATAACTGGGATGAAATCAGCTTACCATACTATTTTAGTATCTTATTTGTAAGCATTGCATATAAATAAAGAATCCCTAATATATATTTAAGTTCTCTATTTGATTTCAAATTGACAAGAACAACATTAGTTTCTCATTTTACGTTGTCTCCTACGTCTGTCTTTCCCCCCCTCCCTTGTTTTGGCTACATCATCTTGAACAGGAAAAACCTCTGCGTATTTACACTGCATTTTTTCCTTTAGATGACAGATTTGGAACCGGTTGTAATTATTTATGAATTTATGAACTAACTACGACCTGATTTTTGTGAAGTGTACTATATGCATAAACTAATCGTATCAGTAAAGTAAACATCTGGAAATGCCACCAAGAAGGATTTGAAAAGGGGTAAAAAAGGATACTGAGAAAAATGATAGTGTCCCACAAAGAACTAACCAGCAAAGGCCCTTCAAAGGTGAGAGACAGAACGCATGCCTTGTGAGAAAAGGTTGAGGGAGCTTGGCTTGCTTAGTCTAGTGAAAAAAAGTCTGAGGGATGATCGAATAGCAACATACCACTCCTTTTGAAGGGTCCTTACAATGATGACAGAGTCAAATTCTTCTTGGTAGGGGCAGGTGGGGCTCCATAACAAAAGGGTAACATGAAAAATTGCCCTTTAAGAGGCTCAGTCTTGGAAAAAAGTTCTTCACAAGGATAGTAGTGCAGAAATGCCGAGGTATTGCCATTCCTGGGAGTTTTCAGGACTCAGCTAGACAAATGCACAGATGACCAGATGTACTGCTCGTGATAATCTGCTTTAAGCACAAGTTTAGACTAAATCACGTCAACGGGCCTCTTCCAACCAATGTGTCTGTCTGTCTTTGAGCATGCATCTCAATACTATCTTCTCTGCAAACACTTGACAAATCAAGAACTGTCATTTTGATTATCTGGTTTTGAGTTCCCAGGAAACCTCAAAATTAATTTCGATAGCAGCTCCAGGAAAAGTGTTCAAAGACATGGAAAAGGATGGAGACTTAACACAAAGCAGATGACATCTGGGGATTAGGTGTTTGGTATATGGTAAGCCTATGACTGGCAGTCATTTGTGCACCTCTTTCATTTTTCTACATTCTGGCACATTGTTATGACTTGCTTTTTAAGATCAAATAAAAATTTTATTCAAAGAATACTTTTAAGGTCACTATATTCACAGATAACACGTCCCCAGGAATAAGAGTTCAGTCTGAGCCTGTTTAAAGTCCAATAATAGCCAGAGAAAATAAACACAGCTGTACACAGACTTCATTACTTAGTGTAAAAGTGAGACAGTGAGGCAATTCCAAACATAAAGACAGAGGCATCACACATTTAGAGAAGGAGGAACCACTGTTGGAGGGAGGAGGTGCAGCTGGCTCTGTATTTAAGTCACATTTGTCTAGGCATAAGTTGTGGTTTTTTTTTCCTTGAGTCACCCTACTTAGTTGAACATTTCTAGAAATCCCTCAAAATACGTTCGTTACCCTCTTTCACAAAGGGATTTGAGAGATGGAGAACAGACGGAAAAATGTGGAACTAAGGGAAGGTAAAACACTGAAGGAATGGCTTGTGAATGAATAGAGATAGTTGAGATATGTCATCTGTTGTCACAAACCCAAGAAGTTTAAAAGGGTGCCCTGCCCAAACAGCATTTCTAATTGGCTTTAACAGAGGAAGATGTAAGTTCTGTAGAGTCATGCACACAGCTGCTCAACACCATGCAGTTTGTTTTCAAATCCTACGTTATTTAAATTTCCTATTTGTTACAAGGAGTAAAAATGGTAGAATCATAATGACACACTTTCAAAGCAACACAATTTTCTTTACATGTCAATATCCTGACTTTGGAACATATACTCAATATGAAAGCCCATCTTACATACCTGTATCTGTCCATATACTAAACACCAGAGATAGATGAAGAATTTAGGTACAAGAAGAGACTTGTGGCCATGCACTGAAACAAGAAACTAATCCAATTGTCCAGGCAGAGAGATTGGTCTCTCCCAATATCATTCTTCAGTCAGACATTCTTTTCTATGCTTCTATCCCTTCCCCAAAATCTCAACTTAATTACAAAGTATATGAAAAGGCAAATTAATATTGAAGAGTCCTCAAAAAGAAGTGCTAGGCAACTACAAGTAACAGTTCACTACATAGGCCATTACACTGTTTTAAGACTTACATATCATACATACAGTCTAGTATTATCAATTTTTCAAATGCGGTGTCTGTTTTTCTGAAGTCTTAACAGAGTAGGAATGCTTAAACTAAACTAAACAACAGAGCTTAGATAACAAGAAAAGATTTGCTGATTTAATTTAAGCATGAATTTCCAGCATACTTCTGGTACATTTATGTGTGTATTATTTCCCAAAGAGCAATTACTACCAAAATCAATTTTATGTCAATTGTCTTAGCATTTTCTGGTTTTTTTTTATGTTGTTTTTTTTTTTTTAACATCAATCTAAAACTGTCACTGAAAAGCTATTTCACAGCTGCTGAAGACATTCTATCCATCTTACACCCAGTGAGGATGATTCAACGCCTAGCAAGCATTTCTTTTCTAATTATTCAAAAATATCTTGTCCAGATTAGTCTATTATATTACTGTATGTCTCTTTCCTCTCAGAATCCCCTTCCCAACATACTCATATTTAGCTATGCTTTAGGAATGTAAGTCTTACATATCAATGAAATTTGTGCAACCCACCAACCATTCACTTTCAAAATGACATTGTTTTATCTTCAATATGAGACTTTTTTTGCAATATACATGTTCCAAAATAATTTTTCTCTTTACAGCAAATGTTCTAAATACAAAAAAGTATTTTTAGAGTTATAATTTATTTTTACTGATTTATGAAACAGAGCCACCTAATATAATATGGAAATAAATTATTTACTTTATGCTATTTAGGTTAGAACAAAAATAACAGTACCTCCTCTTGGCTTCAGTGGTGTTGGTTTAAAAATATATTGTGATGATGCTTTCTCAGCTCACACTTATATACTGCATCGACTTGTACCAGTTATTCCATAAGTAGAGCTAAATTCATGGAACGAATAAGGTGTGTACACAAAATATCACCAGAAAATCAGCACTTCACTTTATATGACAGTTAAGTGCTAACATTTTAACACTTACAATGACAACCAATTTAGACAAAGATGCAAACTAAAAAAGTGGCAAGAAAGAACAAATCAGGAGAGGGAAAAGAAAAAAAAGTTGGTAGCAAGATACCTTCTTTTGTCTGTTTTCAGCAGCAGCCAACTGAGCTGACATTCTTTCTTGCATTTTCCTGCAATGAGCCATAACAGCTTCTAAAATGGACAGAGGGTTCATGCATATTGGCTTCTTTTCTTTATCACCAGCACCTGCCTCAAAGTCTCTCTGAAGAGCCAGAAATGGGTCGCTCAGATTAAATCTTCCATATCGCTCCTGGATAAAAACCTCTTTGCGCCGGGCCTAACAAAAAAGAAAGAGCCAGACAAGGAAATAAAACTAAATGCATTCTTTGGAGTACATCCACACATACAAGAGACCTAACCCACAGGGAAAGTTATGTTACTTACTTATGTTTTTTAAAGATTTTCTTTAGGTATTTGTTTATAATCTCGAAAAGAAATAGTCAGATACGTTGTACACAGATTTCGTTATAGTCAATACAATTCACTTCATAAAAAAACACTTCCCCTTCTCAATCAATACAGAAATATCAGTTTGGAGCATTTTCACAAGTATCACAAGAATAACATCTTGTAAATTGGCTGATATACAGAGAGGAAAGGGAAGAAAAACATTCTAAAATAAAGTTTTCTATTTCTGTGTATTATAATGATGGTGGTAAAAGATATGAAAACATGCTTTGTGTGTTTACTGCAGTAACAAAATAAGTATTTTTCAAATAAAAAAATTGACGGTATGTTTACACATACAGGAATTTTCATAAGTAATAACAGACAAGCACAGAGCAAAAATACCACCAAGGTTTTTCTGAAATCAAGACACTTCTCATATCTTTGTTCAGGATGAACTTCATTATCATATGTTTCTCCATACTATTATTTTAAAACGTAATTATATTTCCAAACTACAGTACAACACTTTATTTTCATAACAAAAAATATTACTCAATAAAGGTCAGAGGTAGCTTTCCTTGACAAATTTTTGGTTCTTCAACCCAACATGAAAAAAGATCAGTTTCAGAGAAGGTATTTCTAATACACAAGCACACAGGAAGGCCACAGGTAAGTACTGACTTCTAACAGTCTTCATGGAAAATATTGTTCCAAAATCTCAGGCTTAAGACCCATCTAATTTGTGGGGAAAAAAGAAAACCAAACCAAACCAACAAACAAAACATACCCACTAAAAAAACAACTACCAGAAAGATCCAATGATTTCTAAAATTTTGTTGTTGTGTTTTTGTGCTTGTACAAATAACAGAAAGCAAGAGGAAGAAAGCCAAAACATTATAGCACAAATTTTGGAAGAAAATGAAATCTTGTTACCTTAAAAATTAAAACAGTCACCAGAGCAGCTCTTTAAAGAAGTATGTCTCAAAAAAATCAGACACCCCACCCCCCCCCAGAGCAGAGAAACACCATCTGAAAGAGGAATCCCTCCAAAAACTGGTAAAACATTTGTCTGTGATTTGGTTCAAATTCAGCAAAGAATAAGCAAAAAGGGGAAGAATAAGCCAACTCTGAGATACAAAAGAGGAGGAACAGACCTAATGGTTACCAAACGGGTTAGTAGATCATTTGGAAAGCTTGAAGTTAAAATTGTAACATATGAAAAGGTCATAAAAGGTAACACACATTTCGGGGCATGAGAAACCAAAGAAGAACTATGTTAGAAAAACTCTCCAGAGACTAACTACAAATAGCATACTTTAGTGAATGACCAACTTTTTCCATATATATTGTCTAAAAAATTGAAATGTTGTGAGAAATTAAAAGGTGAAACAGAATCTGACTGCAACAGAAGTAAGTGTGCCTACATACTCTGATGCTTGAAATACTTTTAGTCTATTTTTCAATTTGATAGTATAAATAGAACTTGGAAATATTTATTAAAAAAACAGGCCATTGGGGCATAACTTCAGAAAAAGCTTACAGAGTTCATTCAAATGTAAAGTCTGGCTAGGCTTAGAGTCAGGTAGTGCTTAGTTCAAGAGACAAAAATAAGCTGATAGAACCTAGTTATTTTTTATAAATTGCCTTGCAAATAACCCCTAATTAGTCTAATATTTTAATTCCTTAATTTTTAACTTAGATCTTAAAATAAAATAAAATAGCTAGTTCCAAAGGTAATACTACAAAGCCAGGTGGGGAGGGGCTACATTTGTAGCTCCTGGTTCTATATACTGAAGTTACAAGACAGTATGTCTTTACCTTCATGTAAAGGAGACAATCAGAAGCAAAAACCTGACCCTAAATGGATTCAAGTGCTAAGCAGCCAAACAAGATGACAAACCCGAGCAGGTTAAGAATTTAAATGGAGATGGAGACACAATCCATATATAGTCAGCAGTGTAAAAGACACTTAGTTTATATAAAGAAAGTAGTCCACCAATGTAAAGGAAAAAACACTGATACAGCAGCTCAGCTGTAAATAAATAAAAATAAAAAAAGACCACCAGAGCCTCCATCCTTAAATCCGGTGACCAGCAGCAAAAGAAAAGCCAAGTAGATTAACTGACCTCAGAGACAAAGGCAACCACTCACACCTTTAAGGAAACACAGGTAGACAACCAGTGAAATAATGTGTATTTTCCTTTTCTTTTTATGACTCACGACTAGCTGTCCTCTTGGTGCATACTGTATATATGCAATCCGAATGTATTCTTTGAAATGTTCTCTAACATGCATAGCAATTAACAGAGCAAGCAAGGCAAAGGCTCAATGTGCACCTGCCAAAATAGCGATGGGACTGGGTGTTCAGATTCATTAACTAAGCAAAAGATGAAACCACACAGAAGAGATGAGCTCCATCTCAATAAAAATCAAAACAATCTCCTGGCATTAAGAATTAGAGTGGCTACAGGAAAATCTGAAAGCTAGAGACTGGAAAAACCAACAGATCTTGAACAGCACGTGGTTTGGGATGACAGACCCAGCAGGGCTGAAGCCATAACTGTATACCCTCAAGCACATGGTAAAACAGACTGGCAACTCTTAAACCATAAACAGCAAAGTCATCTCAGGATGCTTCCAACTCCAAAGGGAGCTAAATGCAAAATATTAAAACAGATGTTTCCATGTTTCTGTACAAGGACTAAAAATATAGAATAAAATGATGGGATGAGGATGCATGATTTCAAATGAAGATACCAGAATAAAAGATAAAGCAGAAGCTTGGTAGAAGGGAAACAATGAGTAGTTCCTTAAAACTTAGGCAAAAGACAAGCTAGACTTGTGGGGTTTTTTAACATGATTCCTCCAGCCCCTAAATAATATTTCTGTCCCTTTGTGCTTCAGTAAAGGACATCAGATGGGAGAAACAGAAATACTAGAATCAGAAAATTTTCTCTCTTACAACATCTTTCAGCACTGAATTTCAAGTCAGAAGAGCTAGTAGCAATATCAAGATATACGTTTTTTATGGCACTCATCTGGGGAATGTTGTCTAATGTCATATGGGTAATTAAGCCTTTAAAATAGTCTCTGAGTAATTTGGTGGCTTTGCTAAAACAGCATTAGCAGTGTCTCATATATTAACTTCAATTGCACAGCAATATATACAGAAAATAACATTTAAAATGTTGATTAGTGAATAATTAACTGAATGAATTTTTGAACTGAAAATTTTCAAAACCAGACAGAATATGCACCCACTATAGGAGGTAATCAGGACTGCTGCATTGTGAAAGGTGCTATATGAATTTACAAACTGTTAGCTTTATTCTTCTGTACATACCCATTTCACAGCAACTAGCCTTTTGATGGAAGGACTGAGATTGAAAGTATTTAAAGGTAAAAATGACGTCCATGGGAAATGATACTTTTTGCAGCCCATGCCAGTGACAGACAAAACTATGACTTGAGCTAAATCCTCCAACAGGTAACCGTTAATGAAAACTGACAGTAAGCACACACAAATCAAGAGAAAATACCTAAAAACAAAGAAAAAATCCCTTTAAATAGTTAATTCATGAAATTCACTACTGTAGTAGAGCAAAAGCTTAAACTTATGTACAACAGCTTTTGAATTCAGTCCAATAAGAACATCACATTTATACAGAGCTTTTAAATCCTTACACAGGATCTCAAACATTAAACAAGGAGACTAGAATAAGAGTGCAATTACTACTTAAAAAGAACAAAACCCCAAAGTTTTTTTATGGACAGGCTGGTCTATAGCATTATGTTAGATCAAGGATGGACTACAAGTTTATACTAAAAAAAATGCAGTAGGACTGAAAAACACCTTCAGAGAGGAGTGAAAGATGATCAAAAGGTACAACAGGGCTTCTCTTGAAGGAAGAGCTAAGTAGAAATAGGACTTTTCAGTGTGAAACAGACAACCAGGGAGAAACATGAGAGAGGTCTCCACACTGACAGGACAAATAGCAATCGTCCCATGATCTAATGAGGGAAATCTGACTCGAACACAAATTCTTCTTGCTGAGAGCAGATAAGCAATGGAACGTGTTGCCCAGGGAAAATATATAACCTCTGTCCTTGGGAGATTTCCAAAACTAGATTGGATAAGGCCATCAGCAACATGATCCACGTTTGATGTTAGTCCTGCTTTAAGCAGAAGATTGGACTGAACAATCTCTCGAGGTGCCTTCCAACCCAAATTACTATATGATTAGCGATTTCTTCTAGGACCGTTACTTTTTACCTTGTAGATGCTAGCAATCCTCTCAAGTAACAAATGAGAGAAATGAGCTCTCAGAGGAAGGAAAAACAACCAAATACTTATTTGTGGAAAGAGTCTTATGTCTTGCTTCGGGTCATGAAAATACTTTTCATGACATGGAAAACAGAACTTTTAGTCTGTGATATTTTCAAAAATAAAAAATCAGTACTGAACAATCCTAGGGATTACGCAGCTGTGCGACACAAGGGGAAGGTTTACTCTCAAGCTTTCTCTCCTAGGCCTGCAGCCAACAAGAATCTGGAGGATCAGGCTGTAAGATAAACTACTTCTTTTATTACTCTCTCAGGAAGCATGTCTCCTACCACACACAGCAAGACACTTCTTTTCACACTATTCAGGCCACCTCTATGCATCTATCTGCCAGCTCCCTCCTGGACACTGCCATCTCTCAAGCTGACCCTTTGCAGTCACTGACCACATTTATCTACCGGCAGATGAAGAGTGGCAGTGGGGCGTTCAGGGAGAGGAGCAAAAGGAGTGGAGGTATCTGGATGATGGGCTGTGGGAAAAGCTGCAAATCCAGTATAAGAACTGGCCTGTAGTCTCTTGTTTCTTATGTTCCACTTTGGAATGAAAAAAAAAATATCTATTTTCAGTGACCAGACTAAGAATTAGAAAGGCTAATTAGATTTTTGCCCCCCTCCTGCCTTTATTGAAATAAGAATGTAAGGGGGCAGGGAGGCCTTCAAATAGCATCCATCTTATTGTGGACTTAAAGCCAAAAGCATAAAAAAAAAATCAAGAAAAAACAAATACGGCCAATTAATATATAAGTAAGAAATAAGCCCAGTAAGGAAAACCAAAAAAATTCATCACATAATATAAGTTATATTGTTAGTTTTCTTTCCTTAATAATCAATGTTGTGTTGATATTAGTTGCACACATTTGCTGAAATGAGTTTTCATAATCAGCTTACATAATCAGTAACAGAATATATAAGCAACAGTATTTTTGAGTTTAATACTACATTTTTCCCCCAATGTATCTCAGAGTTTCCTTTTCGTTTACCTGCCAAGTTAAGAGTTCAGCAAGTCCAAGTCTTCCATGCAGCAACTAATGATAAACATCAAAAATAGGACTACATGTCCTACACTGCTGTGGAACAATGGAACTGAATTAAAGCTGCCCCAGAACCCTTAAACAAAATTTCCTTCCTTTCAAGAGCGTTTGTTCCTCTGATTAATTTCCTTTTCCACATATACTAAAATTGTTTCAACAGATGTTGATAGCTTCATATGAATATTTTCTCTTGACATATGTATCAGGTAGTGGTTTAGGTTTTCTAAAACTAACCAGCACAGAAGAGGAGGCAGTAAAAGCTTATTTTATGTGTTATGTTAAAGATGAGGGAGAGTCCTTCATTCTAAATAAAATTGAAACGGTAATAGAGGAAGGTGGCTGAAAGAGAACATGTTTATAAATCTTACTCAGTGGCATTATAGTGTCTTGAAATGATTTGCTGGAGCTATTCATCTAAGTAAAAGAGAATTATCAATGAGTGTATACTCATAATAAAAGCAGTACTTTCAGAGATACCTGCAGATTACCGGGGCGGGGGATATGATGTCTTACTATGATTAATTAAGAATGACTCTTTGAAGAACGCTAGCAATTTTGTTACACAACAGGGTTTGGGGGCTTTGTTGGCTTTTTTCAGTTGTTTTTTTTTAAACGCAGATGTAAATGAATGTTTTCAAATTAGCATATGAGATGTTATTTCCATATGAAGTTTTACAGAACAAACTAAAAATGGAAATGTAAACAGCAATGACTGCTGAAGAAACAGCATCCTACAACATAATTTCTGTCAATGAACACGTGATGCTCAATTTTTCCTTACAATCTTGACTACAATCTAAATTCCTTTCTTCAGCACTGTGACCGTGCATACCTACGCAAAGCCGACAAGTGACTTAGATTTTAATGAACTCAATACCATAGGAAACATATTTAACCAATGTATTCAAACTGTATGTTTCCACATTAAATGTCAAGTATCATAAGACAAAAACTTGTGTGTACACTTTAAGGATGAAAAAAATGGAAATTCTCTGAAGAAGATCGATGATCATAATAGGCTGCTAGTTCAAAAAGAGTGAAAACAGTGGAAAGAATTGAGAAACAGGAGGATGCAATCAGCAAGTTAAACAAAACCAACATATAGACTGATTATGCTCTGACAGACCTATACAATTGTTTCACTATAAAAAATGCTCTTTACAGATGACTGATCAGGAGCATGAAAGAATTCAAGTCTTTTGGTAGAGGTACTAATAAAGAAAATAAAATATACCCATTTAGTAATTTTTAACGTAAGGCACAAATACTCACAAAAAGCATTCAAAACTATCTTGGAGCAGTGTCTCGTAACAGTCATAAACCATGCAAATACACCAGTGAAACTCATTACAGTGAAGTAGGCTGCATGGAAGTGGAGATAAAACAAGTTTTTCTAGAAAAGTTATCCCAAGCACAAACCATTTAAGTAACAGTAACAACAAAATGTTGCATTATTCTCTCATTCATAACAACCCACAGAACTTTTCCAAAAACCTGTAATTCACAAAGCGTCCCTTTCTCTCAGAATCACATAGCTTTAAAACCAAGCTTTTAAAAAAGCATTTTTCAAGGTAAAAAGAAAGCTCTGAATATAAGACCATATCTTGTTTTACAAGGCTATCCTAAATAACCTCCATTTAAGAAGATATACAAAACCATCATTTTAAGGCACAAAAGGCCAGATCTTACCTAGCAGTTGATGAAAACAACAGCAAACCATATTTTCTCTATTTCACACCAAGTATCCAAATATTAAAGTGGTTTGCAAAAAGCTATACAATTTCCTCTTCTCTGCACTATAAAGTGGACTTAACAAAAGTACAACATACCTAACAATTAATTCAAATCTGTGTATAGGAGGACAAACGTTTAATTAACACAAACAATCCTGACCTACAATATAACTTAAAGCACTGAAGAAGAATTATACAACCAAAGTAATGATCAAGCCTGTATTTTCTTAGGGGTCTGACTCCATAAAATGACAATATCACCAGTTTGCTATTACCCCAAAATTGCTAAGTAACACAATCTCCTTCCCTTCCTCCCTGTAACCTGACAAAAACCTTCACGAAAGAAAGAGGTACAGGCAGGACAGACAGACACATGCTTCCAATTCTTCATTACTAATTTTCTCCTCCCTTACGGTAATGAAAGTCCACTATTTTGAGGTTGCAGGTTTAAAAAAGAAAAGGCCACAAAGGTCTTTGTGACAAAGGTTACAAAGGTAAGATCAGTTATTAACAGATCAGTACCAACAAGAAAAAAACAATACAGTCAATACAAAATACTCTTCACTTCTTAGAGATGTAAAAGGTGAAACTCAGGCCTTGCACTGAGTTTCTAAATGAGAAAGGAGAAAAAGCTCAAGTTGTGAAACATATGTTTTTAATTGAGAAGAGCCATCCAGATGTTCTATATAAAGATGACATTAGACCTATTTTATGACAGCTTTGTTGTCTGATGCTTAAACTGCTGAAAATTATAGACCAGTATTTTGTAAAGAAGTATCACTGTTAGATGCTCTGATTATCTAACCACCCAGACATTTCTGGAAACAATACAGATTTTCAGACTGATAATGAGTCTCAATGGATAGAAAAGACTTGAGCTTTCTGGTTACTTTAAATAACCATTTGTCATCTAGACTTTTTTGCATGTTAAAATTTATAGTTCAAATTCATGCAAATCAATTCATAATTCTTTGCATGAAAATCTGCCAGCTATTCTTCTGAAATACTGAAGGAAATCTAAGTTTACCCCTAATCAAAAAAGTGCTTTAACATCCATGCTTAGCAGTTAAAAAGTTTCTTCAGCTCAGTAACAGACAAAACATACCAAAAGCGTAACAGAAAAACTTTAACTAAATCAATCTGTTTCTTTTTCATTTACAGCATTTAGATTTTCATATTTTCAAGATATCAAAATCTCAGTTAAAATATCATCCCATATTACTGCAGGGCAATTACACGATTACCAAACTTTAATTATTTTAATGAAAAGATATGCGAATTTTGAGTTTACAATACAGTCATCAGGCACAGTCAACGTGGGTTCACAAAGGGAAAATCCTGTTTAACTAACTCGATATCCTTCTATGACAAGGTCACCTGCCTAGTGGATGAAGGGGAGGCGGTGATATAGTTTTTCTGGATTTTAGTAAGGCTTTGGATACTGTCCCTCACAGCATCCTTCTGGACAAGTTGTCCCACTGTGGGGTGAGTAGGTTCACAGTACACTGGGTGCAGAACTGACTGAACTACAGGGCTCAAAGGGGCTACACCTGGCTCGTGACTGGTCGCCAGCAGCGTTCCTCAGGGTTCAAATATAGGGCCAGTTCTGTTCAATAAATTCATCAGCAATTTGGATGCAGGAGTTGAATGCAGCATCAGCAAGTTTGCTGATGACAGCAAACTGCAAGGTGCAGTTGACTCTCTTGAAGGACAAGTTGTCTTGCAGAGGGATCTAGATAGATTGGAGCCCTGGGCAATAATTAATGGGATGAAATTTAACAAGTTGAACTGCCAGATTCTGCACCTAGGACAAATGATGCTAGGCACAAGTATAAATTGTGAGATGACTGGCTGGAGAGCAGCTCTGCAGAAAGGGATCAGGGGGTGCTGGTTGACAGCAGGCTCGTATCGAGTCAGCAGCGTGCCCTGGCAGCCAAGAGGGCAAAGCGCATCCTGGGGTGCATCAAACACAGTATAACCAGCAGATCAAAAGAGGGGATTATCCCACTGGATTCAGCATTGGTGCAGCCTCACCTTGAGTACTGTGTGCAGTTCTGGGCCCCACAACTTAATGTGAAGGTCCTTGGTGCCCTCCTCTGGATGCATTCCAAGCTGGTGAAAGGGCTGGAAGGAATGTCCTATGAGGACTTTGGGCTTGCCTAGTTTGGAGAAAAGGAAGCTGAGGGGTGACTTCATTGCTCTCTACAGCTTCCTGAGGAGGGGAAGTGGACAGGGAGGTGCTGATCTTTTCTCCCTGGTATCCAGTGATAGGACACATGGGAATGGTTCAAAGCTGCACCAGGAGAGCTTTAGACTGCAAATTAGGAAGCACTCCTTTACTGAGAGGGTGGTCAAACACTGGAACAGGCTTCCTAGAGAGGTGGTTGATGCCCCCAGCCTGTCAATGTTTAAGAGGCGTTTAGGTAGTGGCCTTAATAATACGCTTTAACTTGGTCAGCCCCGAACTGGTCAGGCAGTTGGACTGGATGATTGTTGTAGGTCCCTTCCTACTGAAACAGTCTAGTCTATTCTATCAACAATATGGAGTTATTTAAGGTATAGTAAGAGAATTCAACGCTTTCAAATTATTTCCAGTATTCACTGGAAGGTAAATTGTGAGAGTAATATGTATCACCTCTACGAAGAATTTTATTCTTGCTACTACCCCTAGTGAAGAGGCTGAATGAACAAATAGATTTAACTAAAATTTGATTTCTAGAATGGAACATTTTAAAGTAAACAGAATATTCATCTACATTGTATATTTTGGATTTTATGCCCTTTATTAAAAATTTAAAGCAATTTTCCAGCTAGTACTGTCTTTACAGATACTATCATTTAAAAATTACCAATTTTAAAATTGTCATATATCAGCTTATATTTCCACAATATCTAGCTAAAATTTTACTCTGCTATTTCAGAGAGAATTCACTATAATAATTTTTACTCTATTTTCTCAAATTTGCCACTTATTCGTACAAATGGAATGCTGGCTTTTATAAGAGACCTAGTGCTGAGTATTTTTAGTACACTGCCAGAGCCGCTAAGACAGATGTGTCTCTGGGAGAACTGCATGTGGAAAGACCTATCCACCAGTCAGAAAAGCATCAAAACGGAGTGGGATAGAGAAAAGCATGGGAACACACACACCCAAGCACGACAAAAGTAATTGCTGCTATGTGAGTATTTTCACAAGCGTTGAATTTGAAATAAAATCTCATATCTTATTCAGAATTATTTTTTAGAAATTACTGTCATAATTTATTTGGAAGAACAAAGAACAAACCTTATACATTTTTTCTTCAGCAACAGTAACATGAAAAGACACACAAACAAAAGAAAGAAGTGTTACGTTATCAGTTGCACTTCAGTGTTACCCTCAACAAAATTAACTGTACTATTTATCGGCATAGAGGAAATAACCTGTGTATGTTCTTTTAACTAAAAATGGAAAATTCCTGTTAACATAATAATACAGATAGAATGACCCAGTTACATTTCTCATTGTCAGCAATGTGAGTAACGATGGCAAACAGATAAAACTTTTTAAATACGTCGTTTTAACAATAAAGTCACAGCTGTATTATAATGATCACAGAAACCAAGAAACAGTTACATCAACATGATTTTGGAATTTTTTATTATTATTTTTACAAATAGTGTGAGTATCTCTACTCACTAGTTTATAGTGGATTATGCAGAAAGATCAAACGAGGGTAGGAGGAATCAAGTGGGAAAGGCAAAGCAATTATCCAAATAAGAAACCAGCAGAATACTTTCAGCTAAATTAGTAGTTACATACCTGGCAACAATAAAGATATGCAGATCTTATGTGAAAAATAAAAAGAGACTATTATCAGTTTAACAGTAACTGCTGGAAAAGACAGAGCAAAAAGGATATTTGCAATGCAAGGCCATAGAGATTTCATACTAGAAAACTAGTCTCATAGTTCCATACTTGTAGTCTTCAATTTTAGGAGAGCCTGGAATAAGGATATTTACCTGACCAGTGAAGCTTAAGCTTAGTAAAACAACATATACAGGACTGTTTTAATAAGCTTTACCAAAAGTTTTGCCTTGCTCAATGCTTAATATGCCCCTTTGGCAAATAGCAACTAACTACCACAAGAAGTGATGTAACACTACTGAAAAATTATTTTGTCTGTAGCTTCTAGAAGAGACCTTTATATGTGTCAAAATACCAGCCAGGTATCAGTCCAGGGACTGCTGCTGCTACTACATCCCCAACATCTATTGGAAAAAGTGAAACTTGGTTCCATTCATAATGAAGTCCAAGAAAAAAAGGTGTGACAAATACAGTTCACTTGATACCTTTTATCATGCAAAGAAAAGTATTTATTGTTAGTTACGCATGTTTGCAGAACTATTATTACAAAAAAAAAAAGAATATAAGGAAAGTAAATACTTTCATAGGCATCTGAAATGATCTTTTAAAGTAAGCTACTGCATATAAATCCAACCCACCAATACTATAAACAGTATTTCCAAATTATTACAACATGGACTCTAGCAGTATCAAGGATAAGGTATAAGACTGTCCTTTAATTTTACAACATTTTGTGAAGTACAGTGTTAGGTTTTGCTGCCTTAAGCAGGCTTAGTCATTTTGTTGTCATGCAACAAAAGCTATTTTTTTACATTGTAACCAGTCATGCAATTCTCAAAAATTGAGGTCCACACAGATATTTACTGGAATAATGTTAGTTTCTTGAACTGTTTAGCAACAATTTAGTGTGTCAAAACATGTCAAGTAATTTTATAAAAATAAAATTTAGCAGACATAATATAAACTAAAAAAATACAACATATAAATCTTGGAGATAGGAAAAAAAATATATCAAAATTTGAACATGTTTTAAGGTTGAGTGTAACAACACTTTTTCAATTAGGTGAACAAAGAGCATGTTGCTTTACTTTAAAACTTCAAATAAACCACAGATAAAGAAATCATTCCAAGCTAAGCACTGAAAAATCATTTATTCTACTAACCTGTCTGAGGTTTAGTCATATTTCATAGTTTCCTTGCAATCAACTTTAAATAGCTTGCAATAGTGAAATAACACTTTTTGACAGCCATGTTCAGAAAATTAGGATAAACTAATATTAAGAAAGTAAAAGCTTTGATCATAAGCAGAATCATTGGACAGGTAAAGACAAATTATTAAGAGCAGAGAAAATGCATATGCAACCATAATTAAAGTAAAAAAAAAATAATCAAAATTAGCGATCAGATGAGCAAGGACACAAACTTCAGATCATTACCTCCCCAAAATTTAGTAAAAATTAAGTTTTTGCAAGGAAATTGCAACATGCAAAAATGACAATGCAAACAAGGCATTATCTGACTTCTCTTTCATGGTTCACTTCTGCCACCAAGGCCAACAACTGCCATCATACTGTCTACAACAATAACCTTCTGTTACATACAGTTTAACATCTTCTGCTCCTCCTTCTACCTAATCACCATTTTTCAAAGACACCTGCTACAAAACAGGTGTCTTACTGGCTGCCAGAAACCTCTAAAGCTGCCTTCTGTGTGCTCTTAGCTCCATTCTTTGGTATGAGAGAGACACGGGATTCATGTGTATAGGAGAAGTTCAGATTTGCATTTTAGATTCACAAAAACTTAGCACAATTACTGTAGGTAGGAGTCTTCATAATTTATAGGTGGTGTAGCTTCCTTTGAGAGATTACACTTAATATAAAGGTAATTTTTCTACCTATCAGTCAATTTGAGAACAACTAAACTATATGGACTCATTCCCTTGTTCCTGATACCTCCCAGGTTTCTTCCCCTCTAACCCCAAAGTTCATTCTAAAAGTACTAAGTACAATTCTTGTTGACTTTGTGCAGTAGTTTGTTATAAAAACTTTATCGATACACAACTGACAATTATGGTGTTGGCAATGATTCTATTTTAACGCGTAACACACAGAGTACAAGATGCAGAAGACAAGAAATAACATTAAAAGGACATGAAAACTTTAACTGATCAAATTTCCTTAACTAAAATCTCAACCTGCAGCAGGCAAAAGTTTGCCTTGGCCATGTGAAGGAAGGTCTTTTGCTAGACAGGGCTCAATGGGAAGCAGACACGTCAAATCAGGCAAGTAATGCTTGTAAGCATCTACAGTTCCCCTTCCAAGTATTTTACTTAACATTTACCCAAATTTTTTTTCAAGGAACAGATAATTCATTACTGAAAATGCAGAGCCAGGTATGAAAGGCTCCCCATTTTGCATAGCTATTCTGGTATCATTCTCAGTTACCCACCAAAAACCCAACATTGTTACGTAGTCTACTGGCATAATAAACTATGATACACTCAGCTGTAGTTTTTTTTAAAAATATTGTTAGATCTTCACATACACTTAATTGCAGAAGTGATACAGTAATATGTACACGTGAGAGTTATCATCAAAATAGTTCATGTTTTCAATTAGATTAAAATAAAACTATATTGCTCAGTACTTAATCATTGTCCAGTGAAATTGAAACACAAGTTTACTAATAATAGCCTTCCACAAGGCACAGCTCAGGACCTGAAATCAAACTAGCTTGAGCAGAAAATGCATTCTGCCCTTTGGGGAGAAAAAGACTCCAGAAGAGCATTTTACAATGACCCATCTGGCAATTTCACAAGCAAGGTCCATCTGTCTTAAATTCAAGAACGATCATAATGGTTGAAAGCATTGGGGAATTTCTGGTTTTAGAGAGTGAACATGGAGGATATGAAGTTACATTTTAAAAAAAAAATCTAGACCAAATCAACTCATATACCCTACTGTATTTACACAAACAACGCTGGAAAAGGGCATTGATAGGTATACAGTGACCATGTCAACATTAGCAGGTACTGTAGCACAACAGGAAGACGTTTGTAGAGCAATACAGTTGGTGCTGTTCAGTTTACACAGTCAGAGAGTGGTCTGTGAGGCAAGTCAAAGCAAAGTTAGGTGGGGATAATGGGAACAGTTTCTTCAAAAGTGGGCTTTTGATCTGAACGCTAGGGTAGATTCACCGAAGTAGTTCATTCACATGCATATATATAGATACACAAAAAATGGCCTTTAGCATAATGAACCCCAACATCTTATAAGCCACCCATAACACTAGAATTTTCTAATAGAATGTTAGTACAAAGAAACATTTTTTTGTTGTTCTAAAATGCAAGATTTTGCAAAACAACATTCAATTTGATTATATACACTTTTAGAAAAAATGGAGCAGAGTTTTGAAATAATATTGGATTATGCCATTATAGCCTTGGAAATAGAGTGCCTTTTCATTGCATCTAGTTATTTAAGAAATTTCTGAAACAATACGGTTATTTCAAAAGAAATTATCTTCTTAAAAAGAAGCACTTTTTTTTTTAAGACTTGCTTTAAACTACTGAATTTCTCATGTAATTCAATACTGATATCCTAGTAGTTCTAAAATGATTAACAGGAGAGTTGGAACCTGAAAACTGGCATTCAACATACTATGCATTATCTGTTTTGAAGAAACATTGTGTAATCTATGCAGTAATCACTATACTTTCTAAAAGCTGTTTATCCTTATTTAAAAGTGTTGTCTTTTTAAACTGGAAGCTTTTCAAGGTAAAGCTAATAGAACGAGTTATTAAACTTAAATGTGGCTATGAGGTATTATTACACAATGCGTTAGCTTCTGTCTTTTGAACTACCTATTTCATTACATTAATACCCACACTTTCATTCAAAATTCAACCACTGTTCTTCACGAAGAACCCTGCTAGCAGAAGTCAGAAATTGTCTTATATGGATTTTCTACTTGGACATAATATAGAAAGTATGATTCATTTCCAGTTCCATTGATTAGCGTGCAGGCCTGTCAAAATGCTTAGATTCAGGAAGATAAACTGTACTTACAATTCAGGCAGAACTAAATCCCACAGCAGAGATCTTTTTCTTTTCATCTTTTTATAAACTTAGACTAAGTTAAATTCTCTTAGCGGCTAAATTAATGAAGTCTGATTTTCCCTAACTCTGTATTCTACAGTTCACATACAGTGCTCAATACCAGACACCACAAATCTCTGCCTCTCCTTCAACTAAGGCCCTAACAACAGTATGACTTTTCTTACCCAGCTGTCTGGTTTTATGACACTACCTATTTCTGAAACGCTTAGCATTTTGTCAGATTTTGCGGAAACAGGCTGAAAGATTCAATATACGTTGGTACAAACACACACATAGAAGATAAGCTTTCCTTCCTTAGGAAGTTACGGTAAAAATTAAATACAATAGGGCTTTATAACACTGAAGAAACACCTACAACCAAATTCACCTTGTCATTCTCACACTGTTTTTCTGACCTGGACATCACGTACACAGAATCTGTTGATTTGGAGCTCACTTAAGTTCAGAGAAATGACATTGCTGTGGAGCAATGTCATTGATGTTGTAGTCAATTTTAATTAAACAAAAATTTACTCATTGTTGGTATTGGTAATTCTTTTAGCCATTTTTTTTATTTCATTGGTGATTTTGCCCAACAATGCAAAGAAGTTGTTCTAAATCTATGCAGTGTGGTATACTAAAGGATCTAGTATGATAAAAATTTGCATTTTTTCACATTAATTAATGCACACCATAGAAGCAAGAATAATATAAATTTTCATTTTACCATTCACTACCTAACGAAGTTTACATAGGCAAATAAAATTATTTTTAAAATAAACAAAAATCCTAACTAAGTTTGGCTTTAAAATTTTAAATGAAAAACAACCTACTAATGATTTAACTTTATGAGAGACTCACCACTAAAAGCAGCATTTAGTATTTGTAATTCCATGCTTGATAGCTAGCACTAGCACTGCAATTCAACATGTGAGAAACACGCTCACGGTATTGAATTTTAGTCCGGGGCAAATTCGGTGGAGCAAAGAATATTTATTACAGCGCTGGGAGTTACACGGGGGATTTCTCCTCCTGTGGCTCATTTTCCCTTTACAAATGCTTGCTTTTATTTCGTATTCCTTATACCTATTCATGTTTCTTCTTGGAACATAGTTTGCATAATCAATGAGTTTTCAGAACGCAGCCCACCCCCAAATACATAATCAATGAGTTCTTGGAATGCAACCCACCCCCAAATACATAATCAATGAGTTCTTGGAATGCAACCCACCCCTAACATGCCCCCTCCCTTCTAGCGGCGCAGGTGCTATGCTTCCTCAGGGGTCTTCCTGGTAGTCCTCAGAGGGAGGGTCGAAGTCTTTATCACCATGTCCTTCTTGTAGCTTCTTTATTCTTTTACACTTCTGTGGTTATCTTGGCTAACTACACCACCCTTTGTTTTGCAAGGGTTTGGTACTTTCAGCTGTTGCTTTCATCTGATAACCTATCTAACACTATCCCTTTTCCAAAGGCATAGCAAGCACACATTCATTTTAGCTGAAGCAAAATTCTTTTGCTAAATTACTTATTACAAACATATGAGGGTCAATGCACTTTATAAATATCCTCTAGAAAGCAGGCAGAAGAAGCAACCACTTTATGGCTGGACAAAAAAAAAACCAAACCAACAAATGAATGCCGTATTTGAGGTCACAGTTGTGGGAGGCCAGACCTGTGCTTTGATTATGTGGCCACATTACCTCCACATTAGGAATATATTATCCCCTTATTACAGGCAGACAGTTTATTTGGATAATTGAGACAGATGGAGGCAGCAGCTATAGTTAAGTCTCCCTCCTATTCTAACTATATGCATTCCCAATAGCAATTAAACAGCATGTTATTTCTCATTAGTGAAATAACTTTAATGATTTAAATGTTAATCTGAATTTAACTTTAATTGCCATCCAACCCTGATCATGGAGCTACTAAAATAAAGAAATTACAGATTCAAAAATAACCACCGTAAGTCATTTGGTGTAGTAGCTATACAAAATCAGAGTGCTAATGAGAAAGACTTACACAGAAATCACCTCCTTTGAGGTGAATCCTGATGCTGCCCTCCACAGCAAATTAACTGTTCACTTGTGAATAAATCTGAAAATTTAACCCTAGCGTGACAAAGGTCTGTTCTTCCAAGGCTCTTGGTCCTCACAGGGCTGAACTTGTCCAGCAATTGCTCCGGTTGATAATTACTGTAACTTTTTCAAATCTGAATTTCTCCAACTTCAAACTTCCAGATAGCCAATGTTCCCCAAAAAAGAAATACTGTTCAAATAGAGATTAATTCAGCAAAATACTGATTTGTACAATACAGAACTCGCAGAGTATACTGTAACAAACTTGTACATGTTAAGGGCAAAAAAACCCTCAGCTTTCTCTGTTTATGTCAAATATATCAAAGCAGCAAACTGCTACTTTTACAGCAATACTAGGAGACATTGACCCAGTTAGACAAAGTTTCAATTGCTGAAGCAGGAAGCAACAGCCCTTTTTTAGAAACAGGAATGCTATGTGTCCTTACGTATCTGCAGTTGTGCATATTATAAAGGAAAAACAATGTATTGTGGAAACATGGAAGTATACAGATGTCATCTGTATATTTCTTACAAATGCAGTTTGGATTTAAAGTTTTAGTTTTGTTTCAAAAGCAGACTTCAAGGTGTCAATACTTGATATAAAATACAATGGAAACTCTACAATACATTATGCACAAAGACGCAATAAAAAGTTAATTATTCTATGTGACACCTTGGGTTTGGTTCTGTCTAATTTATCATATGGCACTACATTAAACTGCCTTAATAAAAATCTAACACATCAACACCATTAACTTTACTAACTAAACTTATCTCCTCTGTGCCCCCCTGGATGACTAGTTAATTCAACAAGATTTCTTCCCATAACCCCAAACTACTGCCCTTTCTCATTTTTAATTTTTATTTTTTTATTTACACAGAATAGACAGAATGGACATTCTGCACTGGAACAATAACCAGTGCACAGACTTAAAATTCCCTAGTTCAATCTTTTCAAAGTAGAGTAACAAACTCTGAAGCCCTTGCTTCTTTATTCTCATTGGACTGCACCTTTTTGAAACTAAGCTTTAAATAAGCAGAAAAAGTTATGCAAAAATCTTAAAAGTGCTAAATGAGGAGGTAGTAGCCATCTTCTCTGACGGGTACTAGAACCAAGAGAATTTAAACTGAAAGTTGTAAAATACAAATTCATTTTATGATACAATGAATACATTGTAAATGAACAGCCAGAAGATAACCGTCTGAAGACAATACAATTCTGAAATCCAAGGGCATTGTCTCCATGTTAGAAAAGCAATATTACAACAGTACTAACTGAGTATCATTTTGGAGTTTAATTGCTTTCACTGACACCTCAAACCATGCATAATTTTATAGCTATTTTTTTAAATAAGACAACAACAACAAAAAAAAAACAACCAGAAGGCATAAATCCACAACACATTCATTATATCATTATTTCAGATTTCTGTGAGCTATTATGTAGAGATTGCTCCGTATATGGGGCTGAGGCTCAATACACAAAAACAAAGAGGTAAGAAATGTTTTCTGCTTAATCCATCAGAATCCACACACAAATTACACTTTTATAACATATCAAGAAGCATTAAACTGTAGTCCACAAAAACAAATTTCTAAAATGGGCAAAAAGAATTCATCTAAAACAAGATTTTAATAGTGATTTAAGTGAGAACTCCATAATACATATGAACAGACTATAAACATGGCATAGAATAAAAATCAAAACCAACCCAAAAAACAGTAAGGCACAAGTTCCAACTCAATATCTTATCCAAAAATACTGTTCCTGCTCCCTAGTTCTTACCCCTTAACTCTCTGTCAGAAATATCTGTTTATTTCTACCAGGAAATACTGTGGATAAGGTCTGGATTGTGATGATATGACATGTATACCAAAGGAAAAAAACAATTGGCACTAAAAGAACCATGGTCCTGTAAGAGTCAGCCTGAAAATAAATCCTACCTATGGATGCTGAAGGTAGGTGTGGTTTTTTTACATAACTGGCTTTAAAGATAGAGAAAAAAACATCAGATCTGTCTCAGATCATCAGTAAAGCACACAATGTGGCTTCACACAAAATTAGTGAAGTAGGAAACAAGAGAGGTCAGTGTAAGAATTTATAAAATGGGAAAATGATAGACTAACAGAGATGCAGCAAACAGATCTTGTTAAAATGAGAAACTTCATGCTAGGTGCAGATTAAGCGTAGTACCATGTGAGTCAGTCTTTAATTATATTCAGCGTTATCAGTTCTTTTGTGATCAGTCAAGACTGATTCACTTCAATGTCAGAACTTTCCAGGCGAGGTATTTCCAACAGATACATAAGTACTATTTATTGCACAAATTTTACAAATACTCAGTGAAACCCTGCAAAATGAGTACAGATAAAGGTACACACATTTACGAATGATGTAGTTAAAATTAAGTGATTTATAGAGAAAAATCTGAGATGACAACCACAAAAATGAACAGTTACTTTTTAAGAGAAGGTTAAAAGATACAGTTCTATAGTCTTACAAAGAGACCAAGAGCATATAAAACTGGTTAATAAATTTATATACCACAGTGACCGAAAACTGACATGAAGATCACTTAGGAGGAAAAGACAACACACATTTTATCCAGCATAGTGCTGGAAATTATCAGGCTTTGACCTACCAGAGAAATTAGGCTTTGAAACAGCCCTGCAGTACTAGTAGGATTAAAAAAAAAAAAACAAAACCAAAACAAATACACCACCAAAAAACCCCCAAAAACCCCAAAACCCAACAAACCAAAAAAAAAACTACAAACCAAAAAACCTCTCCAAACACACACTCACAAACTTTCCTAATTTTGAAACAGAGCTTGATCAGCTTTTGAAACAATAACATAAGAAGTCTTTTCCCTTATATGAAAACTACTTTCTTCTTGCTTTAAGGATACATAAGTTACGTATGCCAATTTGTGGAAACAAATCAAAGTGCCAAAATTGACACAGTTCCAAGTGAACCCTCTTGTTACTCACTTTTACGAAAGACCTATATTTGGCTATCTAGTAGCTTATGGTGTGCTGCTTGGAGACACCAGCTGCTAATACTGATGACTTGTGGCTTGCCAACTAGGAAGCCAGAAGATCCAAAAGTATTCCAGGATAGTAGGCTACAGTNTTTTTTTTACATAACTGGCTTTAAAGATAGAGAAAAAAACATCAGATCTGTCTCAGATCATCAGTAAAGCACACAATGTGGCTTCACACAAAATTAGTGAAGTAGGAAACAAGAGAGGTCAGTGTAAGAATTTATAAAATGGGAAAATGATAGACTAACAGAGATGCAGCAAACAGATCTTGTTAAAATGAGAAACTTCATGCTAGGTGCAGATTAGGAGTAGTACCATGTGAGTCAGTTTTTAATTATATTCAGCATTATCAGTTCTTTTGTGATCAGTCAAGACTGATTCACTTCAATGTCAGAACTTTCCAGGCGAGGTATTTCCAACAGATACATAAGTACTATTTATTGCACAAATTTTACAAATACTCAGTGAAACCCTGCAAAATGAGTACAGATAAAGGTACACACATTTACGAATGATGTAGTTAAAATTAAGTGATTTATAGAGAAAAATCTGAGATGACAACCACAAAAATGAACAGTTACTTTTTAAGAGAAGGTTAAAAGATACAGTTCTATAGTCTTACAAAGAGACCAAGAGCATATAAAACTGGTTAATAAATTTATATACCACAGTGACCGAAAACTGACATGAAGATCACTTAGGAGGAAAAGACAACACACATTTTATCCAGCATAGTGCTGGAAATTATCAGGCTTTGACCTACCAGAGAAATTAGGCTTTGAAACAGCCCTGCAGTACTAGTAGGATTAAAAAAAAAAAAACAAAACCAAAACAAATACACCACCAAAAAACCCCCAAAAACCCCAAAACCCAACAAACCAAAAAAAAAACTACAAACCAAAAAACCTCTCCAAACACACACTCACAAACTTTCCTAATTTTGAAACAGAGCTTGATCAGCTTTTGAAACAATAACATAAGAAGTCTTTTCCCTTATATGAAAACTACTTTCTTCTTGCTTTAAGGATACATAAGTTACGTATGCCAATTTGTGGAAACAAATCAAAGTACCAAAATTGACACAGTTCCAAGTGAACCCTCTTGTTACTCACTTTTACGAAAGACCTATATTTGGCTATCTAGTAGCTTATGGTGTGCTGCTTGGAGACACCAGCTGCTAATACTGATGACTTGTGGCTTGCCAACTAGGAAGCCAGAAGATCCAAAAGTATTCCAGGATAGTAGGCTACAGTTCTTCAGCAGGTATAACTTCCAAGTTTTCCAGTACTGGTACAGCTAAGAAGGCAAGCTGCCTGGAAGATCTGAGTTCCACACGGATTTTGTTTAGAGGATATTACTATGAAGTACAGGAACTGGAAATTGAGATGCAGGAGAATTAAAAAAAAACAAAAAACAAGACCAATTTTCAACATTTATTCACCTTATGTGGAATGGAGCTATTTTTTCTGTTGATTTATACTAGTCATCAAAACCCACTGTGTACACACTACCCATTTCAGCAGGTGCATGGGAATCTGATGTAGACTTTTTCTCTCCTGGGACTGTGCTACCCTGAATATTTAATGTTTACTATCATTAAACATGTACTGCATTATTCTTTTTTTTTTTTAGTTACTTTTTTTTTTTTGTATTTCATTCAATTTCCATACCTCCATTTTTTGGCATGTAGTGTAGTAGCTTGTTCATGAATATGCATTAGATAAAACTGTCTCAGTATTCTATTTGCATTCCTCCAAAGTTAGAACAGTGAAAAAAGATACTTTGGATGTGATGTGCACATTGTTTCCCTTTTTACAAAACCTTAACTGGCAGTGAGGTATAATAAAAAGTCCTAGTTCAGGCAAATGAGATGTGAAATTGCAATACAGCTAGATGAAAAGGCAGTACATTTCAACACATACATATACCTGAAGGCCAAACACCAAATGACTTCAAAGTGCAGTAATCCTCCAGAAATATGTTGCTTCCAGTGTCTTATTGTCATTACAAAATGAAAACTGTATTTTATAAGAGAGGTTTATACCTATAAAGTCTTTAGTTATTAACGCAGGTACATCAATGACAGCTACTTTAAAGCTCCATTTGCATCAAGTGATCTGAAACCATCACAAAACAAATTAAAATTGAATAAAAATGCATTTACAATTGTTACTGTGACATTACAAGCAGAAAATGTTCCCACACTACTTGATAATCATTACACATACTACTAAAAAATAGTATTAGATATATTTTATTATGTTGACTTTTTGCTTTAAGAGATAATTTAAGGGCATAATTTCCCTCTACCCAACTATGAAGCTATATATATTTTCAAACCATGTAAGGCTGCTTTCCCCACTAAACCTGCAGGCTGTTTGGCAGCTCTGTTAAATTTTATTCTGTTCCGGATCAATTTTAAAGTCATTACAGTCATAAAAATTTATCAACTTTTGATTAATACAGTTTTGTTTGTACATTTCCAGTCAACTGTCCAAGTTGCCTTTCAGACTGCAACCTTCTGCAGCAGAAAACCAACCTTCACATGTGCCTAGCACAGCAAAAATCTAATCAAGGACTTGCAAGTGCTGTTAAGAGTATATAACCCATATTTCATCTTTTATTTAACAACAACAACAAAAAAAACCCACAACAAAAACAAACCAAAAAACACCATAAAAACTTTTCCCTAAGTGGACATGACCGTCCAGTTTTTTCCCCTCTTTCCATCTCACAGAAAATGACTGCACTGAATAGACTAGATGCACAACCATGTAGACCATTAGAACAAGTGATGAATGGACTGAATTTGCTTTTGAAGTTATTGCTTCCTTTCACAAATAACAGACTCTATAATATAAAAGAATTTAAAGAGGAAGTAATTTTGCTGTTTTCGCACTTATTTCTCTGAAATTTTCTTGGTGTTTTTTATACCAAAATTACATGGAATTACTGAATGGCAACAATTAAACAAGAACATATTTTGTGATTACTGAGATTTAGTCAACCTAAAACTTAAAAACCACAATTTACTCTTCCACTAATAATATTCTATGCACAGTATAAAGGAAGTGGCAAAAGAGAATTAAAAAAAAAAGCAAACCACAACAAACCAGTAACTTACCCGCAAAGCTTCAATTACAAGGTCTCGTGCTTCCAGTTCTCCTTCCATTATACTCAAAAGCATCCGCAGTTCTGGCTTGCTCAAGTTATCCACATCAAACTCTCTTTTCTGTAAGAGACAAAACACTGATGAACACACTAACTAACTGACTGCAATAGTTACTATAGATCTGAAACACAGACATATCAGCATCCTAATTATGGGTTCCTCAAACATCTATAACTGTCAAAAGTTGAGGTGGTTTTATTTGTCGTACATAAAGTAAAAAATCAGTAGCAAATAGTCTGAGTCTTTTTATTTAAAGTGAAGAAATCAAAAGCCCACCAGTATGACACTGTTTCAAATCCTACACTGTTGTAAGGAATTGATCCTGCAGAGTCTTGTGAATGATACGGGTGAAACGGTAAACTAAGTTTGTGACTAACAGTTCCCATGTGCAGCCCCACAGAGACCAAAACAGTTCAGCAGACCTGAAACAGCACATCAGGGATGAAGGCAAGAGAGGGTGAAAGAACCTAGACCACAGCACGCCTCATCCACTGTAACCTGTGCCTCCCTTGCAAACAACTACCAAGTCATCACGGTATACTGGGCTGAATGTGAATTTTTGAAGCACAACTTGTGAAAAGACATGAAATCTTATCTGTATGCTTTCTTTGCAGTCCCATTTGTTTGCCTGGAGGGTACAGTTCAGGTTTAAAAAGTGCTGACAAACAACAGTTCATAGCAACAATATCTTCTCACTCCACAGTTACCAAGATCAGTGTGAGTCTGACTTCCACTCCTAGCAAGACAGTAGAATGAGTTTATACCAACGAACAAAATCACTGAGCACATGCGCACACGCATAAATGCTGTCTGCTGGGAATATCAGTATGGCTTCTGTAAAACCAAATCCACCTCACAAACTGCCACAGTTCTGTAACAATGTCAACAGATACATGGGTAAAGGGGATACACTGGACACAAATATATTTGAATTTTCAAGAAGTTTTGAACAAGGTTCTATAACAAATATTATTACAGAAACTCCTATCAAACAGTATTGGATGAAAAGACACTTTGTGGATAGGAAGCAAACTCTATGGGCACCAACCATTTTTCAAGATGGAGATAGGTAAGCAGTGGGGCACCTCTGGGACAAGTTTTATTCAACTTCTTCATCAATAACCTGGAAAAAGGATAGAGAAGTGGCAGGGATGTCCACTTCATGTGGGAGTTGGCACATAATTCCTCACTTACTACGTTATCATCCTCATTTTGCCACTATATAAAACCCCGATAAATCCACATCTTAAGTCCTGCATAAAGTCCTCACCTAAAGGTATAGAATTGGCCAACTGAAAAAATGAAAAGAGAAGGACTAACTACTGTATGAGGAAATACTACAAGGCTGGAAGTCTTGATTTCGGAGGTGGGGTGGGGGAAATGTTATTAATATTTACAAAATCACAAAGGTAGTAGATAAGATTAACAAATCTCATGTTCACCCATATCCACAATGCTAACACAAGTGGACACTTGGAGAAATTAGAAGGGGATCAATTTAAGGGAGAGAAAACAATATTTATTCCATGTGCCAGATTCAGCTGACCAGCCTGATTTCCAATACGTTATTCATTGCAAGGGAAATATTACAGTCCTTGCTATGATGTAGATGTGTCTCCTAGCAAAGCCCTGAGATGTGGACCCTCAGCTATCTAAAGTATGAAGTAATCAGTTACCAAATTAGCTGAACTGCATATCTGGATATACAGCCTATTTTCCCTGAAGGATGTAAAATGGAAGAGTTCAGCTACCCAGTAGCTTAACTTCATGACAGGAAAATACAATAAAAATTAAAGCAAGTACCATTTCTGCTTTGTCAAGGCAAGAAGAGGGCAAACCAGTTGTTCTTCCCTCAGGCTAGAAGGCCGTAGATCAAAATTACCCAAAAGCTATAACTGTATTAGGTTTACTCTGTGTTCCGTTATTGCTTTGTAGGTAAAACACACAAAGGTGCACAAATGGCTAGCGAGTACCGTGTGCCAGAACTTTAGAACTTTAGTTATTTGCATTCAATGTACATTGGTTTGAGCTTCTTTATTTGTGTGAAAAGCATGGATCAACAAGAGGAGCAATGATTTCTGTTAAGCGTAACTGTTTCAGGGACAGGGCCATCCACTCCAACCAATATTTCTGGACTGAACAATAGCTATCCTCTATTTTTGCTCACTGGGTCAGCTATTTCTCTAATCCAAAAGATACCTCTACCATCCATGCCAATAGATCAACAAAAAAAACCAAACCCAAACAGTTTCTCTGAAGGCTTTTTCCCAACATACCCTGCAGCTGCTCCTCACAATTCTATGCAGTGCTCACCAATCTATGGATACGTATAAAGTGAAAAGTTACTAAAAAAAAAGAGTTAGTAAACGTACACAGTTCCTCATAGATCCAGACTAGATTTTACCTTATAGGCTGCAGCAGATTTTACTCTCAGCACTTCTAACTAATAAATTTAATTCAGTCAGATAGAAGAAGGAGGGTGGATAAGTGGGTCCTGCTATGAACCACTTCTTAATATCTACTAGCTCAAGGACAGCAGTTGATTTATTCATATAACTTCCTTTATACTGCCTTCATTTTTCAGATGGAAAACTGATGCAGAGATATCAAGTATTTTTTCCCAAATCACACAGAAAGCAAGTAGTGTAAAACACAATATTCAGTAACAGTCTTCTAAGTCTCCATTCAGTGGTTTAACCACTACATTAACTTTCCTTTCTAAAATATGCTTGCCTCCCCTGAAAAAAGGCACCCAATGCTTCCAATAGACAGGGAAAAAGTTAAGAAGGGCATCCACAAAAGTACAGTGCAAGAAATGTGATTCTACTCTTTTCTCCAAATCAGTAAATTCAGCTTGTCAGGAGGTATTACATGGGCAGTTCTTTGTCAAAAGACCGATCGTACATCACAGGTGAAACTTTTCATTTCTGCAGTCTTCCACAAGACGTAAATGAAAACACTCTTACATTCTTAACAAACCAGAGGCATTCTTCAACATATGTGATGCAGTGATGAGCTTTTTTAACTAAGCATCTGATCAAGCAATTAAAGTAAATTTTGTTCAAGTACACACCCTGAACTAGAGCATATGAAAAGGCAGCAATAACGAGCAATTAAAAGTGCTCTCTAGTAATTTATAGTTAGACATAAGTAAACACAAAAAATGTTAATAGAAAGATGTACCAACAAGATACATGGCTTAGTTTTTATATTTTTAATTTTAAAAACTTGAAATAAGAACTAGCAAACCCACTTCATATATGAACAGTTCTAGCATATCAGACTAAAAGCCACTCAGCTAAGCATCCGGTCTCCAAAAGCAGCCAATAATGGATGCCTTGAAATTGGTACCAAAGCAGGACAAGCACATAATGATACTTCCCAGAAATACTCTCCCAGCCTCCCAGCTATTTTGAGCTTATTCACCTTCTAAGCCAGAAATTGTGATTTAGCACATAGTAGCCCTTGGCTGACATACCTGTTGTGAATTTTCCTCATTGCTTTTTGAATTTCTAGGTAATTTTAGCATCCACAACATTCCACAGCACAACTACACATTTTATGAAGAGCCATCACCTTTGCCCTCAGTCTGCCATCAGCTACTTTTGTTTGATGCCTTCTGATTTATTAAACACAGAAAACCTAATCTATTATTACCCACACTCTCCATGCTACACGCTGTATCAAACAAATCTTCACATACATATGAAGAACAAACAAAATTTCCCCAAACTGATGTCCAAAATCAACCAGAAAAGACACACAAACAGAAAAAAAGTGAAATAAAGAATTTAAGAGCTTTTTAGGATTAAAAAGAAAAGAAATCAACTTTTGGGCAGAAGTACCTGCCATCCATTTACAGAAAAGCTATTTCAGTGTACAGTAAATGGCATCAAACAGACATGCATCATTATTTTATCATTAAATAAAAATATGACCCATCATTTTTCAAGTCTTGCTTATGAATAATTTTATTCCCACTGAGGCTTTCTTATCACAACTTTATCTGACAAATTCCAAAACCGGAATGACCACTTTTTTCCAGTACTTTGAGGACATCTTAGATTTGTTGACTGTGGATAAGCAACCTTGAATCCCCTCACACAGGGTAAGAGTGTGCATGGCAGTTGCTGAAGAAGCTACCACACCTTCGTCCCATGCACATCTCTGATTCAGTATTTACAGAGCTACAATATAGCTGGACCAAAATACATAAAGATTTAATATATTCTCAAGCATAGCTGTAAAAATATTTTTAAGATTTGGGTAGATAAAGCATATGATGTAATAAAACTATCCTTCCTCTTAAATGCTTCCCTGCCATCTTCTGGGGACTAAGATGTCAGTCATCGCAGGCTTGCCTGGAGTTCTTATTCAGATGGAGCACTGTTTGCCTAAATCATAGAGAAAACTGTTGTTTGGCTCTAGAAAAGTAATCTTCCTAACATCTTCCAGCGGAGCAATAAGTCTTAGATCTCCAGAAAATAAAGACTGCATTAGTAGCTCACAGCTTATGTGTCATCTGGGGTTTAGCTACAATACCTCTGGTAGAGTGCCAAGCTGTAACAATTTAACCAACAATTTAACAACTATGTAACCGAGCCATCCGTTATATTGGTTTTATAACGGAGATACATGAATATGTTGCCCCAGGGTGAAATTTGGCATACACAACCAAAACACAAGAGATTTTTTTTTTCTCTACCTCTTTTGGATTTTAAAATGTCTGGTTTATTTGATTTATAAGGATAAAGTACCTGAAAAGACTACAACTTCAGCCCTCTATGTCTCTAAGACTCCACATTTCTCAGGTCAGTTTTGTAAGGGGTGTGTGTTGCCTGGCAGCAATTGCACTGACAATAGAGCAAACAGCTAATTAGCTAAAACTCATTCAACTACCTGTGTATGTATCACAAAAAGAGTACAGGCAAAATGATAACCTACATTGCTAAAGATTAAAAGAAGCTCTACCATAAACCAAAAAGAAGACAAAAGCATCTCTTCTGAACACGAGAAGTATGACTAAGGACAGCAGTGACCAAACTGGGCAGGCATTTTCCCACCTCCATCATCTTTGGAAAAGACGGAAAGAGCATGAAATTGGAAGTTCACCAAGAGGCACAGGAACAGAAAGGACTCCTTCCCAGATACGTAGCTATTTAGAGCAGAGATGGTAGAAGTCTTTAGGGTTACATTTACTCCACCACCCTCCAAGAAAAGAAAAAAATAAACATGTATATACACTTCTGAGGGACTGGCAGTGACAATAGTTTGGTTTTGCTGACCTAGCCCAGTTGACAGCACTGGCAACTTCAGGAGCTAAGAGTTCAGTAGTGCTGTTCATTGTGCTACCACAGCAGCTGGTACAAACTCTGCTGCCTTCAGCAGGAGTCTGAATAGGTAAAGTATAAAAGCCACAGCTTTGTACTTTACCCAAGCAGAACAAAGACAAAAAACAAGTTAGCTGTGGATTAATCACAAATGACCATGGAAAACTAGCTCCTTCCTGTTCAGAAAGCAGCTACATAGCCTTTTTAAAGATGGAGCTGGATGATAACCCAGGACTCGGGAAAGAAACCTGTGAAGCATAATTGAGGGCTGAAGCAGAAAGATGGTGGGGAGAGGAATAAAGATGGTGTACAGGAAAACACATAGGGAAAAAGCTGTCAAAAAAAAAAAAAAAGTCCTTTCAGAAGGGAAGGGAAAGGTACATATTTACATTTATTACATATTTTATATTGAATTCCATTAAATACACACAAGAATCTTGAGGTTTCACAAAGCAGACTTCCCAGATCAGGTTCTGAAAATAAAAAGGTTTCCTACTACTAATTAGGCTATACAAAGTAAACTTCTAATATCATGATGGCCTCACATCTGTCAGACCCACAAAACAACTGCACCAGGGAAACACAATCCTGCCTCATGCATTTTGCAACATCAAGCATATCCCCCAGGTACAACTCATCTGGTCAAGTATAAAGATCCATTTTGAGTAAGTCTACTTAGTTGCCTACATAGAAGTATCTAGTGCAATTTGAAATGTCCAGGGGATCACAGATATCTTTTTGGGACAGGTAGATATGGTACAGGACTTAGGATAATCATCCACGCCACCTGGACTTGGAGCAGGCAGCCAGCTGGGATACCCCAGAATATCACTGGAACACGAAAGGAAGCCTTACTGACAGGACTAAGACACCTAAAGGTAGGTGTGAGCTGTGTAAGCTAGGTACTTAATGTCCCTTTATTTTCAACCGAGAACAGATCAGCCTTGTCAAAACAGCCAAGAAAGCTATTCAGTGAACCAGCCACCAGAACTATTTTGCTCATGGCTCCACAGCCTGTATTGGTCAGATTTCCACTGACTGTAATAGGATATCAAACACTGAGCACACATGTAGACACCTAAACTTAAGTGTCTTGAACCCTATCCACACCACCAAGAATCAGCTGCCTAAGTCACTTCACTCAGAACCAGAGAAGCTCACAAACCTCTTTCTAAAATGGTTTATTCCTTCGAACCACTTACTTTACCCCACCAGCTGTAAAAGGAAGTTTCAAGACCTAGCTCAACATAAACATGGGTATGTGGTCAAATAAATCCTAACCCTTTTCTAATAAAGAAAACTCTGCAAACAGTGAGAGTATTAAAAGAAGTGGTTATACTATCCATACAGTATTCATGAATACTTCAGGGAAAACCACAATTTATTGCTTTGGCTGTGGAAGGCTTGTTCTTTAGACTGAAACTAGGGTAAGACTCTGTGACCCCATGCCTCTCCAGAAGTTATCTGACGCAAAAATGCATGCCCATTTCCCACTCCATCCAAGACCAACTTACGAAGTAAGATGTGACCTATAGGAATGTTCTTGGCAACAGAAACAAATATTAAGGCAGAGAAATATCTTTCAAGGAAAAGCAATGCGGTGGAACTTGCTCCTCAACTAAGACCGAGTTTCTTGCTGAAGAGAATATCATCTCATGTTAGGATTTATACAAAATTTCATACAATCATATCTGAGGGATCATGAAGGGACTGTACATGCATTTAATTACGCCCATCCATTAGCTCCATGACTTTTATTGGATTGTTCACCACATGAAGTTACCTGCTTATTTCTGCCCTCCTCTTCCCCAAGCACAGCTCCCTTGTTTTCTGGGTTTTTCAAAGGTTTTCTTTAAAAGGTATGGGGGAGGTTTTGTTTAGTTGCTGTGGGTTTTTTTGGCTTGAGCTGACTGCAAAACTTTTAACAGCTTCAACATTAACCATAAATATACCTCAAAACTGGGAAATTTATTTTGGAAACAAAAAACCCCAGCCCCCGACCCCTCCAAAATTAGTAAGACACTGACCTTTACACATACCCAGATATTGTCATAGCTGTTAAAACGTGTTTGCAAAGCTATTAACAGCCACAAAGGTACTTAGTCATTTTTTATTTCAGCGCAAGTTAGGTAACTAAGTCTTTTTTTATGGATCTAGGCCCACAACCCTTCAATAACTGTGTTTAAATTCTTACTTAAGCTTAACAGGTAATTTCTAGTCAGAAAGTCACTTTCAGATAAGTCACTTCTAAGGCAAATAGTATATGAATAGATCCCAGATACAGGCACACATTGTTGAAGTTATCTTAAGAAGTTTTCCAGAAGCCATCTTTAAGTCTTCCAGAATTTTACACTTTACCCTGTGCTACAATAGAACCGAAAAAAAACCAACCAAGAAAGCTTTAATTCACATACCATAGAGGAAGTATCTCTTCCCTAAGCCTACTTGACATCTTCCTGTTTACATATTCAAGGATTCCACAGGTATTGTAAATTAACTGATCCCTTTCTTGGGTACAAGTAGGTGCAGATGCAGACCTCAAACTGTTGTCTTCCTGAGCTTTTTTCTTTCCATCCCAATTTCCATCTCTATTTGTATCTTGCTGCCTCACCTCTGAGGCCAAAGCAACGCTTACACAAATGAAGTCAAAGCAGTTGGGAAAACAACAGGACCTACTGCACCCCACAGATTTGCACCTCCATGCCACTTTCACACATCCAGCTAACAGCATTGCCCCTCTGTACTTCACCTTTCATGACGGACAGTGTGACAAGTCCACATTTGGAAGAGAAAGGAACATTTAGAAAGCGGACTACATTCAGTGGCTTCCTTTTCTCATCCCCCAGGACCTTCACAAGAAGAGAAGAGAGGCTGTGCTGCAGGTCGTGGAGTTGAAGGCCCAGAAGAGGCAATGCTGTAGTTTGAAGTAGGGGGAGGAGAGGCAGAAAGGAGGTTTGAAGTGCATCACTGCAAGATGGATCAAGACCAATATCTCATCACAGAGGAGGAGCAGGACCAAACCAGACAGAAGTGTGCTGTCTCTGCATCTCACCTACGTGTTGGAACACCAAAACAGCATCGTGTGTTTGACTACATGAAAATAACTTTTCTGAACACTAACACTACACTGAGAATTGGTATTCTGATGACGACAGTGGTAGTTAATCAAAGCTCTTTTGCAAGTGACCATTTTCCAGGACATAATCCCTAATAAGAGATACAGTCTTTGCTTTTCAAGGGTTATGGTCTCGTTTTCCGCTACTTACATTATTTTTCAGATAAGAATCTTTCCAACTGACCTAAATCAGCCCGTATAATTTATCTGATCAAACCATTATTTAGCATTTCACTATATTGACCAGAAAGGCAGTTCTACTACAAGTGTTCTTGCAGATCGATAGAACGTGAATATACCACCAAGCTAAGCATAAAATCCTACACAACATCACCACAAAGTGTCATGGAAGTTCTCTCCATTTATCATTTTTTTTTAATATTGACACTTTTCTGCAGTGCAACTTTTTTTGTACTGTTTTGTGACCCACAGCGACCCAGACTCACCCTTTTAGGTATGCACACATCATTCTCAATGAAATTTTGACCTATGAAGAGGGCAGCAAAATCCCTACTCACTTTAGAGGAGTCAGGATTCCACTCTACCAATATCCTCTATATGTACAGCTTTACAGACAGCAGAAGGTACTGTCTTTCAGAGAAAAATAACGTTTATGCTTTTTATCACTAGTCAAGCAAAATCAAACCCAGAAATTTTACTGAATAATTTTAACAAACTTCATGTTTGATACAACAGGCTTTTCATAGGCTTTGTTAAAGCTACACTGAAGCTATAACGTGTGACAAGCCAGCCCTCTATGCGCAGCAGGCTGATGTTCAATGTTTCAACAAAAAGACTGTCAAATTGTATTATTTCTTGCTATTATATAATCATTATTGGTAGACATTATGCAGATGGAAGCCATTCAAAGATGTTTTAAAACACACACATATGTTTTCTCTCAATTCTAGTCCAAATTGCACCAACACAATTTCACTGGCTTCAGTGCAATCAAGCTGTGCAGGTATGAAAAAGGACCAGAACCACTCCCCTGACATTTTTCCTTGTCATCCTTACCACGATGAAAATACCAATATTTTGTGGGAAAGTGGGCTTACCAAATGCTGTGCTCCATCCAAGGAAACTCAGAATGACAAGATTATCGGCTTTGCTCCTAAATGTAACATGCTACAGAACAGTCTAGTCTTTTTCAGTCAAATTCACTGGTGAATGTAAAAAAAGGAGGAAGGGGGGCACTTTTAATCCTTTTCTACAGTGCTTCTAAAAGCAGCAAGTCTTTTTTTTTTCCAGTGATGTTACTGATAGTGTACCAAGATGGAATAACAATATTTAGTATCACGAAAACCTACTGTATCATCCTGTGTTATACATCTCCTGCTTACAGTATAAAATTTACACACTAACGTATTACTATTACAAATAACTATTACAAATAACGTTTGTACATTTTTTTACTGCACCAGTTTTGCAATAAGGATTCTGAGAACTTAAAAAAAAAAATAATCTTAAATTGTACTGAAAACAATATTTTGTTCCAAGTTGAAGTTTAGTGTGCCTTAGTCACCTGGATGCTTGCTGTCATCCTAAAAGTAAGTAAAATGATCCAATTCATAATTCTGTATCTTGAGTTTAAAAACAGGAAAAAAAAGCTGTTCATACTAACCCTTCAAAAGGAATATTGGAGTATTGTATAAATATTTTTTAAAATCTTTTCATTGCACAGAGGAGTTCTTTTTACTTTCCTGTACAAGAGATAAAATGAAATCAACGATACAACATTTATATTGGCAAGGAAAAAAAGTATGAAAAGGAATATTAAATATTTAATCATAGAATAGTTTGGGTTGAAAGGGACCTAAAGACTGAAGGCAAACTAAAAATAAAAGTAATAATTTGAAAAATATTTTTAATTGCTTAAGTATAGCTATTAGTTTTGTTAGGGAGCAACACACAGGTTACTTCCTAGCATCTCTTTGGTTTTAACAAAATATTGTAATAGCAATGTGCAATGCAGAGGTATCGCTCCTACCTTCCACAATGAGAACACCAAATTGCATGAGTGGTTCACACTGCACTACATAACAGGACAATATTGGAGCGCTACTTGATTACGAGCTACTCGTTTGAGTTTTTAAAACTGAAACTTAAGGCAGTAATAATATGAATACACTAAAGAATTTAGTATAAATATTTTTTACTCAAAACTAGGGCCTTAAAGTATTTAATAGGCTGCTTTTATGAATTCTTGCCTTAATATTAATTTATGTCATAATTATGTCATTGTTTTAAAAGACAGTGATGTTATAAATATTCACCATGTGGGGTTTACTTTTTTTAACTAAAACTCAATTTCCACAACACTGCAGAAGTTAAAACACGCAAGGAAGATTAAGTGCACAGCTGGAACAGGGTTTCAGTTAAGAATTAGTGCCTGTTGGAAAGCAAACCAAAAAATAATAAAAAAACGCCAGCAATAACCTCAATTTCAGAGAAACTAGCGTCCCCTCCCTCCGGGGGTCATCACCTTCAGAAACGACCGTGCACCACAGCGGTTTTACTGCCCTAAACTTGGCACGTCCCTCCGAGGCCGAGCACTCGCAGCCTGATTTTGGCCCTGGCCACCCCCTCCCTGCTCTCACGACGGCTGTCAACCAGGCGACCGACACGGGCTCGATGAGCCCCTGGTGGGTCCCCGGGCAGGTTTCACCACGCCGGGTCAGGGATGCGCCGGGCGGGGGAGAGCCGCCGGGCTGAGGGGGGTCCGCCACCGCCGGGCTGAGGAGCCGGGGCCCCCCCGCTCTTCGTCCCCGCCCCCGAGGGGACAAACCCCCGCTCCCCTGCCAGGGGGGGATCGGGCGGGCGAGCAGGAGAGAGGAGCCCGCCGGCCCCTCGCCCCGGGGAGCGCAGCTTCCAGCCGACCCGGTTGGCACCGCACCGCCTCCTTCCACCTCCCTCCGGCGCCTCACCCACCCGCAAGAGGCGACACGCCGGTGGGGTGGTGGTCGGGGTGGTTCTGCTCGGCGTTTGGGGATATTTTAAGCCGGTGGGGGGGGGTCCGATCCTGCCCCTGGGGCGCAGGCCCGGGGGGAGCTGAGACGTCTCCACACACCGGGGACGGGGACGGGAGGGGAAAGGACGCTGCCCCGGCGCCGAGAACGCCACACGGGAGGGAAGGGAGGAGAAAGCAAGCTCCCCCGCGGGCCCGGCGAAGGGTTAAAAAATCAACATTTCCCTCCCTCCCCGCCCCGGTCTGACAGGTCCCACAGCCCCGGCCGCTGTCACCGCCTCAGCCCGCCCGGAAAGACGGGGCGCAGCCGCCCTCGCTGGGGCAAAGCGGCGGGAAAAGGGGTGTGTGTGTGTAGCGGGGGGGGTGGTGGTGTGTGAGAGAAGCGAGACCGGGGGGAGCGGACACCCCCCCGCTCCGTACCCCCCCTCACGGGCGCCGCACGGCGACCCCGCGCCGGGGCAGCGGGAAGGAACAATGGGGGAAGAGAGAGGCCGGCCGGGAGGGAAAACCCCGCGCCCCTCTCTCTTCNCGCCCCGGCTGCCTCGAACCCCCCCACCCCCGCCTCCCTTCTCCCGCCGAGCCGGTTACCGCTGCCGTGGCCGCCGAGTCCTCCCGTCCGCCGGAGCCCGGCTCGCCGCTCGCGCCCTCCGTCGCCATCTTCCCGCTGTAACGGCTCCGGCGCGGAGAGCGGCGCGGAGCCGAGTGGCGGCAGCCGCCGCTGCTCCCACCGCCGCCGCCGCCAGGCGCTTAACCCCCTCCCCGCCGGCAGCGAGCCCACCGGGAAGCGGGGGCGCTTAACCCCTCCGGCGCCGCGCAGGCGGGGCTGCCGAAGCCGAGCCGCCCCCCCCGCTCCCCACGCCGGCCCAGGCGAGCGCCGCCCGCCGGCGGGCGCTCGGGTTTCCCCACCCACCCCCTTCCCCGTCCGCCATAAGGCGGCCCGGAGCCAGGCGGAGGAGGGGGGAGCCGGACCCCGCCGCTGGGCCGCGCAATGGTGGCTGAGGGGAGTGTCCCCGCCACCGCGCTGCCCGGGCCCCACGCAGGCGGGCACCGCTCTTCCCTCCCCCGTGGGTTGGGAGCAGAATGAAAGGGAAGGTTATGCATGGGGCGAAAAAGAAAAAAAAAAAAAAGGTGTTTTACGGTGGGCTTGGCTCACCTGATCGGTGAGATCCTTAAAGGATCTGAAAGCTGAAAGAGGCTGAAGCCTTTGAAGGGAAGGTCATCTCTCTGCCTCTCTCCTTCTGGGGGTGCTGATGGAGCGAGACACTTTTTCTCCCTCCCCGTCCCCCGTGGAGGAGCTGGGGGGGGACGTTTCTGCTGCCAGCCCTTGCTTACCTGCTTGTTTTCAAGGCAGGGTGGCTTCAGGGCCCATGTGAGGGTGGACCTCCATCCAGGCATGATGTGTCAGGCCCAACACTTCGGCACCTTTCAGCCCCAACACTTTGGCACCTTTCAGCCCCAGCCCTGGAGCCCCTCCTGGCCTGGGGCTGCCCTTTGCCATTCCAGGCCGGTACCGAAGCTGAAGCCTGTTCTAACTCCTCCCGAGGAAGGTACAGGCTGCTGAGCTGAACCCACGACCACACGGGCTAAACGTTCCCGCTCCAGGAGCACCCCTTCATCCGTGCTGCACTGTCTGCCTCCCAGAGGATGCTCCTCAAGGTCTTGCCCCACTGCTTTCCCCCTGCAATGGGAACCTGCCTGGTGAGCTATACACCGAAACCAAATCCAAATGTACACTCCTCTGGAACCAACTTATGTCCATTACAGGCTGAATTTGCAACACTGCTTACTCTGCAGCCACATACAACTTCCATGAAGAGCAGGGTCTCCTGAGCCTACCCGGTCTCCTCCTTTCATTGGGCTGCTCCAGGTCTCGGTTCATGCTGAACTCCCTTGGCATTGCGACCAGACAAAAATGAGCCAATGCCTTCCCTTGATCAAAGACAGAAAATGTTCTTCTAAGCATGCTGTACCTAAGGATGTAAGTAAAAACACGCATGAACCTCTTCCCCTTTACATTACCAGAAGGGAAACCAGCGAGCGATTAGTAGAATAAACTCCAACTGTAACGTAAATGTATACTGAACAGAGAGAGCAGAAGGCAGTGTATAGGATCCATTACGAGGCACATAAAATCCAGTCAAACAGATGCTTTCTGGGTTTAGCGTTTGTTTTTCTTTTACCTTAAAAATCATTTAGCTCTCCTCCTACTCAAGCTTTACACTTTTTATAACTATAGTGAGCACTCACATCCTTACCACCGCTAAAGCCGAGAAACTCCATCGATGACACAGAGCCTAAACCACCTTGTTTTTCTCCGTTCCCAGAACTCTAGTGTCATTTAATTGGTTTTAGGATATACTGTTGCTTGCTTACTTTATTGACAGCAAAGTATCATACATTAGTAATTATTTATAGAAATTTTGAAGAGTATGTGGTGCTTTGCCATCTAGAAACTCAATGAAGTAATTTGTTTCCTATGGACTTTGTCATACTTACTCCTCTCCAAAATGGCTTTAAACACTGAAGGCTTTGAACTGGTTTGAGAATATATTTTCTTTTATTAATTCCTGTCTACCATTATCATTGCCAGTATTTCCCTATTGCGTTAGAATCATCTGCTGACCATCACAGTTACTTATGTGTCTTTCTGAGTTGGTACAAAGCATGCACACGACATACTGTCTAAGTACTATTTTTTTAACTCCATCCACATCACAGCAATAATATAGCAAAGGCTGCACCATTTCTCTCTTGCTCTTCTGAGATCATAAACTCTGGTTTAGCTGATATTTTATCAATTACCAAGTGTACATTTATCAAAATAACAATGAATATTAGATTAGTCATAGCTTTCCATCTCAGACTTGAAAGCTGATCTCTCTTTCCTCATCTGAAGATAAATTTAGAATGATTTCTGGAAGAGATGGGGGTGCTCAGATCTCAGCCAGCAAAAAATTAATAGGATAGATGGACCAGCAACACTTCAGTTAAACGCCGCCCCCAGACAACTAATATCCAGCACATCCAAGCGTTGGAGATAGCTTGACCTGCTGTTGTGGTCAAAAAGATGACAGGCGTGCTTTTGAAGGAGGAATGATGTATTTTTCTTCTTTATGCCGTGAAATGAATCGTCACAACATTTTGAAAATATTATTGATTTTTGTAATTGTATGAGCCTAATACTGCATGTTTGTGTTTCTTCAATCTTTCCCCTAATAACAGCAACAAGGCTTACTGTTGGCATGAGAGCACTAAAATCCATATTAGATATTACCAGTTGCTACTGGGAGTAGATTCTCATGCTGCACAGCAGTCATTGCTGTATCATCAGTGATGGTGGTAGGGCCCAAATGTTTTTGAGGTTTTGCTGCATGAAGAACACCTTTGGACTTGGGAGCATCTTCAAAGTAGGAAATGTTTTTTACTTGATTGTTAGTACTGCATCACTGGACAAAGTCTTACTTATTCTCTGGTTACTCTGTTCATGCTACTGACATCCTCCCTCGGAACTGGATTTAAACCCTCAGTAATATAGCATCTACACACATAATAAATGAGTTCAGAGAGAGGGACAGCATGACTTTGTGACTGCTTCCATCATGCCCTGTCATTGCTATGACTGTATTATACAGGGTAAAACACCTTGTTAATGCATGGCTGAGCCAGAGCCCTTCTAGGAGAAGAAATTGCCTGTGCTTTTACAAATAATTTTTTTAAAGGCAAAGGAGTTGTTTTTCTCAGAGGAAGGTGCTCACTGTTTTACTACTAGCACGCAGATGGCAAACTGAATGCAATTAACTCTTTTTCTGCTGTTCTGGTCGTATTTGGCTTGAGTGACATAAAGGAAAGGCCAAGCCTAGGAGCGGGCCTTACAACCGAGCTTTAAATGTATTTCTTTCTTATGACTGGCACACAGCGGTGGAACGTCCACACCTTACAGGATGCAGCTGCTGGATTGAATTGTGCTCATTCCCTCCATTAGCACACAGCTGATGTGATAGAAAATGCATGCCTTGGCTTTACATTGACAGGGAAGCAAAAACTGCTGTGTGCCCAAATCATACAGCGTATTGAGGCTTTACTGTCTTGCTACTATTTGCATGAAATGAAAAAAAAAGGTAAAATGGTGTTTTACTCACCCTTTTCTAAAAAAAAAAGCCTGTGTCTGAATTTAATGCAAGCAGGAGACGGTGAAGTCCCAAGATAAATTTTTACAGAAGATTGGATATCTGAGAAAAAGTAATTAATCATTGTATCATCGCAATCTTTTCAAAGGTCACCCCAGTGCTAACTTAAGGCATTTCTGCCATCACCCTCATCTAGGACTCATCAAGCCAAGCCAAACGACATAATTCAAATACTGCACTGATTACCTCTTCAGGGAACTTTGGTCTTGGACACCTATAAACAATATAGAGGACTCTGATAACTGAACCATTAGCTTGGGTTTTGTGAAGAAGGGTTTGCTTTCTCTGGAAGATGGCACACTACTGTCTGGGTGAAATTCAATAGAAAAAGAATCAATATTCTAGAAGGCATGTTAGCTGTTTCTGAGGATGTTAAACTAGCATCAGAAAGAAAGGTGAAAAGGAGACAAAAATCAAAGCCTTGAGAACAAAATAGAATCTCCAGTAGGCATCAACAGAGGAGACGCTTTAATTGACCATGAACAAGGAGCATAGCTAATAAATAAAAAGTGTTGGAATTGTTGATTTATGAGCATAAATTCAACAGTGCTGTATATTACTGTAAGCTAGTGATGTCATTCACATGACTGGAATGTTGAAAACTTGCTATAATCTGCTTAGAAAGGCACAAGCGGACAAAAAGAACGGAAAACTATCAAAATAGAGTGTTCTGTGTGTCAGCATTACTGACATCTCAGGAAAGGTTGTTTATGAATGTTTATGAATTGTGTTTTAATGTTTAAAACATAAAATGAAGTATTAGATAGTGCCTACTGCAAACCTCACATCATACTAAAGAAGAAAATGACAAGATTCTTGAGTATCTTTTACATAGAAAGAGAAAACTGCTATCACTGAGGCTTCACCTTGAATGACATAATTCTGCCAATACTATAACATCCTGGAAATGTCTGAAAATTACAGGTGACAATTCAAAACGTTAACCTTGAGCAGGAGGATTCTATATGAAAACTCATTTTAACGCATGAAGTGGGAAAGCTAGCTCCAACTGGAATCTAAAATTTGAGCGTTCGCTGTGCCTAACTTTTAGAAATCTGAGCCCAGAATGGAATCCAGAAACTAAAAATGGGTACAGCCTATGAATTTGAAACATTTATTTTAGAGAAGTCTTGCAGTCTCTGTTATGCAAAAAGACAAGATCACACACTGATCTCCCTGGAGCTGAAATACATAAGCTTCTACTAGAGTATCAATGTATTTCCAGTCCATGCTGTAATATCTGAAAAAGTTGGATATTTGCTTGTTTTGTGTGTGTTTCCTTATGAAGAAGAAAATGATAACTCATGTGCTGTCAAGGCAAAAAAAACCGTATAGCTTTATAAGTACCGGAAAGGTATAGGACTGTCATAATTATCAGACTGAAAACGTACGAAAATATTCAGAAAAGCTAAAAGCCCTATCTTATTTCTCTCCTTCACTCATCTTCTTATAGGTACCAGTAAGGAACGTGAAGTAGATCCGCAAGAGATTGTTAACTGAAGCAGTAAAGGTGCAGGAATCAAGAATTCGCAGAACCAGTTTCCCTGAGCAGGCATGATGACTAATGTACTTTTACAGGCATCAGCACTTCCAAGCAAAAAACCACATTTTTTTTTCTGGACATAGGAGAAATGCATGCCGCTGTGATCATATTGGCTGTAGCGGCAGGAGGCCGGGGAATTCATGCTGCAACTGCCAGACGTGGAAGAGTTTGTTCCTTCACTGGCAGGAGTTATGCAGTGATCTGCAGTGCTGGGAAGTACACTACCTCATTTTGGAATTTAACTCTTAGCCCACAAATCACCACACCGTGAAATTAATTTTCTCAGTGATTGTTAAATCACTTTATTGCAGAATCTCTCTCTTTTTTTCTTTTTCCTTTTTTCTTTTTTTTTTCTCCCCCTTTTTTTGAGAAAGAAGCCATCGATTGCTATCCCCACTGTTTTGGCATTTCTCCCTTTTCATTATGCAAAAGCTTAATTTTGAAATTTTCTTATGCCGCTGACAGCCTATGAACAAAATTGGATCGCTAAATGGCCCCCTGTAGGGATGAAGCTGTACCACTGCCAAAACGGACCGCTGTATCTTAGAAGAAACTCGTCTGGAATTGAAATGATAGGGCACACAGTGGAGGCTGTCCTCTCCGCCAAAGCTCAACTACTGCTCTGAGAGCGCACTGTGCAAGTGCAGCACTGTATGTGGCCATTCAGCACATGAAACAGCTTCAAGAGGACCTTTACTCTGTAATTGTAGACATAGAATCTCAAGGGAGGTTAATCAATTCATTGCCAAGAAGGATCCATCTCAGTAAGGTGGTAGCTACCGTAGCACTTGGATTGAACTTCTGTATGGGGACTTAGTAATGAAATGTTGTTTGTATTGAAATGCTCCACTAGGGAGAAATTCCCTTGCTAATGGAACGAAAGTGCTTCAATAGGTTGTTAGCTCCACCACTGACACTGTAGAACCACAGCCCAGGAGAATTAGCTCCTGTGCTGCTGACACAGAACAGAAATCATTGTGCTGAGGAGTTAACTGCCTCCTGGAAAACAAGCTTCTGCTAGAATAAAGGAAAAAAATTGCTTGCCTGTAGGAAAGCAATGCATTTACTCACTGATGCAATTCAACTTTTGCTATGTAACTTTATTTACCCTCTCAAAGTTGAAAAATAACTCTGTGAAAAGATCTGAGAGTGTGTGTGTTCCATAAACTAAACTAATATGATCATATTGCCAAGACTCGTAGTGTCCTGAACTAAAGATAGGCAGCTCATGTGTAAGTCTGTCCTTCAAATTTATGGGTAACACATGTGCTGATGAATGTTGTAATTAAAAAAAAATGAATCAGTAAGACAGACTTTCATCGTGAAATCACGAGTAAAAAAGGTGAAATTATAATTCATGTAGCATTCAGTATGTGTGCAAAATTCACTTATTTAAATGTAAATGAGGCAGACAGAGGAAAAGCTATAAGCAGGAGAGAGATAACCCTGTCTATTCTTCCCTGTCTTTCCTGTCAAGCACAAGCATCTTTCAAGGTACAACTGCACGGAAATTTTTAAGTCAGGGATTAGGGATTCTGCCTTTGCTGTACTGTTTAAATTCTGGATATCCATAACATTATCTTTCATTAGAATTTTGCTCAGCATACTCCTCAAGACTGAGATGTTTTACACAATCACTTAGATTGTGTGGGACTTTGGTCGTAATGTGTCAGGACTACCTTACTGGGAATTAAGTGGGAATGAAATTAAAAAAATGAGCATGAACTAGCTCTGTTGCAAAAACGAAAAGAGTGTTTAGGCTCTCAAGTTTCATCAGCTCTCAATGGATGCTGGGGACTCTCCTGCCTTCTGTGCCTTGACAATTTCCTCTGAGACTTCAAGACTGGGCACAAATATAAAACCGAAGCTCTACAGAAGATCTGCTACAGCCAGAAACCTGTATGAATATCATGACTTTAGAAAATATCTCAAAAGACTGAATAATGTAGCTGCAGGACAAAGGCAGAAAAAAAGGGAAGTCAGTGGATTTGAAATGAGGAATATTTACGTAATATTTAATCTTTGTTATTTTAAAACAACTGCAAAATATGATTCATAGAAACAAGGGACTGGATTACTGGTCAGTTAGTCTAGCTTCTTCCAGCTCCTAACAAACCTATTGCACAGTCCTGTGAATAAAATGATTACTTTAAAACAAGAATTTTTGCTATATCTTTTCTATTTAAATAGTGCTAAATATGTTAGCTTGAAACTATATAAATAATGCATTATTTATGATGAAATTAAATATGTCCTCATATCGGTGTCTTTTCCTTAAGGGCTATCAAATAACATAGTAGCTACTAATTAAGCACCACAATATCTTTCTGAGTCTGAAGAAATTTAAGCAGTTATTTCAATGGAAAAACAAAGATGAAGGAAAGCTCAGTGGCTTCCTCAGGACCACAGAACAATTCAGAAACTGTAACTGAGAAAGGAAACCCTGGAATACTGGTTTCCAGCCTCTTGCTCTTATTGAAGTGACCATCTGAGTAAATATATACATTGAATGAAATGAGATTTAAATGTCCCTGCGCCAAGATAAAGACATTGCACTGGAAATGAACTGGTATTTAAAAAAATGGCACTATCGAAAAGGAATGCTTTCACAGCTGGGAAAAGACTGCATTTCAGTGAAGTTTGTTCCACTCTGCCCTGTATATACCACTGAGATACAACAGTATTTGTATAAAAGCACTTCACAGCCCAAGTCCTTTTTTAAATTTAATGTATGGTTTGTCCAAAAAACCCATTTGATTGTAAAAAAACCCCAGCCCTGTCACAGTGGGGAAACTATTCCAATTAGAAGTAGAAATGAACCCATGGAAACGCTTCCCTTGGAAGCAAGGCTCTGTTATTGGAGGATAACAGGAAGATAGTGGCTGTATTTCTGATCGTAAAAGGTATCCCAAAGTATAAAAAATCAGCATGGGCAGCATTTGTCTTCTGTTTAGCCTTTTAAAAGGCTTTTCAAACATGCAGCCTCTTAAGGGAGATTTGTTTTGCAGAGATCACTCTAGAAACAACCAGAACAGAGCAGCAGCCTAGAACAAAGCCGCTTCTCACCCATGGCGGTATGAAAGGATCCCTCTCCTGCCTTTATTTGAGGCCCCTTAGGAAGCCTACGGGATGCTGGTTGCTAGGCAACGCCCAAAGCAATGGTGTTTATAGCATTAGGTATTAATTATTGTCATGGGCTTTTTCCGTGGAAGATCCTGAAAATATGCAATTAGACACGTCACAGGATACGTTCTTTTGCATTCTGATGGGCAAGCATTATTAATCTGCAGAAAATTCAGAATTTGACAAATTGTTCAAAAGTGACTGACTGTGCCAAGCCTAATATTTTCTTTTTGTCATGCCTTTTTTTTTGTAATTGCAGCAAGGGGATTTGAGCAGCAATATGGTTACAGTAAGCTGTTTAAAGGTTCTGAATTAGTACATGATATTGCTTCATTTGTTTCCCTGATTAAAGCAGCTAGAACTAAACTGAGGTTTACCAGCCCTTTATTTTGAGTAGTTCAGGTCAGTAGTTGAAAAAAAAAAAAAAAAAAAAAAGGAAGCCTTAGAATATGAGTATGAAAGCTACAAAATAAAACATTTAATAGCAGCTGCATGTTGTAACACAGAAGTAAAAACAAACAACTCAACAAATTAAATCTTGTGAAATAGTCAAGTTTTAGTCTGGTACTATTGTCCTTGAGATAAGTTTCCTCATATCATTCACAACACTGGCTTGCATTTATGAGAAAGGAGAGCTGCTCTTCCTTCTCTAGCGTTGCCTACCTAGCTAATCAGCACTAGTACAACAGTACGTATACATGGTATATTCTACTTTTAAGGGGATGTTTATCCACTGTATAAGGCAAGTTATACGCCAAGAAGAGACTCCAGTTAGTGCAAAGAAAAATGGAATTCAAGCCAAAGCAAGTCATTACCAAAGGTGAAAACATAACCAGCAGCATATTGGAAAATCCTGTGAAGTGACAGTGACAAAATGTAACCAACACCGAAGCAAATAAATTACTGTCTCAGCACATGAACTGAGTAATAAGAAAATTAGAGAAAGAAATGATTAGACTTTTATCAATTACTGCAAGAGAAAAAGTGCTAATTATTTTCCGGTTGAAGAAAGAAGTTGAGACTGTGGATGGGAGAGGCTCAAGGAGACACTAACAAGAATTTGTGTGGCTGAAAATCTTTGTGCACACAAGGATTCTCACGTCTTGAATACAGTAATATTTGTGCAGAGGGAAAGTGAAATGCAGCAAAGGGGAATATACTTTGGTTTGTCCTGCCCGTAGATGAGGCACATGATAGAGGGTAATGCTCCCAGTCTGTTTCCTGGGTCAGACCTCTTTAGATGGTTACGTGGCAGAAAACTGCCATAAATATTGATGTCTGATCATTTGCCTCAGGATGCTTCAGAAATTGGAACACTAGCCAGACTGGTCCTGGGCTGCTTCAAATGCCCGTAGAGCATGCTAGTGAGCAAAACTATCAGGGAGGCAACAAAAATGATAAAATCAGGAAAAAAAAATCCGAACCTGTCTTCTTCCAGTAGCCAGTGAAGAGTCTGGACATTCAATTTCAATCAAATGAGGGCAGAAGACATGAAAATTTCACAGCATGTCTCCATAGCGGTTCTCAGGTCCAAAACATGACTGCTCAGTTATTGAGGACACTGGCTGGTTGTCTTTTCACTGCTTCCAACTGGAAAGGTATCAGGAGCAGTCATTTCATTCACCATTTTTGTGGACACACAAATGAGACAAAATGACCATCATTTGGCCATTCATAGTGACAAATGTTCTTCCATGAAAGCTAGAAAAACATTATTTTAAACCCTGTTTTCTTCAACCATAGCATCTCACTGATAGTATGTATACTTTTTTAATGAAGTGGTATGTTAGGGAAATCAGTTATTTTAACAAAATTAAAATATTGTTCCACAAAAACATGCTACAGGCAGAGAAATGTAGAAATTAAATTAGTCTTCTTGAAAAAGAAAACTCACATACTGCAATTTTATAATGAATGTGAATGCATATGTTGATAACATCATATTGCTCAAACATTTGTCACATGGAATACTTTTCTATCAGCTAGCAGAGATTTTCCTTTGGTGGCGCCTTCCAAAGCAGGTGGATTTGCTGTCACTGCCTAGTTCTGAGGAGCCACGATGTACTGTATGATGGCAACCACAAATTTCAGGCGGGCTCGGGATGTGTGTCTGTACTAGAGCCTGACCAATACAATTTGTTTACGTGACAGAACTCACACAACAACCTACGAATAAGTGTGACTCACATCCTGCCTTATTTGTAATACTGATTTTTGACTACCTGCTGCAATCTTATGAATCTTCACAAAAACCTCCTCCTCTTTTCCTGATATTTGATCAATGTGTTTGTCTTTTCTCTCACTTGTCTGATTTGAAAACACTACATAAAAATGGAAATGAACTGTGTATTGCTTTCTCTATTTTTCTTACATTTCAGGGTGTAGCTGTATTACTTTGAATTACTCTGCAGCATTTCCAGTCATTTGATACAGTGAACCATGGGCCTCAAGTTATTTATTTACTATTGTATATTTTCTTTACTTTCTTCATTTTTCTCATTAGAAATAGCTTAGACTTGTTTTATTAATCTTTGATCAGAGGTTTTACTGAGTCAGCTATTGTATGTAGCTACAGACTCTAACTAAAACCTTCATCTCCTTTCCACTGCAGTGTCTGTTGGTGATATTGTTATGTTTAATCCAGTTGCCTTCAGCCATGTTTTCTCTCAGGCCCAGATCCACAAAGAGACCTGGCTCTCGTTGCCCAGCAGGCAAGAAGCTAGCTTTGCAGGTACCTGAATCCAACAACAAAATCACCTTGGGCTGGGAATTTACACTAGTGAAACTGGTTATTTTGGGGAAGAGGCAGCAGCACTTGGGCTTTTTAAGATTCTGAAGCCTCAGTCCCACTTTGTGGATATGGAGTTTAGAGAATCAGAACACGAGCTGTTCCAGGCGTAGAGCGATTTCACCTCCTTTTGATCCTTGAACTTTGTCAAAGTTAACATAATAAAATTGCATATTTATTGGAGACCAGATTCTTGGCTGTTGTGTGAAATGAACAGCCAAAAGAACAAAACAATGCCAAAGCACATCAGCTGCAGACCTGACCCCAACCTGCAATTTGCTTAAGCCCAGTACAGTATTTTTCAGTGACCTATTTAAAAAAACACCCAACTATCAAAAATCTCAATTTAGTGTTCCACGGTGCTGGGAAATAAGAGCTTAAACCACTTGTCCCCTCTAGTTCACTTTTTCTTACAACTTTTGCTGAAGGTTATACTATTATTTAACAAAAAGAACCGTTCTTGCACAGTTTAGCCAGCAAGATTACAACAGGAAAGAAATCACTTGTTCCAAGACCTGAGAGAAACATAAATGCAAACGACACTTGGTCTCTGCCCTGAAAATCCTGAAATAAACCTTTTTCCTCTCATCAGAGATGTTGCTTCGGGGAGAGGCTCTGTAAAGTCCTTAAGTCTTTTTCTAATGGATGTACCTTCAATAGAACAGCTAGCAACATTTGTGGCAGGGCTAGAAGTGGACTCAGGTTCAAAGCCAAATAACCTTCTCTAGGGGTTTCAACCTGATTTCACAGGTTCATATCAACCGAAGTGATATAAACATGACATTCAGTAGCTGTACCTCAATTTCTATCCCTGCAAACTCATTCTCATTAGCCATTTTTCCCCATGCGTGTTACCAAAAAGTAGAGCACAGTGATCATTAAGGAATACACTGGCATTCATATCTACCCATCCTCACTACAAAACTTCACATTTCTCTAGTTGTCTTCCATTGAAATGGAAACATAAGCTACTTGTTTTAATTACCTTTGCAAAGGTTTACCTCAATATAATCTAGAATTCTGATACTTTTATTGAAAACATGATTTAAAATCAGAGAAATCCAAACATGTTTAAATAAACTGTCTGAACAACATCCTTGTTTCCATACGCAGTCATAGCTAAGCTACATCAATGCATTTTGTATTACTTCTGCTGTATGAACAATAAACCATTTCTAGGGAAAGTTTTGTCTTTATCTACTAGCTGTTCCATTCAGTGACAAATTCTTCTTGAATTCCCTCCTTCTTGGGAAACAGAGGCCTCCTTCATCATACACACTCATAGTCCAAGAGAACAAAAAATCATTATAGTGGCTACTGAAGGCTAAAAAGACAGATTGGTGTGGACAATTGTGAAGTGTTTTCGGCACATAGAATTAGAAAAGCTCATTTGTCTGATTTACAGCTGCCTTCTTAAAAGGTAGATCAGAACATGAGATCTGCCCTGTGCTGTACACATGTTATGGTAAATAATAGCCAGAACTTCAACTTAGGAGAAAAAAACAATAATGGGTTTTCTGAAGACATTCTTAGCCTTCTTTTTTTGTTCTTGCTAAGTCCCTCGTGTAGCTTTTAGGACTCAATACTCCTGTCTCTGTAAAACTAGCATGCTTTGACTTTTTAACTTCCATATCTTTTAGATTTCTGTTTCTGATTACTGTAATGAAATTGTCCTTTTTTTCTACCTATTTTCCTAATTAGTGTTTACTTATGCTCTGTTTTCTCAACGTAACGGCACATTAATAGGCAGGAACATAGTACAGTTTGTCAGACTGTTCTAGATATTCTGGCAATTTTAGAAATTTGTTGGTCTCATTGGCTGCATATAAATATAATGACCTACATGATGCAGGAATGAAAGAAACGCAGTTGAAAATAATGCGCTCATTGACGTAAGTAAACCATGACTGATAGGAAATGAGCCTACACTAGTGGTGCCAAGATCACTATAGAAACAGAATGATCTTGTGGCAAAATTCAAAATGCTAATCAACTGAAGAGAGGCACAAAGTCTGTGAGTGCAACAGAGGAGAAGGAAAACAGCTACCAATGCCCCTACTGATAAGGCAGTAAGGAATCCCGCCACTTAAAATGCCATACCAATGTTTGTGGTTCCACTTGCTCCCGCATGGGTGGAACCAAAGGAGATAAAACTTTTCATGCTGGGATTACAGTCATTCACCCTTCTAGATCTGTTCCAGCTCTGCTGCCACAAAGCAGGTTTTGTAAACCTCATGTGATCATCTGGAGGAGTTTGTGTGGGTCCTCTGTGTACACCTGTGTTAAACCATAGGTTCCACTTTGAACACGGAACTTCTCAGCCTCCTGTGCTTCCCTGTCACATGATGTAATGGGAAAAACCCAGTATCCTGTATGGAGATGAAAAGATGTGCTCTCTGGACTTCTGTGATGATCCATTCAAACGGGATACCCTTGAGTGAACAAAACGGCCGCTACTTAAGACAGACTTTTCAAATCTGAACAGAGCAATGGATTTTCCTCTGAGAGCTTTGGTCATTTCATCTGGCCGATCATAAAATCACCTGAAATAGAAGTTTAGCAGATATACCAGGTAGATTTTCAACAGACTGCTTCAGAGGAAGCTTAATCGGGACAACACAGACGGCAGTGGATGGACTGACTGGAGGTAAAGCCACGTATTAGAAACAGAAAAGGAATCTGATCTAAGCTTATAGAGTGCTTACTCTGAGGAAGAAACTGAGGAACAGAAATACATCCTAGTATTTTACTGTTTTATTTTAAGTGCCAAGTGAAGGTTAATTGTAAACCAAAGTCCAGATCAGAAGAAACTTTTAGAAAGGGAAAGCAACTGGATAGTCAGTGATAGCCACCAATAGCTTTGGAGCCGTAGGGCATGTGGACCAAAATGTCTTTCTATGAAGGTTTAGCAGACACAAAGGAATTGTTTCAGAGATACTAAAGAAAGACACTGTGCTGGACCATACTTGCTAAGAGATGATCCAGATATTTTCCACTTAAATTTCCATTGTAAGCACCTTGACTTCTTAAGTAATGAAATGCTAGAAAATTAATAATTAATGCTAGAAAACCATCATTAATTTCCATTGAAATTAAATATTTCGATATCTTGGGGGACTCTAATCTTCACCATCTTCTAATAACAACTTTCAGTAACTGGTAAAATTACATATTCAAACACAAAGCAAGACCCTCCTTCAGCAAAGACCCTGTCTTGGTTAGATGCAAGGGATCATGATCAGTTGCTACGCAAACAGCCTTGTTAGTACCTAGACTGGTATATAAGACAGAACCATCCTGCTTTCATCTTATTCTTCCCTCCCCTCCTATGCTTATCTGGGTTCCAAATTTAATGAAAGTTAGGCCTTTTCAAAGGGAGAGTACACTGATGAGCCTGTAGCACTCATGTGTGGCTGGAGCTTTCTAGGTGGTCAGCAGAAGTTCATAGCGGTTTGAGCAAACGATTGGAGATTAAACTGCTCTGCTATTCCTTCACCACGCAAAAAAGGTGGATCTCAGCCAAGTTCTGGCTAAATGTCAAGTGAGTACTGGTAGAGAAAATGAATCCCTTTATATCATCTAATTTGATGTAATAACAATATTACGAAATTGCTAAGGCACTGCATAGATTATTGTCATTTTGGAGATAAAGTGTGATTATTTCATTATAGCCATATATTCTCTTCTAAGGCAGACAGGGTAATCTTTAATATAGGTAGTCTCTACAATTAGCTTTCTTTTTATTCCTGTATAGAAAAGTCATACCTATATATTTGCCTGATGACCATTACCGAGGAATAGGAAGCAGGCAAGGACCAGTCTTCTGATCAACTGCTTTATCGCTTTATTGATCTACTTACTTACTTTTCAAGTGAATTGTTAGTGAATAAGGAGTGCTTGTTGAAAGGCAGACAGCACAAATGCTTCCCAGCATTACAATATCATGTATGCACAGTGCGGAGAGCAAAATATTTCAGTGTGGAAAAACAATAATGACAAGTAGTAATATGACTTGACTTCAAATTACACAGCATGAAGCCCATCACTTGAACAGCATCAGGAAAGATGCTGACTGCCCACATCATCCTGTGATACTATTAAATCTAATAAGAATAATTGCAAGTCTAGGAATGCTTCCAAGCAAATTTGCTTAATGATCTTAAACTCTAAGGAAGAGATGTCCACCTATTGCTTAATTATTTAATCTATTAAAGGACATGTGTATAATGCCACATCAGTACAACTCAGCAGGACTATAACTCTCTCTAATTGTTCTGTGCTGCTTTCCCTTTTGGCTGAAGAATCCAACCAAGAGTTGTTACAGCCTGCTAGGACACTGGACCTGCTCAGAGAGGCAATCGTCATCTCATCCTGTAATTCGGCTACCCTGATAGATTACCTTCACTGGAAAAATAAAATAGTTCACAACCAGTAAAACACCTTAACTGCATGGGGCTCGACTTGTCCCCGTCCTGTGGCTTTTCCCCTGATGGCTGAGGTGAACAGGTGTCCAACCTCACTGCACCGGGAGCTGCATACAAAAGTACTCATTTTGACTTAGCTGTTCCATAATCATACTTGCAAGCACAACAACGTTTTCAGACTTTTGTATATGCTCATATCTGCATTTATATATGTACAGACACACACCCCCTCCCACAAACATGCATGTAATCCATGTATACATAAAAAAATCTGAAAATTTAAAAAGCTTGCTTTTGATTGCAGGGCTGGGAAGACAGTTTTTGCAGGTTTTTCTGTATCACACATCATAAAGATAAGTGATCCATAGCTACGCGTTTGTGCATTTTGTATATTTATATGCACACACTATATATTAAAGATCAAGCATTCATAAACTGCTATAAGCTTGGATATGAATCCTCCTAAATTAACTCCTCTGGATGTTCAGCTGGTGATGCAAATCCTGTGTGAATGCTCACATCACGGGGTTATTCCAGCATGAAGGTATAGGTTTTGTCTTGTTTCCTCTGATGTCTTTGAAAAACTTCAATTTCAGTCAGATAAGGTGTGGAGGAAGGCTGAGGATCCTGCAAGACTGGGAAATCATTTCCTGTTCTGCTGTTCCGTGTTCTCAATTCAGATCCATGGAAATTAAGAAGAAATGTAGTTACACAAATTAAGATAGCAGAGAATCAAGCCATGAAATCGAAATGGAAAAGCAATGAGCCAGGTAAAATTTAGTCACACAATATAAAAGGTATACAATCTAGTCCCAGATTGAGTTGTCTGAACAGGGAAAATAAAAAGTGATTGTTTTATCTGAGGTTTCTGGGATCCCTTTGAATCAGAATGGTTTGGGCTCCTCCTGAACCTTTTAGTGGTCTTTCTCGGTCTTGTCAGCTTAAGAGCAGGAAGGCCCATGGTGCAAACTCAATTGCTTAAGTTCAGTTGGGATCTCCAAGCCATGGTCTCTTTTTCACTCCTGAAGTCCTGGTGAGATAACTATGCCAAAGCAGTTAATCCACAGCCAGTGGGACTGGCAAAGCCGGGTTTCTTGTGGGTCTGTGTATTATATCCTTTAAAATACCCTCACCATAATACACTTAGCTCATCCTTATGTTCCTTTGCCTCTCTGCTGTGATACCTGTCGTCCTCCTAACTTCCCCTGCAGTACAGGCAGCCTCCTCCCAAAGCCCCATACTCTCTTCCAACCACAGTAATCCTCCAGCATGCTGGTGTCAACCTAGCTCTCCCCTCACCGATGCTTCTTATGAGTCCAAGCTATTTTTTTGGCTTTTAGTTGTGTAGCCTGGTAAAATGTGCATGCTAACTGGCCGGTCAGGACATCCCTGCTGATTGACCAGCTAGATGCTGCTAAAGAGATCACATTGAATTCTCTCTGCCCTTACTTCAGAGGAAGCACCAGTAGGGTCTCTCCTCTTTAATCAGTATCTAGATTTCAATGCAGACATTTGTTGTATTTGAGATCTCTAACCATCTGTCGTGTGGGGCTGAAATTGGTCAAGGAGTAGCAAAAATGATGAGAAGGGAGGGGGGGGGGATCTGCGTGCCAGCCAGCTAAAAGAAGAAACAAATGGTGTAATTTTGTAAGCTTCATGTCCTTGGAAAGATGGGCTAGAGTGAGGATGCCTCAAAACAGGCAAAACTAAGTCTAATGTATGTTCAAAGTTGCTTAGGAATGATTCTTTGGCTTTGCTCCAGGAGCTGTAGAAAACAAATCTAGGGAGCCAATAGCTTACTCCTGAATGAGAGAGAGGGCTGAGAGCAGAACCCCTCTATATCTTTCATATTTATGGAAGGACAGTGAAGTGAAGGCCTGCTGCCAAGAGAGCTGTTCACCAGCGTGGGATATTATTTGAAGTGTCTCATTAAAGCAACTGATTTTTTCTGTAAGTTTGAAAAGAAAAAGCCTAACTGCCACAGGAGCCAAAAAGCCAAAGGCTCGACTGTGTCTTGAGTGGTAGCTCTGGGGAAAGTGTGTTGGGTAACATACTCCTTCCAGGAGCAGCCCTTGGAGGTGGTTTATCTCTGATGTGCCGTGCTCTCCTTCTTCCCCTTGAATATGGGACAGAGAAAATTATCGCAAACATCTGTCTCTAGTAGCTGCTCTGGCCTTTCTCACACGGGTAGGGAATGAGGCAGGGAAATCTCACTCTTGCACAACAGCTGGAGCTCAAGCTGAGAAGCGCTTCGAGGGTCAGAAAGAAGTCTTCCCATCGGTGCAGACAAAAGCTAAGACAAGTTGGGTCAAAACAGTATAGTATATGATAATTAAGATATTCTATAATGTCTCGAGTTACATTCGTATTTGCATCTGAAACTAAAGAATCTAATTTTGCATTATAAGTGACCCCCAAGAATCATTTCACCATTTTCACTGCTTAATAACTGCATCTCCTTTTCGCTTTTGTTTTGCTTTTCCTTTGTGTGTTTTGCTTCCCGCCGTCTATTCGTGACCTGAGCAGAATGCTGCCGTGTGGATTTAAGCTGTGATTTTTCTGTTCCTTGTTCTTATATATTCTTCTAGAGCTGAGAGACTATATTAAATCATTTGCATTTAGAAACTAGAGCTTGCCTTTGACTGCGAATGCGTAGCATAAACCTGGCATTCCTGACAATAATTGCTTTCAGTTTTGCTGTGACCAAAGAAAATTTTTGCACTTACCGTGAACCTCATGGGTGTTAAGGAAACTCTTTAGTGCTCCTTTTTTAAATGCCTTCTGGAACAAGTGGGAATAGTCAATCGGTCGGCAAAATATTATTCTAAGATTTATTGCAATATACAAAAAGAAGAACACATTTCAAAAATAAAAGCGATCACTTGACTTGCAAAGAAACAGATGGGCATGAATTAAACAGCTAGCTAGAATGAAAAATAGACCCAAAGTGAATTAAATGCTGGTGGGATGAAAATTAAGCATTTTTTTTCTGCTGAAGTGAGAAAACAGTCCTACTTATAATGGAAAATTATTCACTCTGTACTGTAGTGTAAGACAAAATCTATCACACTGGAAGAAGATATTACTAGACTGTAGAAATACATGGTCTCACCAGTAGAATGGATTGTCTAACTGAAGGGAAAACTACAAGTATAATTTAAAATTCAGCAGTTCTGGACAAAAAAAGAATGCTTTCAGTACTTACTTACATATTTAAAACTTTTGCTGAACATGTAGAAGAAACAAAACAAATGCTTTTTAAAAGTGTTAATGTTGCAAATCTTTTTTTTTAAATTGTAAACTTACTATGAGATTTCATCACATTTTTGTCTCAATAGATCTTGCTGTTATTAATTACAGTTGTGTTTCCACTAGCATCGAATGTTCCTATAGAATCTATCACTTCATCTTCGGCTTTCAAAGGGAAAGTGCTGTAATAAAACTGAAATTGCTAAATATCAGTTAATTCCCACAGTAATTATTTAAGTATTATTTATATCACTGTAACTCAGAGACATCTCAGCTGAGACTGAGGGCCTTTGTGCTAGATATTATCTAAGACTAAGTTTAACATTCTTAACCACATTAATCTAGCTCAATTGAGAATGGCCACTTTACAAAGTATCAGCTGTGCTGCAATGATCAGACTTTTGTGAGAGCAGTTTTTAGAGAATGATCTAATTGTTCTTCGTGCTTGGGGCAGCTGAGCTGCTCTCAGTTCCCAGTGAACTGCAGGAAAACATCTTTATTCTTGCTGGGCACCTGGAGTAGCGCTGACCATGAAGGTGTGGGAAAAGCACTGGAGGGCTAACCGTAGGACAGGACCACTTGTGTGCCACAGCATGATCATGTAAGCCTCTGTCAAACTGTTAGTTGTATTTTCTACCCCTTGGTGAGCATGCTTGATTTCTAGAGACCTGTGGTACTGATGTTTGGGCCATCAATGCTGATGTTACTTGACTTGGGAATTACTGAGGTTAATTTTACAGAACAGCAAAAATTAGCAAGAGTCTTTGTCCAAAGGGATTATAGTCTAAATAAAGAAACAATAGACAGATGCAGCAGGAGAAAAGAAATACCTTCTTTATTTACTAGATGAGTTACATGAAGATTAAGAATTAAAATCTCTCTTTGTGCAGGTCACTGGGAATTTTGCCAGTGACGGCAACTGGATTAGCCCTTTACCCGTAAGGATGATACTGCAGTGGTAGAGGCAGTCGATGGGAGAGACAGGAACTGAATGCAGGTTTTCTGAATTCTGGATAAGAAAAGGGACTGTAGGAACATTTGTCTTGATTGCAGTCTGGTAGGCGTGTGACCTCTGTACTGTACACCACCAATATAATTACATATATACAACAGTCTGGTCAACTACAATCATTTCCATCCCAATACTGACATGAGGAACTTGGACCACACCACAAAGTGTCTTAGGGAAAGTGTGTATGCTTCAGGAGGACCAGTCTACCATTGTAATAATCACTCCAGCAAGCTCATCAGGGTGTCAGTTCAATGCATTTTTTACCATCTGGTTCTAATCAATCTTTGTGTGGCACCATACCTACCATACACAGGTTCCCTGCTGTAAAATGACATGTTACTGCACGGTGGCTACTCGTTATTTCACTCGCTGTGTCCTCACAATGTCATGCAGTGCCTGGGGGGGTCTCATAAATGTATGTGCTACAGTGAAGAGTGTAATATAAGAGAAATGATTGTAATGGACTTCACTTCATTACAGCTGGCTGCGGTGGTTTTAGACGTTCCCCACATTTTAATGACAGCAGAGCATTACAGAGGACATTTCTTAGCAGAAGAATGACCACCGCCCTGCAGCACACAGTTGAGGACGTGGAATAAAGAGCAGCAGGCTGCAGTACTGACCGAGGGAGGGATGATGCTAGCAGAGTTACACAATTCACTTATCCTGTGCAGACTTTTTCTTTTAACAAAGGACCCCGTTGCTAAAGCAAAAAGTTTAAGGAAAACAAATTAGCTTAAAAGACACACAGTATGCACTGTTTTTGTTGATGAATGTTACAATCTAAGCGTGACAGAGGTTAAAATTTCATCTTGGAGCCCCTTCATTAAGATTCTGGTAAAATCATCACCCATACTGAAATATTAAAAAACTAATCTTGGTTGAATGTCAAATACTGTGGATTGAGAAATTAAAAGGAAAAATCTCAGAACTACAGATTACTGACCTACACATTAGACAAAAAAAAATAATATGTAATGCATGCTTTGGGAGAAGGGTTATGTATAAATAAGAAACCCAGGTAATCTGCAGAGAACAATTCTTTTTGCTAGTGGAATTGTACATCTAATGAATCTCTGAATGGTGAATCTTGCCAATATTTGAAACTTTCAGCACAGTGATTTCAAACTTTCGTTTCCACAGAGGCTGTTTATGGGCCCTTATACACAGCATTTAAAATGTGCACAAAAACTATGGTCTGAATATTCCCAGTAAAAATTTTTATCCCACAAGATGAAAGATCCCCTCCAAGATCACAATACTTAGTCTGTTGTAAGGCACCCGTTCTGGCCTCAGGTGTTACGGTGTAAAATGTCTGCTGAAATAACTGGGATTACAATAGTGGAAAACAGAGGTAAGTGAAATCACTTGTAAAGCAATACTAGAGGTCTTGTTCGTGCAAGTGAATTTCAGATGCGGTAAATGCTCATGGATTTTCCTCTCTCCCCAGATAAAATTATTTTAATAAGACAAATTAACTGAGCGCTAATTATACATAGGGCTTGCAGGTCCGTGTGCAAAGCTCTTTATTGTGTTCAGACAGGGGCAGGACATTTTGGTACACTGGACACATTTGCTTTGTTCCCCCCAGTGCTCTTTTCTCTGGAGCATTCTTGCCCCTGGTCTCGCTGCCCTCTGTGCTCCTCTCAGCTGCCAGATGCTGCTTCCAGAGTCTGCCCTGGACCTGCAGAGCACCCCGAGGTGGTGGCCCTCACATCTGTCACCATCTGGTGCTTCTCTTGCCCCACTGTGGTCACAAGTCTGATTGTAGCACACATCGCTTGTGCTTGCAGCTGACAATTCATGTGGATTTGGGTGTTCTGGACAAAAAATATCCTGCCTCCAAATCATGTTTGTCTTAACCTTTTAGGATCCTTTGCTTTACCAAGATAGTTTCACAGTGAGGATCAGGTTTAATCCTGGGTAAATACATAGAAAAGATTTTACAAAATCAGTTCTTGCTTATGCCCCTACAGAGGAGATGATTTCACAGTAATTACGCCTGTGTCTGAGATTAGTACCAGACCCTGAGTGCCATTAAGACACTGCTGTGGGCTGCATTTTCTATTTTATTCTCTGCAAAGTGGTCATCTGCAAGGGGGGATATTACCCTTCATCTTCTGCCTTACTTTTCCAATAAGGACAAACCCTCGTTCAGAAGAAGGAGAAGACTTTTGTTTCAATATTTTAAAATACCTTCTGTAGCTACAAAAGCTTTAATAATAATTACAAATACTGCAGAAATCTTTAATTTGTGCTCCAAATGTAGTGTTGTCCCCAGATGTAAATCAAGGACTTCCAGGGTAAGTATTGAATGCCAGGAACAACCACCCCGGTCCTGGAGTATTTAGGTCATTTGCACTACATGATTCTGATGTTGTTGCTACATTGGGTGGCACTTTATTCTGCAAAAAACCCACCCCTTTGATTTATACAGGGCTTCTTGCAGAAGTGCCTAGAAATATACGGTTGTCTGAATACATTTCTTAAGATTATGAACATAGTTTGCAGATGTCAAACACTATGTAAATATTACGACAAAAAATATGAATCCTCAGAACGTTTTTACACGTATAGAGGTAGGCAGTGACAGTTCATAGTGGGAGCAGTAAAATCCTTCCCATTTAGAAAGCAGAGCCATTGGGAACATCTGAGCGGGAAATCTGTGCAGTCACTGAAACGCAGCCCGTCTGGTCTGTCATTGGAAATACACTTTTCTGGAATCATGTGAAAATGAAACTCCAGGGAAACTAAGAGCACAGCACCCACTTTACAGGCTTCCTCAGCTTTTTCACAGCGCACAACAAAGCCACTTTGGATGCTCTGTGTTCTTGACTTACTGCAACCTTTTCCTGGGCCATTCAGATGCATCTGAAGTATTGTAGAAAGAGCAGAACTGAGACAGAGATAGTCTCCAACTGAGGAGGAAGGAAAGTGTTATTATGGAGGTACCTCTCAGGGTCTAGTCTATTAACAAGGGCCTGAAATTCAAATTTCCAATTAACATTTCAGCAGAATCTGAATATGAAAGATAGCTGTATATCAGCTGAGAAATTGACATTTCCATCCTTATTGCCTCCCAATGTTAAATCTCATGTAGCCAGGTTAATTTAAATAAATCTGCTACCAGCAGTCAAGCAATTCTTGTAGAAAATGTAATTAAATTTGCTGTTCACACCATATATGCATGCACAAACGTATTTCCCACATTTTGTTTGTTCAGTTCATTGATATACTTTGCTTTTTCATTATATAATTGGGTCACAAAATATTCCAAACATGTCAGTTTGTAAATGTAAATGAAAAGAAAAGGTATGTGCCTATTACATTTCCAGTTTGTATAGAAAGATAAATTTCAAAGCACCAGCCAGCGGAAAAACCCTTAACACCCACTGGTAGCCATAGGAGTTGTGCAAATGCACGGAGGCTAAATTTCAAAGGTAAAAAGCTTTCCCTTCCCTCATAAACTGTCCTAGGTAAAGATCTAGTTGCAATGTTCTGCTAGTGTACCCTTTCCAGGCGTTTGCCCAGGTAACTGCACTGGTTTTGGGTCTGAAGGTGACAGGCAAAACCCACTAGCTCGCAGAACCAGGCAGCTGATGTCTGTGGTCAAGGATACCCCCCGGTGCTCACCATGCTCATCCTGGCTTCACATCCCCTATGAATGTCGAGCTTTCGGGAGGCTGAGCTGTAGCAACTTCAGAGGAGACTTTGTCACCCGCAGTTCACGTAGGAGGGCACCAAAAAGCTGCATGGGTGAAGGCCTTGAGAATGCAAATGGTGCCGATCTTGGGGGGCATTCTCAGAGAGCCGCCGAAGAGGCCAGCGGTCTTTGAAAGCTGGACCTCCTGGCAGCCACCAGCACCAGCGCAGAAGTGACTCTGGTCAGTGTTCACCAATAACATTTTCAAGGGAAAGGAGCTCAAGATTCCTGTCCTGCTTTCTCTTATTCAGGGAGGTAAAAAAACTAACCAAAACACCCCAGCAAATATAAGAAACAGAAACATCAGAAATTCTTTAAGTCAGTCTACTGTGTATTTCAATTAGGTATTTTGTTCAGAAACGGCACTAATTAAGTACATACATTCTGACTCCTCATTCTCTTTTCTGAACACAGAGCAGACAACCCCAAATACATTCTCTGCTGACAATTATGAATGCATAAGAAGGCTTCCACCATACCCTATTCTGTCTTACAGAACCTAGTGCAGAAATATGGAATTAATTAAAAAACACAAAGTACAGCAAGACATCACCCTCTTCCATTTGTCCTCAGCAGTCAGCAGGTGGTGTGTCACATACTCAGCACTGTGGCATGAAGGCGGACAACCCCAAAACTGGTCCCCAGACTGCAGGGTGCCTCAGCAAAGTTTCTCAGGTGTGCTTGTGCAAATCAAGGGTTACACAAGGAACACCCCTGAATTATGGGTGTCTGAGCCCAGAGCAAGCATAGGAGTTACGGTCCATTAAAGGAGTTTCAGATCAATCTCTATGAGGATAACATTTACAAGTGTTCATAAAGTTTGGAACCCCTTCCTTGCTGCCAGTTCCCAGGACAACTCATGGTCTATGAGCTGTGGCAGGGCAGGAGCACCTGCATCACCCCACATACACCCAGCCCATGGCAGCTCCATCCCTGCCTGCGCAGATTCATCAGTTGCCTTTTCTTGGCACTGATTTGTGGTGAGCGTTGTTCATATTCTACTCAGGTTCTCGTAACTTGTCCATCACATTGCTTTCTGTGAGCCCATTACAGCAAAGCTTATTTTACAGTCTGTGTCAGATGCTGGGTTTTTTGCACATGTTATGGAAATGTGTTTTTTGGTTTGCTCAGTATGTGTGTGAATGATCCCATGTGCAATAAAAGGTTCCCGTTGCACGCTCTGCTTGTAACCACATTAAAGAGCCACATGTGTCTGCAGCAGTCAGGATGTGTGTTGTGGTTATTCTCTCTAGTGAGGTTTTTGTGGTTTGGGTTTCAGTGAATTTCTCAAGGTTTTGCTCTGAGGTTTGGTTGGGTTTTTTTGTTGCCCATTTTTGCATATGAAGGAATTTTTAATTATTGAAACCTTTTGTCCGTACAGTCTTTTTGTGGAATAAAATTGTATTGCACTGACCCAAAATTTCCTTGCTCAGTGCAAGAAGATGGATAGTTTCTTGAGACCCTTGCAGCATTTAATTTCTGTAGCTCTGTATTTTTACTGTTGTTGGGGTGTGGGAGCCATACGGGAGGTGTTGATCTGTGCTGAATGCTCGCCTGTGAATTATAGTCTGTATTTTGCCATCTGGCTGCCTGATAATTAGTCCATCTTTTTATCAAATGAATGGCACACGTCTTCCTTTCCTCAATAAACATGCAAAACTATATATTTTGGAAAGTATTGTTTTCAACTTAAAAAAGTAGCCAGAAAGCAGTGTCTTTCTGCAGTCACGTGTGTGTCCTCAGACAAACTTCACCCACATTTGGACCTGGATGAGCCCCTGCATCACGCTGTGGTATTATGCACTCAAAGTATTGGATTACTGATTACATGATGTTTTGAATTTGCTACATACATATATAAGCTGAGAACTGGATGATATATTATCGTATTATATAGCTACAATACGTAGCTATGTTTTCCTACATTCAATAAATAAAAGAAACATTGAGTTTGACAGAGTGTTCATTCTTCTACATCCTCATCACTGCTCCAAGTATATTTCCATGACGTCCATTCCTGATGGGACTCCTTGAGTGGGGACCCTCAGGAGAAGCAGGCTGGACAGCAGGATAGCCTAAAGAGGACAAGGGGAGCATGAAGTACCCGACCTCAGCTCCTATGGTATTACTGCTAGAGAAATCTGCGGTTCATTATGGCATGTGAAATCAGGAAATCATGAATTCTATGAAAATCTACCCCCTGACCCCTGGGAAAAAACTACATTTTTTGAACATTTTTCTTCTAATTTATCAGGAAGTCCTTGCAAAAGGTTGCCCAGAAGGAGCTGGAAGGCATTTTCTCACTCTGTGGCTTGCCTCTTTATTTTGGGATGTTGGCTATCCAAGTCGGTACTTAAGAGCTATAACTCATGAATCACTAGCTATGTATTGAATGCACAAGGAAAATCTCTTTTATTGATATAAATTTGAAGAAAAATATTTTTTATTTATAAAATTGAAGAAGCTGTCTATTTTTTGAGAAGTTAAAAGTTTATTTTTTTTAAATTTTTCAAGAATGCAACACATTCAAAATTCAAGGTGTGTGTTAGCTTGTGAATAATTGCAAATTATTTTTTTCCTGTCTAGAAAGAATTTTTACCAGAAAACATATTCATTTATTCAACTTCCGACAGGTTGGCAACTACCAAACTGCCTGAAAAGACAACCTAAAGGACTACTGCTCAGTCATTGTGATTTTGGTAGTGGGCTAATCATCAGCTAGAAATTGGTTTGAGGCAACAATATCTGCCATCAAAAGGAAGTGAATAAAAAAGTGCCATAAAGTCAGCATTTCTCACAGATCTCATTCACTGAATGAGACTTTTAGCTATAACCAATTTAAGCTGTATACAAGTTGACAGTATTAAATATGTGTAAAGAAAATTACCATTTTCCTGAACTGTCTAGTCCTATCTAGTGGAAATGAACATGTATTAATTTTCTAGCAAATCTGACTGCATATTGCCTTTTCTTTGGAATACCTTTTCTTTTCTACTGCTATTCGCATTACCGTCTTTTGAAATCTAAAATATTGTTTATACAGGAAGACTCAATGTAAAAAAAAATTATCCGGATCTTATGGATCAGGGTAAACCCTTCTCTTCTCCTTGTAATAGATGCATTATAGTAGTAGAGATGTAATAGTAGTATAGATGCAATAATAGTAATAGTTCTTTGACATCACTGTTGACTTTGACATCACATAGTTGTCATTGACATCACGGGAAACAAATGATGGCCAGAAAGGGCAATGACATTTCTGAAGAGATCTCCTTCTACACAGTGCGAAACAGGCTTGTATGAAGATAACACAACCCTTTGCCTTGAGTAAACGCTGCAACATCAGTCTTTGGCTCATTTCAGGTTGATGTCTGTTACACTGATTAAACTGTGTCTCCGTTTCTTCTCTCTGCTCCGGCCTATTGTATCCACTGTTATCTCCCATTAACTGTGCAGATGGTAAGGTTTTGGGATGGGGCATGCTTTTTGTTACAAATGTGTACAGCGCATGCCAAGTAGGGGCCCTCATCTCCAGTTGAAATTGTAGGCACCACTGCAACACAGACAATAGTCTTGGAAACAAATATTAACTCCAATAAAAATAATGGATATTTTCTTCCCAAGTCAGAAGAAATAGAAACAATTCATTCTTTTTTTTTTTTTCTGCCTACAAGTGCAGACACAGATACACACATACACAAACATATTAGTTTAGATGAGGGTAATACCTTCATCTTCCATAGGTTCTATATTTGATTAACCAGTGTAATCAGATAGGAAAGTTTAGCTTTAATAAACCGTAAAAGCAAAGTAAACATATTATAAAAAATTGCTCAGGATGCTACAGAAATAAAACAAGACTCTTGTGTCCCCAAACACATATAGATCACATTTTGCTATGATTCCAACTACCACCACCACCACCACAATTTTCTCTTTTTCTGTTGATGTAAAATGCCTCTCATCACGGAATTTAAACGAGATGCCCAGAACGTGAGGTGAGACTTCCTAGAAAGCCAGTCAAGTACCCCATCCTACTCATACATCTTCTTGTGTTCTGGTCTGCTGAGTAATGTCAAAGTGATGAATCTTAATATGTAATATAGAGACAGAAGGGCATGGGACTTTTGTGGAGGATTTTTACAGAGCACTGTGCATGCTGGTGTGAAGCCTTTACTCCCAGTTCCTTTGCCTGCACCTCTGCTCTCTGACTTCATTTCCCAGAAGAACAGCTACCAGCAGGTTCTGGGTGCAGGGTACTTAGTTTGCTGACTTCAGGTTTTGAAACATCTCTTTAGATCAGTACTTATTTCTGCAGATAAAAGCTTCTCTCATTTCCAGAGAGAGAAGTTATACTTGCTGAAAACTGCTTTGAAAGCTATGCCTTCCAGTACCCAACACAACCTTGGACGGACATGAATCTTTGGGTCCAAGTCTCAAAGCAGTTTTGAAAGGAAATGTGATCACTGCTTGCTTGCGACATGTATGATATTGTATTAAACCTGTGCTTCAGGGCATCCACTGGCTGCCTTTGGGCCAAGAAAGGTTATTTTTTTTTTTTTCCTTTTCTCTCTTGATGCATAAATTGGCTCCTATTTTTTTTGGTTTGACTTTTGTTCTGCTCCTCTAATGACCAGCCAACTGGAAATAGGCCATGTGTCTAGACAGGATGTAAAAGCACCATGCTGCACTGCTCATGGTGCCACTTGAAGTAAGCTTGTAGTTAAAAGGGTAGCCAGATTTAGGATCAGGAAAATTCTTTCCCCTAATCCAAGTGGAATGGTTAGGGGCCTTTTTTTTTGGCTTGTTTTGTTGTGTTCCTCTGCATTAAGGGACACAGGCTTTGTCCTAGATGCCCCATGAATAAAAAATTTTTAAAAAAATCCTGTTATGCTGGTACCTACAGTATTAGCAATATCTTTCATTTATCGTGCTTCCTTTCTGTTGGTCATTATAGATCTATCTTTTTCCCTGTAGATATTGTTTTTTCCAACTAAAACCTTGGGCAGTATTATAGCAGGAAGTAGACTTTTTTAGTCCATTCAGGACTCAGCTGCCCGATAGCACAGAGAAATGGATGTGTTGACCCAGGCTGCCGTTTCAGACTGCTGTTCCTGTAGAATTTGAATCCCCCTTGCAGCGCCATCATCACAATTCACTTTAGGTCCTTTTATTGCAAAAGTGTGCAGCAGAGCAGAATTCAGGCTCTTCAGACATAGAAGCAAAATGGCAATCAGCTTTTCAAGGCACGAGAATGTAACTGTACTAGCCAAGCTGATCACCTTTCTATCAGCTTATTACTTAGAGTGACTGAAGGACATTTCTCTAAACAAATGTCCATGAGCACTATATCAGATGAGACACCCACGCAGTTAAGAAACATTTGAAGGCATGTTCAGGTTCGTTGAGACCTTACATTTAATGCAGGCAATTTTTTAAAGTGTGTTTTCTTAACTGCATAAAATGCATCTAGCAAATAAAATGGACTTTTATAATTTGCTAAAGAAGAAAAAAACAGTATGTGAAATGTGAGATCCTTGTCCTGTTCAAAATAAGCTTATCTGCTTTGTAATCCTCTTGTGCATACGCTTACAGCTCTGTACTCTGGTTTTTTTCAGCTTAAGGAAGATTTTCCCCCTGGAAGTTCAGTACAATGGAAATGGCAACGTAGATGCTCAAAAGATATTCGGTACATGTGGATTTTTGACATGAGAACACCTCCATTTTGAATACATAAGGTAACAGCTAGAATCAGGCTGAAAATAACATCTTTCTGTTACAGTCTTGCTTCATAAACATGTCTATTTTTCATTCACAATCTTATTCTGAATTTCTGTCAAGTCTGGAAATATTTCAAGTAAATTCAGCTAAACAAAGAAATAAAATTAATTTTGGATAAACAGAGCTTTCTGCTAACATCAATCCTGTGAAGTCTCTGGCTGGAATACCAGTCATTGTGTCTGTTTTCTGCAGCTAATGCCCGTACGAAATTCCTGGCAACTGAGTAAAGGTGTTATATTTAAAAAAATCTTTTGACAGAGAATAATTAAGTTCAGTCACTGCAAAATACGTGCTTCTTGTTATGTCATTGGAGTTGCAGATGATCTCAAACATAAATCAGCACATTAAGTAGTCAGATATGTTTAGTAAAAGCTAGAAGTCCATGGCACTTTGGAACTTCATCAAGGTATGAATTTTGTACCATCTGGTTTTTAACTGCTTTTATTCTCATTTTTTATGAATGCTGTAAAAATATGAGGTTTCTTTTGATTTCAGAAAGAAAGGTGTGGATCTCTTATTGTGAAAAAAATGGAAACCTACGCATGCTACCAACAGCACTACCTTAGTTTATATCCTATACAGGATATAAAAACAGTCTCACTTAGTCACTTAACATTACGGTGCAGAAAGGCGTATTAGCACAGGGATCTGAACCGTGGATGCTAGTGCCCAACTTGACATCAACAGAAATGGCTGACAGTAAGACCAAGGAGCCATATGGTTTTAGAAATATGCTTTAGATTAGAAACCCCAAAAGATTTCCCTTGGAGCCTGTCAGATATGGTGAGAACCTGCAAGGTGGCCTGGCAGGAAAAGAGAACCTCTACCCCCTTTCTCATGAGGTCAGTGCAGTGTGACACCTGAAGACATTTTTTTCCTCCTTTAGGTGATGTGACATGCCCATCCCCAGCATTGCTAGTGGCAGAAGTCTGCTTTTCATAACACTATTTGCCACAGCCTGTCATCTCTCAGTAAACCATCACTGCCTGCAATGGATCTCCTTTTGGGTTCCCGAGTTTTCTGAAATGGATGGCAATCCTGGCACTGCCTCTTCCGCAGCGTGTAGCAGAGTACGTGGTGCGCCATGCTGTGCTTATACTGGGCATTTGCCCAGTAAATCCATGCCTGGCTGATAGTGGATATTATCCACAATATTTTAGGATGCCTGTTATCATGACTAGTTGCTGGTCTCGTAATGGCTGCTAGGAATACTATTTATGGAAATATGTCATTAGCCTTAAAAGTGTTTATCAGAAGTGATTAATAGGAATAATTGCCTGTTAGCTAAACAAGAAGTTACAGCAGCTTATGAACTGATTTCTAATGATTCACAGCTCCTGCACATTCAGACACAAAGCCAGAGATCAGGCTCATCTAAAACCCTTGCGTGTTTTGAGGTGTTCTAATTTAACTTAAAAAGAACGCAGTAAGTGCATCCCTCCTTACTTCCCTGCTCCTCCTTGAACCGGGTTACAGAGCTCCAGAAGCAGCACAGCGAGACCAAGTGCCGAATATCACTGTTTGTGCCCCACTTCAGGCTGTTAATGCAAGTATCTCTTCCAGCACATAAGTCTCAGTATGACCTGCTTTGCTCCCGGGACAGGCTTGTTCAGAAACGGGAGACCCATGAGCCTTGGTAGTCCAGGTATGAACTCAGGCCTGGTGCACCCACCACCACCACCATTGCTGCATCCTTTCATGGCTCCTCTTCCAAACTTGGCTGCATCAAGCTGTTCCCTCCTTGGAGACCACCCTAGTGACCTTCATACCAGAGTTCAGCCTTCAAATGGACAAACTGCAGGTGACCAGCCATGGCCTTCCCCTGTAAGCACTCTCCACTATATAGGTAATTTGTATTTAGTACCAGAGGGCATACAGAGTTCACATATATAAAATCCTTAATCTATTTACCTTTAAAAAATCAGTTAATATCCAGAATTGTGACAAGGATGAACAAGGGTCAATATAACGTTCCACTTCTTATTACGTCTTTGCCTTTGTTCAAACTTAAAACACCTGAAGTTGGATCCTCAGGTTATAACATCTTAGTCCCATAAAATTCTGAAATCTAGCTAAAGGAAATTAAAAATGTCATCTTAAACTCTTTATTTCTCTCTGCACTCTCTAAGCTGTCATTTCAAAACTGCAGAGGGTAAACCCCTTGGGAAAAGCAGACTGGCAAATGACCGGGGTTTCTTTTTGTTCTGATCAAAGACAAGTTTGAAAAGAGTGTTGCCTTCTACTTCGTTAAGAGCAGGAGTTAGACATTAGGATGTGCATTCATCAAGACATCTATTTGCCTTAATTGCTGCCCAGCCACTTTAAAGGACATCTATTCTAATCCCTGTGATGCAACACTTGGGTTTTCCGGACACTCTGTATTTATGATGGGCATGTTATTCATCACAGAAAGCAGAGACAAAAACAGAGAGTCGGATTCTGATTTCCCTTGCAGTGACATAAATCCACAAAGGCTAATGGAATTATTTTAGATTTATTTTCTGGTGAGTGCAGGATCTGGCCCATCAGCTCTACAATTTCTCTAGTTTTCAGCATAGTGGGACAGCTCTACACAGCGTGTAAGTCCTGAATCATCGGGTTTCTCTGAGAGTGCAGGAGGTTTTAGGGAGTTCTTTCTGGCTCTGATTAAATGTGGTTAGCTATTTCTTTCCTCATTCCTGCCATTGACTACAATGATCCCTTTCTTACAAATTTTAATTACTTCATAAGCTGTACATCACTTGACTGGATGTTACTTCATTAAATTGAAGAGACTATATAAAAGGTTGAACTGATGGCAGCTCACATGAAGAGAAGCAAGCAAAGCCACAAGATCTTCATTCAGCAGAATGGGAAAAAGATTTGTGGCAGCCAGGGACTGCTAGCAAAGGAGGGCTTTTGGAAGTAAAGGTGAAACACAGGCTGAGATTGAAATTCTTGATTGTAAACTATCAGGGGAGCAATAGAGTATAGCAGTAACAATTGCTGATAATAGACACTCCCTTTTTGGAAAAAGATAGCTGTATAGATCAGACCTAAATTACAAATGCTATTCCCTTTCTTGCAAACATAGAACCAAGACTGCATAACTGGCAGGATTAAGAGAAAGAAAAAAAAAAGAGGATATTTTACAACAGATGTTATTTCACAGGCATGTCAAGACCGCATGACTTTCCAGAGGTTCTTTGGGAAAGCAAAGAGACTTTTTTCCAAGTAGTTTACTAGTCTTAGAAAGTTTTTTGTCAGCTTGGGGAAGTACTAAGGTTTAAAGAGCACTGAGCAGTATTTCAGAAATACTCGCCCTGTTTGCAGTTAGAGCTGCAGCAGAGCTCCTGATGTGTGTCGTTATTTCATGGTTACAGTAACGCAGGGGAGGCTGAAGGGATCGACAAGTTCTGGAAAGTCAATAGAGTGCTGTAGCGTGTTAGCCAATGTTCAGGCAACCAAAGGCTTCGATTAGCTCAGCCTGCCAGTGTTCTTTTTCCAGGATAAATGATTTGATGGCTCTGAACAGCTTTGACCTTATTTTACCTTTAGGATAACCTTACCCTCCCATTATTTATCTTCTAAAAAAGAAATGCTCTTTTCAGAATGGAGATTCGCTTTTTAGAATAATAGCCATGGAATATCTGGCACAAACTTTCTCAGCACATTTAGGAAGGTACATGATGTTTTATAAGAGGCCAATTTGGGTGGCTAATATACCAAACACATCATCCTGTGTTAATTAAAATCCTTTGTGTCAAAGGCAGAATTCAAATGATCACTGTGATATTTCTAATATATAAAATAAACCCTTAGCATGAGCATTTCACACAGCATGAGGTAAAGGAACTGTATTTTGATCTTGGTTAGCCTTGTGAAACATTACAGACTTTAGAAGTATGATATAAAAATAGGAGCAGTGATTAGACCAAAGTCTTTGGTACAACAGTTATGAGACTACTAGTTTTCCCTTGCATAGCAACTTTCTTAGCATCCATACAATAGTTGAGTTATTTAGCCTCGTTTTGTGGAGAGAGAGAATGGCAAAAACAAGTTAAGGAATTCATAAGAACCCACCTTATTGAGAAGAGTAGCATACAGCAGAGCTCAGAGCTTTTGTTTCTTCCCTTAATCTTTTGTCACTACAACATGATTCTACATCTCACAAATGCAAGCCTTTCTTTTGAAAGCATACTTCAGTGAACTCCAGCAGTGCTACCTGTCCCAGCCAGCGCCGGACCTTCCTTTCAGGTCAGCCATATCGTTTGCGAGCCCAGCTGTTGAGACATCTGGAAGCCAGCAGCCTGAGCGTGAGACTCCCCCGCTTCCTCCCCGCTGTGTGTCCTTCCAACACCCCCACATCAGTCCACAGGACCGACATAATCCAACTGTCTTTGGCTTTGTCCCCTCATTTTGCTTTGCAACAGCACTGTGCTGGTAGCAAGTCACTGCTGATTTTGTACATTTTCTTAACTGAATGTGCATTACAGAGTTTGAAGGAAGTCCACTGTTCCAGATTATTGAATTAGGCCAGAGTGTATGTGTGTTTTTCACAGTGGTATGCATTGGTAGACTAGAAATACTAAACAGATTGCACTGGAGAGTGTTAGGAAATCTGCTGATTAGATGGCAGTGTAACTTTGTCTTTGAAGCTAAACATACAGCCTTGTCTTTTTAAAAACATCATGCAGTGACCAACATGCATCTATCTGGTTCTCAGTTACTTGTGGGCAGATGACACAGTTGCTGATCAAATGCCTTGTGCCTTTTGTCAGTCACGCACTTTCTCTCCTCCAGAAGAAGAACAATGCCACACCTCCCTCTTTTTGACAAAACTGAAGGGTACATGCTGCCCGCACGAAGCCACAGTCTGCCCCTACTGCTTAGAGCTTCATTTCGTGTATTCAGAGACCTGTGTACACAGTTTTCAAAAGTAAATACACTAAATATGCTGCTATTGCTTAATTTGTACTTCTTCTAGACTATCCATGTCTGTGCTGAATGCAGTTTTCTCCTCTGCTGCTCCTTTGTGCTACACAACTGACATGTAGCCACTGCTCACTTGTACCATATGGTGTTGTCTCAGGGAACAGTAGTCTCTCTGGGAGCAAATGGGACTGTACAGAATCAGCACAAAGAGGGAGGCCACAAGGAACCTCTACGCTCCTTTATCTGGAGGCACTCGCCCAGGGCCCCTTCTCCCTCTCGTCTCTGGAAAGCCGCAGCACAGATTAGCCCTGACATGTGGGAGACTTCAGCCCCTGGTTTCATGGTGGTACATTCTGAGCCATTTGAATTTGTGCAAATGTTAGGGATTGAGCAATGTTAAAGAGGAGTGTTTGAAAGCACTCCAAAAAGGTGCTGGCAAATGACGAGCTATGTTCTTTATTGCTCAGCTATTTCGAAAACGTCCAGAACTTCTTGTTTCTCATTTTGGAAATGTAATATTGCTTTATGTTTGTTGTCTAGGCTCTTCCAAAACACTTTTTTTTCTCCATCTTACTTTTGCTAGGATTTAAAATTTCATAGCTTTGTTTATATGTTGTATTTCTGCCATGAATGTAAATCTTACTCTGTCCCTTTCAAGCTACTTCCAGATCAGATTTTATGCAAAAGTTTTTATCCTCTGATTTACTTTGCAGATATGATTAGCCCAGAAAAGTTAGAAATATCTTGAAAACAGAACAGAAATATTTTCCTTTGCTACATCCTTTGCTTTGGTAAGATGTGTTGAACTGACTGCAGCTGATCAGGGTATCGTCTCTCCCCTCACACGCTCACAGATGCTCAGCTCCGATCTATTGGCATAACATCACAGACAGTTGCACCCTAACCTGGTTCTGTCAGTGTGACTTGGGTTAGGGGAAACATTATATTTAAGCCCTTTTTTTTTAACCTGGATGATCCAGATAGACTGCATCAGAGAGCAAAGGAGCAACCCCTTGCATAATCAGATCATTAACTGTTTACTCCAAGCTCACTACAGAAGGAATCGTTCAAGCAATTGGGCTTATTGAGCCAACGTGAGTTGCTTGAGCCCCTGCAACAGGAAATCTGTTGGAGACAAAGAGAAGGTAAAAAAGCTGAGAAAGCTCAAGTTCTCAGCTCTGATCCGGACTAGGTTAGAAATAGTTTTGCTCCACAGGAAAGCAGCAAGAGCACAACCCATCTCATAATGCTAAACCTGCTTTTTTGCAGGTTTGGTTGTTTTTTTTTTCTCAAAATTTTGGTATGAATAAATAATCAGATTACCTTCACAGAAACTGATGTAAAGAAATCTGAAGGGGAGTTATGCCACACCCCTCTCAATAATCCTGTATTAGAATTCAGCGACAGCTTTGCATATGGAACGATTACTCCTGTTTCTTAAGAGGTAGGGCTGGAAATACTGTTATCTGCATCAACACATTTGTTCAAATGAAGATTTTGTGTCAATGTTTTTTATATAAGACTGTGAGGGGGTTTTCTGACTATGCCAATGTGTTTTCCACCTGGAGAAAGCGGTCTCAAACAACAAAAGAACAAACTAATAGAAAGCACATCTTGAAGATCCTAGTATTCTGAAACTTACAGCTCTGCTAATTAAATGTTTAGTCTGTGCTCTGTGTTTTTGTTAAATCTCTATTTAATCTCTCTCTACATAATTCCTCATCATATTAAGTAATTATAAATAGTGCAATTGGCTAGTCTCTAATTAGGGGAGGAAAACACTCAGTGATGCATGAACTACAGGTTAATGTAGAGCAGTCTGTAAATCATTCTGCCCAGGGCTCAGCAGATTGTATTCTACTCCTTAGGCAATGGCTTTAGAAAGCCACTAACATAATGAAATCAAACCCGTGTATCATTACATGCGTATTTGTAATTAATAAGAACAAAACAAACATTCACTGAGCAAATCAGTGATGTGCTGTTAAAACACCACATGCCTGAGGTTTAAGAGATGTTTTTTATAATACTGAGCATTTAGTATGTAAAACAAACATGCAAAAGAGCTGAAAACAGCAAAGAAACAAAAGGTTTCTGACTTTAATATCTCCCATTGTATTAAGACAAGATAATGTAAGTTACATAATAATTCCTGGGGAATAGCTACTTCATTATCTCACCAATTAATTGAATCTTATCAAGGAAGAAATAATTGCATGGTAAAATAAACCAGCCAAGGCTGCACATTAATGTTACATCTTAAATAAGTGAAATGCCTCATTTCACTTCCACTCTCTAAAGGAGTGAAACCAGAACCCTAAGGTGTGGATGTAATTTTTTGGGGGGGGAAAGAACAAAACCCCCTTTGCTTTACTGGGATCCCGCTCTCAGCAATGCCTGAGACGAGTTTACGTAGGAGTGGATTCTGTGCACCAACCTGGCAGCCAGTTGAACCAGCTAGTGGGCTGTAGGCTTTGTTTCTTCTTTCAGGATTAAGATTTTGGTTTGCTTTTGTGTTTTTCTAGGCTATTTGACGGATATCATGCCCTCCATGTGTTTGGTTTTGGTTTTTTTTTTTTGCTAAGAAACCTCCCCTTTACAAATCAAGGAATTACTTCAGCGCCTCAGTTTCCCTTTTAGTAATAATTTTCCTCCAGCATTTTGAGATTTACAGCCAGAGCTGGGTATTGTTACCAAGGACTTGATTCCTGTGCCTGGTTCACAGAGATGGGGCTTGTCCAGCCAGCTGGTGGGGCACCCGGTGAACTGAAAGCAGCTGGAGAAAATTACTTATGATCTTTGAAAAGAACACTTGTTGGCCATGACAATTCCTTACTTGGTTTTGCCCTGCAAGGCTCTGTCAGAGTTGTGACAGTGCCTTGTTTGCTGTAACTGTTGATGTTTTCATCAGTCATTTATTGTAAGATTAATGCTTTTCTTTCTTTTTTTTTTTTTAGTCTTGATCTTGATGATGGCTGTTGGTGATGAGTTCCACTAGTGTTTGTGGTGTCACTGACCCAGTTTTGAACCCTTCTTCTTCCTGTTTATATCTCTGCTGAGGCAAGCTGAGCAGAACTGAACACAACATTCCAGGAAAGATTGATTTACACAATATTAGATTACTTTCAGTTGTATTTTCTACTCTGTTCCTTCAATATTCTAACTGTGTCTGCTTTTAGGACCTCACATTGGATAGCAGTGCCTCCACTGACCTGTCCTCCATGGTGCCAAATGCTTTTTTTCAGTGCTGGTACAATTCATTTAATATTCAGCCACACTGTATGAATAGTTAAGTACCTTTTTTTCAGTGTGTATTGCATTTCACTTCTTAGCTTTTTAAAAATATTATGGCTCCAAACTGTTTTTTTTCTAACATTACCTAATTTTAAAACACAATTTTTGCTATCCCTTTTTTGTTGTCTGAAAAAGGAAATTTGTTAACGGTTTCATCTTATACCTTTTATCTTATTTCTGATTCAGGATAATACTTCTCCTCTTGCTTCACACCATAGGGTAATGACCATATGGCTTATTTAACAGGGATTTCATTAGAGAATATGCGAATCCCCACGCTGATTATAAACAACAGGATTTTTAGCCATTACTTCAGAGTCTGCACACAGGGAATTATACTGTATTAGAAAGGTATGGTTTTTTGTATGCACCAGCTTTTCCTCTATTGGGCATTTATAATGCCAGTACTGAAACACATTACAGACATTCAATATTTCACAGCTTGAAATATTTTATTCAGTTCACCTGGCAGTGAAGCAAAGCTTATCCCCAGATAATCTATTATGCCTTCTTTCATATGTTTCCTACACCCCAGCCCTCCACATCATTGAAGTACCACAGTAGCTGATTCTACTGTAAGTTCAACATTCATTTTAAATTCCTGGCACTACTCCCAGTGGAGCTATGTTAATTTGCAGCAGCTAAAAATATGGCCCAATAGTGCTGTTTTGCTGCATAGCCTCTCCTCCCCAAACAAAACAAAGCATTTCAATGCTTAAAGAACACATTTTTCATATATACAATGTTATTTAATAACACATTGACAGAGAATAGTATGATATCTAAAATGCTGTGATGAGTACCTTTAATCTGTTTCAATAACAGCTTAAAGTGCACTGAAATACATGTTTGATTTTATATAAAGCATATTAATAACTCTTCCCAAACTAAATTTAATAGCGTTCCATTACTCCTGACTTTTTTTCTCCTGCTTCAGAAGCAATAGTAGAAAGCATCAGGTATAGCATCTCAGCATATCCCAATTATCAGTTTTCCAAAGTCAAAATAAGGTTAATGAACCAGAAAGTTTTACCTACTGAAAACCACACTGTGAGGAATGGTTCATCACTGTGGCAGAAGCAAAACAGCACCCTAGTGTATTACAAAGAAAGGAAACCTGGGTCAGGAAGCAAAGGAAGACCTCAGTTGCCCATTACCTGTCTCTGCACAGGTCAGCCCTCAGCTCTGTGAAGACTCACTGCGTTGAACAGACGCTGCCTGTGTGGAGCCTGCCTAGTCAGGGGATACATATTTGAGCACCTTTGAATCAGTAGACAAGTATAAAACTCACGAGTAGAAATAAAAATATATTGATGAGAACCAGGAAGATAATTAAGACAAAGAACTTCACAATTAAAAGAAATATATACACCTTTGTTTTTAAAAGTAGACAGAAAGAAGAAGACTAAATCTAATTATATTGGGGAGTAACCTATTCCCAGTGTGGTCCATTCCTATTCATTAGTTAAACCTTTGTACATTCTTCCCACTGATGGTCTTGTGATTTAGAGAGATGTTTGAGTTCCCTCCCAAACAGGATAGTCTTCTTGAACTGGGACTGAGCAAATGTCATGTCAATGTGAAATGAGATCTTTAATAGAAAAAATGAAGCAGTATTTAGCTTAAACATACTGAATTTTGAGGTAGGATGACTCTCTGTTAAATATCAGAAGGTGCACTATTAAGGTAAAATAGCACAAATATAAAAAAATATACTCTGTGTGCATTGCTGACATTTGACTCAAGATCATCCTGAAGTTCACTCTATCTAGGTCTTGGTGGTGAGCACACGAAACTCCCAAAGCTGAATAAAAAACAGAAGGCCCGAATGCCTTTATGTAACAGTTTTGCAGTTGGAAACAGCATCAGAGAACAAAATGAATCATTCATCCTACATGGAGAGAGAAGCAGAGGTAAATTCAGGTTTTCAGGCTAAGAACTTTAAGCATCTGTGTCATTAGAGGTAGAGGAGGAAAATGCCTCACAAGCTCCTGTACTGGTGGTAAATCTTCTATATTAAAGAGGAGGAGAAGCTAATTCCTGCATTTCTGGCTGCAAAATCACTGCCTCAAGGACAACATCATGTCTAAATCCTGCCCGTCGGTCAATCTGTGCAGCACAAAGTGTTAGAAAGAGAGGTAGGTTTTAGCCTCTGTAGTATATGTGAAGAATAGCCTAAACCATGCTTTACTAAAAAGGACTGGAGAAGTGCTCCAGCAAGCATTCAAATTAGGTTAGCTCCTTGCTTACCTTTCCTTTCTCACCACCTGTCATACACCTATTTCCTTTGGCTGTTTGATAAGTCAGTGCACTTCTTCACAGCAGTACTCCGCAGTCTTCACCTCATGGGAGATTTTGCCTGATTACTGGTAAGACCTGCAACGCAGAGAACTGACACACTAGAAACAACACTGTTATTCTAAATCTAATCAATCGTTGCAGGACAGTGTACAGCTCCTATTTGTAAAAGATGCACCTTGACTTGGCAAGGGTTTGAAGTTCAATAGTAGTGTAGTCCATGTACAATAAATTGTGACACTCCTCATATCTCTTGGGCTCCTCCACAGCATCATGGGATAACTACAGTGCTTAGTGGGCACTCACTCCACACTTTGCTCACCCTCACAGAAGTTGGTACTGCTGTTTGTATTCAGTGACTGCTCTCCTCTCTAATACTGTCCTTCACCACTCACCAAGCACTACTCCATCTTTTCCTGCAGACTTTTACAAAACTCTTCCCAACAAACTGAATTCTCTGTCCATCAGGAGCCCAAGTTTTCAGCTGTTCTTATAGCTTCATCCTTTTCCTCCATCGTTGTACACGATGGTTTGAGAAAGTGCCTTGCCTGGTTATTATGCTTCTTTATGGTATCACAAACAAGCTAAACCCATATGCATTGTTTGACCACTTACTGTCTCTTTCATGTTCTGGAGAAGTTTACTTCTGCTTTTAAAAGGTCCCTCTTTTATTGTTCTTTCTTCTGCATTTCATCTTCACTAATATCTATTTCTTTTGTTCTAAACTTATTTTATTAAGTCATACTGGTACAAGTGCCGTTCCTCAAAAGTACACAACAAAGCTCACAGGTTTCATCTTAACTCTTCTACAGTCTTCACAGTCCTAACAGACTTTTAAGAAATCATTGTAAATATCTAAAGACCATGTGAAAATGGTCAGTTGTGTCTCTGATAATATTTGGAGACAATTTGAATGATTTAAAGGTAGTTGGGATATGGTGCCATTCCCTGGAATTTGCTCACTTATTTTCCTCCAGGTGCAATAGCTGCATTGCTGAAGCTTGCATTCAAGTAAGGATTTAAACAATTAAGCCTTCTGTATTGCACATCATTACCTGAAAATATCTAAGCTACTTATTAAGGTAGGTTCATAGATTCAACCCATCTGTCACCCTTATGCAGATAAGTCAAGAGGAAGCCAAAATTTATTTCAAAAACTTCTACAAATGTTGACAAAAGTAAATACTCCTGAAAGTGCAGTGAGAGATGATGGAGAGGTAAAAAGCTGATCTCCTTCAGGACTGCATATTAAGATATTAATGAAATAGTTTCACCCTATACTTAGTCCCAAATCCAGCACCCATGTTGTCTCCTGAAACCTACTAGAAAAATTTGTTGCAATGTTATCTGATGTTTTTATCAACAAACCATAGAACATATGGTTCATATCCATAGAATAAAGATGCCACCAAGATGGGTGAGGCAGTAAATAATGAGATTAGGGACAAGTTATTGATCACAGTCCAGCAAAATGTACTCTAATATGGGCAAGTACTGAGTAGTGTGAGTACAAAGAAGACCAGCTGTGCTCACAGGGCGAGAGACTCGTTGAAGCAGTCACTAGAGAAACCCAAGCGCCTCTTCACTGGCTTGTTTCAATGTTGTGGCCATGGCATTGAATAAGATGCGTGCATATGCACTGAGTAGTACCAGAACAAGCTGAGAAGGCACTTTGCCTCTGAACACAGCATTGCTAGGACCATTACTGGAAACCTGTTTCTGATTCTTGACAGTCCCATTTTAGTAACGATGTGGATACTGCAGAGCATGCAAAGGGGCCCACAAATAATTCAGGTCACAAAAGACACAATTTATGATGTGGAGACTGAGGAGTACTACTGGATTTTTTTAAGATCTGATCCATCAACAAAGCTTTTGTTCACACGGTGGTGGGTTTTCCAGTCTTGCAGGCAAAGGCATTGGAACATCGAGTAGCTGGAACTGAAGATAAAAGGGGGAAAAAATAACTTTGAACCCTAAAATGAGACATAATTTCCAAGCTGTGAAGGTAGTTAAACATTGGATCAGCTTATCGGGAGGTTGTAAGCTCACTACAACCTTCAGTCTTTGAGAAATGATTACGTGTCTTCCTATAAAACGTGCTTTAATCCAGCTTCTGAGCAAAAGTCTGCAGACAGAGAAGGTCGGACCAACTGATTATACTGGTCCCTGCTGGCCATCACCTCCATGAAAGAAATCTGTGAAGAGCAGAGCTGAGATTTAATTAATCACATTTTTAAACTAAAAGCTTTTTATTCATATTGAGTATTGCTTCTTTTTTTTTGTTCATGAGAGCGATTACCAATTCCATAGAGAAGAGTTTACAGTAAATACAAACAAGAGCTCAGCAATAATAGTTCAAAGCTGAAGTATCATTTTACCATAAATACTTAGTGCGGAGCCTGTGGTGGAATTATGTCATTTGGAACAAGTAATGCCTATAATCCACTTACTCCCTTCATTTTTTGTTCCTTTTAGTATTAATTCAAATTTTAATAGTATTGGAAAAACACAGCTGCTTCTTGTTGGAAAGACAGTTATTTTCTCTATATTTACAGGAATAATTGATTCAGTGAGATGTAATCTATAAATCTGGTTTTAAAAAATGAAATTATATAGTGAACCATGTTTGTCCAAGCTGTTTCCAGGGAAGATGTGTCATTAACCCTTTTTCTCATCCTGTGGATGGTTTTGTTCCAAATGTGATTAAAAGGCTACTGTCGAGATTTGGACATGAGTATTAATCTTCATACAAATTGCTCAATTCCATTGCGGAAGTTTCCCACATAGTGCTCTGTGTGATCTGAAGCAGAACTTTTACTGATAGATGTTCATGCAGTGACTATCAAGGGACATTTATGAACAAAATTAAAGCCTAAAACAAGAGAGGAAATACATGCGTATATATTTATACATCATAGTTATTTTTTCAAAGAAGTTATTAAGGACTTTGTGGTCCAATATAAAACTATCTGTAGTTCAATAAAAAATTATCTGATGACACATAGAAATAATATCAGCAGGATTTTGGATAGTTATCTACACGTAGGTGGCAAACCATGAATCAGTTACGTAATTCATACAAACCTTATGTCTGCAAAATTCTTACACCCCCTGCAGAACATATGATGTTCGGAGATGTCATATACATTACAGGGGGAAGAAAAAGCACAATATTTAAGGGGATTTTTAGAAATGCTACTGGAGCTACTGTTCATATCCTTTTCCTTATAAATTGAGATGATTTATCTGTAACAGTACTGCATCAAATATCTGAGAACAACCTACCTTATGCCTTCCAAGTGCATTATCTAGGCAGACAACTAGCTATGGGTTCCATTGGTAGGCAGCAGATTTCTTGTACTGGATAAAGGATAAAGCTTCTATTTCTGGGCCTGTAATGTCGTGAGATATTACACTTTATTCGTGGAAAAATTGCGGCAATTTTATGTACAGAAATCTGCTGCTAAGATTATGATGTTTGCTGAGTGTCTTTTTTATGTGTGTTTGTAGGGAAAAGCGTTTGCTCTGGAAAGAGTTGTTGTCAGCTATTACCAGACACAAACTAAAATATATGTGGCTGTATGTTTGATTCTCATGTTTACTAAAGCTGCAGTTTAAGCAGATATGATTTACATTTACAGGTATGCGTCTTTGGAATGACACCTTGAAAGACTTAAAATGATTCCCATACGTAGATCCACCTATATCCACTCTAAACAAAATCAAAGAAGACAAAATCTGTTTTGTGGCATCTGCTGGGGTTTTACAACTTAGTTCCAGTACACAGTAGAATGAAACTAAAACCTTTCAAAGAGATTCATTAAGGCACAATGGACTGAAAATATTGACAATTCCTGCAAGAAGGTGGGTGTCTAAATGGTTAGGACATGGCCCAGGATATGGGACAAAGCTTCAAATCTAGATCTCACACAGTGAGCAAAAGTTCTTTAACACAGATTATCTTGAAGCAATTAAAAAGCCTTGGCTGGGCACCTCCCACCTTCTAGGGCCGGTGCTTTAGTGACCATACTGCTAAAATCTTTCTCTCTCTCTCTGTCTCCTGTTTAAAATTGTGTTGATACATCGTTGTGAAACATTTGCATTTGATAAAGTGCCATTCATTCAGAAATGTCCCAGCCAGTTCTAATACAAATTTGCTTCATAGATGCTAGCAAAAGCAAGAAAGAAATTCCTCTACGCTGCATTAAACATCTCTCCCATCCACACTTAACTTACATACGTGCCCTGTTCCAGGATCTGCACTAACATCAGTGATAATTGCCCAGGACCATGAAGATTTTGCAGTGCCTCTGTCTCTTTGAAGACAACAGTCATTTCATCTCTTGTTGCAAAATGCAGGGAACTAAATTCATTGATGATTGTCAGAGAAAAAAGGAAGGGTTTGGAGAAGGAAAGTAAAACATTCATTTCTATGATTTCTTTTTTTTTAAAATTATATCACAACAATATTTTCAAAGTATTTCATATATAAGATATCCAAATTATGGTTGAAAACTCTTTATATCCCAGCTTGCCCATCACAATGGAACACTATATGAAAGCACAGTGATCAATATTAATTAGTACGACCTCACTGTGCACAAAAACATACAAAGCACAATAGTGTTAAGAAAAATTCATACAAAAAGCCTCTAGAGACACTCCAAAGGCAAAACAAAAATACTGTAAAATCTAAGCAACTTTTGCCAGTCTGATTCAATAGGTGACTTTGCTACTTTGCACAGGTCTTGGAGGAATGCTCCAGAATGTGGGCTTTTCTGGTGAGGGCACCTTCCCTCCCTGCCACTCTCAATGCCTCCCACGTGTCTCCCTGTGCTCTGGGCAATGGCAGCAGCAATGCTGGGGATTTGGGAAACTGAAAAGAGCAACCCTGAGGCTATTGTGTTGAAACTGGAAAGTAGATCACCACACAGCTGGTGTAGGACCAAGCAGCACTGACATGGCTTACAGCCACCACTGCAAACTGTTCCTGAAGTATACTTTTGCCCTTCAGGTACCAGAAGAGGATCTGGGCCGTTAGCTCCTATTCTGAGATGTTCAAGCTGGTTAACAGATAAACTTCCAAGTCACCAGAATTCTTAAAAAATTGAAAACAACAGTTTCTACACAAACCACATGCGTGATCCCCTTCCCCTCAGACATTAAAAATGTTATTTTAAAGTACCTTTGCATATTCTTTAAAGCTATGAAAACTGTTAATAATATTAAATACTATCCAATGAGCTAAACTGCAGTAAATATAACGATTCCTAATATGGTAAGATCCCTCTGCTTTAAGCAGCCTTCTTTGCATCTTTATGGTACTGTAACTCCCAGTGTTTGTCTAATAGCAAGTGTATTAGATCTGGTTAAATGCCACAAGTAAGGCTTCAGTGGAAAAGACAGCATAATCTCACAGTGCCTAAGGGATGAACAGCTTATGCAAGTGGGATATCATTTTGCCCTTGAGTAAATCATTACATTCTTTCAGTGCCCTACATATGTATAGATGCATAGTTATGTCTGGAGAGCGTTGTAAAATACCCCCTTTTAAACTTCAAACACTGCAAAAGCTACAACCACGTCATTCCTCCTTCGGGAGTCTGTCTGTCGTGCCGTGTGTGCTAATGGGTAGATCTTGAACCGCCATTTTCTCCATTTTCTTTCAACTCCCATCTAATGCTAATATGAACATGCTGGCAGGACTCAGTACTTTATTATCCAATATCTATATAGAATCAATTCTGGTGGATTTTTAACCTGAGGTCCTCAGAAAAACTAGCAGCTGTTTTGTATGCTTGGACTGTGTGTACTGTCAATCTGGTAGGTGGTAGGCACTGAACACTGTCCGCTGTGGGTCATGTATGGACTACAGTGGACCATATTTTTATGGAGTACTGTAGAAATGAATGACATCGCATCCACCTTAACCCACTTAAAAATGGAGATCCAGTCTGAATTTCTGAGGCAGTCTGCATAAGAAATCCCTGCAGAGGGATAGGCAGATGCAGAGGCAGATTCAGATCACACTAAAACAGGCGTCTGAGATAGGTGAGAAGAACTGATCCTGCAGGTACCTATACACCATCACTGCACATAGAGAGAGCTGAAATGATTAGTCAGGACCAAGCAGCTATCTTCCAGATGGTCTAACGTGGGTGAGATGAATCCAACCCTAACCTTCCAATTCAGATGCTGAAATGATTAAAACACTTCAGTGCAACAAACAGAAAGGTACCTCAGATGGCATCTTTAGCTCCTTCTCCTAACTCGGTAGGGTGCTGAGGAACTTGTGTGATGGAGTGATGCTGAATGCTGTGCAGGGAGACGCCAAGGACTAACCCACAGGAAACCCCTGGCACAGGCTGTGTCTGAACAGGTTCTGCTCTGATCTCTTGGGGGAATAGGTGCCAAACTGGGAACAAATTAGAGGATAGGAGGCAGCAATCACTCAGCCTGGTAGGATAAATATTTGGTCTGGAGAGAGCTCTATTCTAAGTGTTCCTCAACCTAAATAGTTTCCAATCCACCTACTGACTGTGGGTGGTGGCTCTGATGATACGATTGTGGCGGGGTTATTTTCCAGCTCCATTTTTAAGCTGGTCCACTGTGCAGGTAGGAATGCAGGATGTGAAGGGGTAAAAAGAGCCTGAATAAGAGGAGTACTGACTTAACCATGCTTAACTCTCAGTGCCATCAGTTAAAACTCAATCCCATCCCTGCTCCCAGGAGTCCTCATGCATTTTCTGTTTAAGACTCACGGGATAAAACACAGGCACAGAACTGGGAGCTTGGATCAGAACGGGTAGTCCTGGTGTCTAAGATCAGAAACAAAACAAAAGCCCTCTCAGACCTTCTTCACACAGCTGGGAGGTATCAAAAAGAACAATTGTACAATTATTTCAGACCTGGTAAAATTCAAATAGAATTGATATAAATATTTTTTCTTTTTATTCTTTTGTGTTAAGGACTCACTTTGGGTCCAGCAGCTGGGCTGACAATGGCTCTAATAACGACAGGTTTGTGAAACAGATGTGACAGGTTTGTGAAACATATCAGGTGCTTCCTGATATGTGTGGTTTTGGCATACAAATCCCTTCAGTAAGGTGGGAAGCACCCAGATTACTGGGTAGTAAATCTTTCCCAGCTGCATTTGCCTGAATTTTCTTCCACCCCACCTCTTTTCATCCCATCTTTCCTCCAAGCCTGGCCCTGGGAGCACACAGGCGCTGTAACATCTGTGTCCGCAGAGAGAGGCAATAGCACTGCTGACATGAGAGCCCTGATGGTCTCATCCTGTGCCGTGGCCCTGTACGCATGGCAAAGAAGAAATTTTCAAAAAGACTCGTGAGGATAACAGAGGAACTGAGAGAGGATTTTGCTTGAAAAAAACATCCTGGAACCTTTCAGAAAAGAAATAACACAGCCTAGAAGCACACCATTATACATGACTGCCTGTCAGGTAAATAAAATGATCCAAAAGATACTAATATAGCAAAAGGCAAGGGAATGAAAACAAAGTCATAAGAAAATCAACAACCGGAGTTTAGACCCCAACTCCTCTGGTGCCATTGAACGTCCCCCACAACCTCTGCTTCACAGTGAGTGGAGCTGGCTGTTCAAGGAGCAACCCTAAGCTTCTTCACCAGATTCCCCAAGAGAGCACTGTGGAGCACCAATGACAGTAAGATGGTGCTTTCAGTGACACGCTGTGAAGCTTGTGCTTTAGGGTGTTTGCCTTACGACCCTAACTTTAAATTAAGGGACTTAAAGCAGACAAGGCCTTCAGGGCAAGATGGTATCTGGATGTGTGTTTTATCGTGCCCATTGCTGTAGGGCCTTAAAGATGGTATAGGTCTCTGAAAACTACTGCACCATAAATCATCCTTACCATTTTTGTCCCAGTGTGACCCTCACCTTCCCCTTTATAAAATATTATTAGTCTGTTATAAAGTAGTTGACTATTTCAAGCGTTCATCTTCCTCTGTTGATGGATTGCAGAGCTTGTACCCAGAATGGGGCTTCACTATGTCACCCAGGGTGACATGACCCATTTGAACCATCTTACTAAACATTGCAGATCCAGCCGAAGAACCAGCTCAGATGGAATTGTATTCGCAAGACCTAAATTCTACTTGTTTTGCTCCTTGCCAGGGGAACCAACAGAGACTTGTTCTGATTCTCTAGCCCTTTGAAAAGCTAATTTGTGGAGTAAGCTCAGGTGACAACAATGTTTCTTTCAGACCTCATATCACCTTATTCAAAATAAGAAGTACACTTTGGTCTGAAGGTTAGAGAAGGTTTCCAGGCACAGGGAGGAAACAACCGAAATGGAACAGTGGGCTTTCAAGTCACATTGTGCTTGAGCAGGATTATAATGCTCTCAGGGCTGTGTCCCGAATCCCTTCTTCAAATACTTCAGCATAATCAGCTTTTTAGGCCTTTCAGCTCCATGCCAAATGGCAACAAAGCCAATGCTGTCCACATGAGCCAAATCACCTCCAAATAAGAAATAACAGTATTGTCATCACACCACTCCAATAACACTGTGCAGCAATAAGGAAATCGAGTTCCTTTATCTCGCATTGGAAGAGAGTCCATCATCATTCTCCTGTTAGAAGCAGGGTTACCAAAGCCACAAGGCAAAAAAACAAAAATGGGAAATAAATTTTTCTTGTTGCCAAAGACCAACACCCCTGTCATAGGAGATCCTCGTGATTCTGGATACGGTGCTATTACCAGAAGGTTACCATGTGCCATTACTGTGCTCTGGAACCTACTGTTATTGCTGTGGGAGTGCATGAGGAATGGGCAAAGGCTTTGTCCAGAAGACCTCAGTACAGAGATAGCCTAGAAAGCTGCTCTGTGATTGCTTCCTCAGGTGCAGTAATTGATTATGTTGACACTTCCAGTCCCTCCAGGGCAATGTTAAACAGTTCAATGGACACCATGGTGGTGTAAGATGAACTGGGAGACTTTTCCCTGGAGTATTCACAAGTAGCTAAGAGGTGAAGAGATAAGAAACTGTTTTCTCAGCTATAACTGGGAAAAATTCTGGTCTTACAACTTCACTGCCAGTTCACTCAGTCGGATGCCGGTCTTGTTTTGGAGGCAACTAAAAAATCAGTGACTTCTGGTGCCGCCTAGCTGAGGTGGGCGACCTGCACCCTGCACTCCTCTGCTAGGCTGTTCTCCACAGAGAGCTTAAACTTGCAGGCCATAGACAGCAACGCTTCAAGCGGCTAAGTTGGCAATCAGCTACCGAAACGGCGTAAAGACCAGCAGCCTTAACCTTGTCTCAGCTGTGACTGGGACTTCAGCCATGAACGTTTTGTCTGCCAACAGCCATGAATGATTCCATATGTACAGTAAATTTAGGGTGTCAAAGGCTCTGTCACACTTTGAAACAAGTGTATTACTGGCATTAGAAGCAAGAATGGACCACCTGGGCCATCACCGGTAATACCATGGCTACTCTGATAATTATCATGGGCCTTGACGATTCATGGTGTGTGTTGGAGAAGTCTGGACTGGAGAGCTCCCTCTTTGCATCCTGGGCAAGCACAAGGAGAATATTTGGCTGTGACTACGAGGACAGGCTTTTCATAGCTTGCTAGTTATGGATTAAAAGCTGACATTTAAAGAGGCATGTTCTGACCAAGCCTGAATCAAAGTCCAGCCTCATAAGTTGTAGAATTACACACACATAGACTTCAGAAAATCAATACAGATCAATTTTTTCACGTCTTTTATTTAGATATCTGTAAACTGACCAGCATGTTTGTACAAGCTATGGTTGTTTTTTAAGGAAGAATCATAGAATCATAGAATTAGTGAGGTTGGAAGGGACCTTTAAGATCATCAAGTCCAACCGTTAACCTACCCTGAAGAAAAAAAAACCAAAAAACCAAAACACACCACCCACCCACTTCTAAACCATGTCCCTAAGCACCTCATCTACCCTTTTCTTAAACACCTTCAGGGATGGTGAATCCACCACCTCTTTTGCAAAAATACCAGTTCATTAGAAACTCAACTTTTCATAGGAACATGCCACTTACGACAAATTTTTTGCCAGAAAAAGTTTGGGTGTTTTGTTTTTTCTTTTTCCAAACCCAGAATGAAATTCCTTTTCAAAATGTGGGAAAAAGCAGAACTTCCGCAAGCCTGTAACAGTATTAGCCTCTTTGGGACAGGTTGGCAGCCTAGGATCAAGTACCCCTTCTGCACAAAGCATGGGTCTTCAGCATTTGATTTTGCTGGGATGGTTTGGTTTGCTTACACAAAATAGTCCCCAAGAGATTTGGGTTTGTTTTGATACAGAATAAGAAAATTTTTTAATGTGGAAGAGTTCTGCAGAATGAAAGTATAACTCTCAGCCAGCTCTGCTTCTGCAATTCAGGTCAACAACTTGTTCACCACAGCACTGCCACAACAATACAAAATACAGGAAAATAAAAAGATGTAAGTGACCCTCTCTGAAGAGCTCCTGACAATTTGAGCTGAATCTCAGAACAATATCTTTATCACAATACCATCTTTCCTCTCTGAAACTGTCACTGTCACTATAGTAACTGCCATATTAAAAAAAATCCCCTGCTAATCTTGAAATATGAACATATACCTAAAATAGCCGTGCTTACTGTACCAGTAATATCACCCAAGGATTTTGCAGTGCTTTCAGAGAGATAATAAACATAAAAGTTACCATGAAGAAACATTTTGCATTTGATATAAGTCTGCTAGCTGTCGTACGTGAAGTTACATGGCTTCATCTCCTTAATGAATTCAGATGTTGATGTGGAAGAAATAATGGAAGAGAGAGAAAAGATGGAAATTGCTTTAGAAGGGAGACAGGGATAGATTGTGAAAAATAAGGTAGAAATTCTTTTCCGCTTTACAGCTGTTACAAGAACAAGTGGTAGTCATGATAACATGCAATCTCTTTTCATATTGCTGGAAGATAACATAACTGCATTGCCATGAGCAGACACAACTCACCATGTCTTGCTTGCCATTGTTCTCCATGCTGAATTGCTCCTGAATTCTGAAAATCACTGGGAAGTACTGTGAAAAATTGCATGTCACGTAGAGACAGCCAAGGGATAAGGCAGATCCCTACTGTACAATATATAAGGATCAGCATAAATTAGAGCTAGCACATGATCTGTCCTTCTGTGTGCAAAGAAGGATTTTCTCCCAAAGTAATTAGGCTTTATGTGCAAAAAGCTTTTTTTTTTACATTACTTGTTTATAGATGCCTGATCAGATACTAATCTCTTTATCATCAACCTTAACCTAAATTTTGTTGTTGTTGTCTAGGATTTTTAGCATGGTAACAGACACAGATAACAGTTGGCAGATAAATGTATCTCAAATCCGTAGTTTTTGTTTCGTCTTTTAATCGTTTCATTGCAAGTTGTGATATAATAATTACAGTCAGTTATCCTTGTTCAGAATACAAACACTTAAAACTGATTAAAACTTTGATATATGAAGTATCAAGCTCTTTTGTTGACTTATATGCCAATAAAAAGTATCCTGCGGGCAATGCTGGACATGAAATAACTTTTTTTTTTGGCAATAAAATAGATATGTGCAGAAACAGAACCAATTTTCCACATCATTCCTCCAACTTATTCTAACTACAGCATACACTATGGAGGCAAGGAGTCAGGCTGAGACCCAGTCTACAAGGGTGAAGTGGGAGTTGCTTGTTATCTACCCTGTCACTGGCTTCTCAGCTGAGAAGGTAAAAAAAAAGGAAACACCTGTGATGGATTTTATGGTCAAAATAAGTGGATTGAAATGGAAACGGATTGAAATAATAGAATCATGGAATCATAGAATGGTTTAGGTTGGAAAGGACCTTGAAGATCATCCAGTTGCAACCCCCCTGCCATAGGCAGGGACACCTCATCTATCACCGAGTTGATTGAATTCAGGAAATATTTATTACACGACAGTGGCCTTCAGACTATAACTGTACTGAAAATTAGCTGGAGCACGCAAGCTACTCTTCGGATCACACCTGGATATGCAGAGCCACACTGCAGACCTTCTGTGCATCTAGGACTCCTTGTAACACATTGTACAAGTCTTCATGTCGCCTTGGCCGGGGCTGTTTGGTGCTTCCTTCCTGCTGAGTTACAGAAAGCCCTGTTTCTTCTTCTGGCTTATGAAGCGAGCAGCAGGAAGGCATGAACTGCCTGTCAGATTGTGTGTGGCATTGTGCACATCTGTCCTTGCTCTGAAGTGGTTGGCTTACTAGTCCAGGTGAATCCCCAGTCCAAGTTTCAGCCCAACCTCCAGCGGTGTCACTTGGAGGGGCCACTGGAAGGTCAAGTAAGAAGGTTTTGTGTGTGGACGCAGAGGGCATGAGCAAGATCCCTACTTGTATTGCGCTGACCTTAGTGATTTTAGGCCCCTCCTATTTTCCTTACATGATCTGTGCTATTGCCTGCACACATCTGCAGTCCAGGCTGAGTCTGCCTGCACAGAGGTCAGCTGCAGAACTTCTATTGACCTAAACAGCAATGGGAACAAAGATTTCAGCATGTGCCACAAGAAGAATAAATTCTGCATCCCAAATACAATAGGCCGCTGAAAGAGAGGAGAAATGAAAATATGAAGTGATCTTGGAAACAAAACAGAAATTCGATGTATTTGTAGAATTCATTCTTATTTTCAGATGTCTGCTCAGAGTATCACTAAGGAAATAAAACTAACCAAGAAAAAAAAATAGTTTATGCTTCTGTTACAGGCAATGAGATCTAGAAAACTTGAGAAACAGAAGAAGAATTTGCAGGATTATGAGATGAAGAGGAGGAGAGAAGCTCCCAAAATTTGGTGCATTTATTCAAGAACAGAACTTTAAGAGGGCCTTGTCCATCTGTTTCAAAAACAAAATAAAAATCTGTTCCCTCCCCAAAAAGAGTTCTGAAATGTATTCCATGTTTTTACTGAACAATTTATAACACATCGTAACACCAGCACATACACTTAATTAAAAGTACTAAAATGTCAGGACTCTATCAAGAAGCTGGGAGATGTTGGCCCGTGTCCCAATTAGTTCTTTTATTAGCTACTCTTGTAGAATAATTTTTAATGAACTGGGGATGGATTTGATCAGGAACTGATTTAAAAGAGCAGGTTATAAACAGTATATTGTTGCAGGGCAGGAGATCAGGTTATGCCCCAATAGAATTAGCTATGTTAGACTAAGACACTCCTATAACCTCATTTGCGTCAGAAAGAATTTTGTTTCTTATGTGGAATTTTTAAATGCTTGGGTTTTCTATGTATTTCCTTTAGACTGACAGAATGATACATTTTTAAGGATTTTAGGCTTATTAGATACTTTGAGGAGTGCAAGAGAAGGAACAGTGAGATGGAAAAAAAAGACTGTGTAGGTTTACCTGAAAATTTTACAAATATGGATGTTACAGAGGAAGCCTCTGAGAGATTTGGAGTTAGTGGGAAAATTCCCTCAGCTTTAAAAAGACATTAATTCTCTCAATATCTGTTGCAATCCTCTGCGAGGACGGCACGGCTTGTCAGAGGCCCAGTTCTGTAAGATGCTGATAATGCGGATGGGATGATGAGCACCCTCTACCCTGCAGGATTTGGTGGGAGGGGAGGGTGTTCCTGGCTTCAGCGGAGCACTCCTGCGCTTCAGGAGAGGCAACCTCGCTTCTGCTTGCTTTATTTTCTGTGAAAACCTATCCTGAACTCCAGGAGTCAAACTGACAGGTATCAACATAATAGACCGTGTTCAGCCTTGATTTTATATCAAGACCTTACCTCAAAAGAACCGAGAACATCGTTAAAATTAGATACAAGTTTAATTGTTTTTATGTCTCAGGAGCCAAAGCATCTTTGGTTTTACTACAATTTTTTTTTCTTTAACTGTGAACCAAATTCGATAAATCCAGTCTGGGATCTGAAGTCTTATTAGGTTTCTCTCACAGAAAGAAGGAAACTAATGATTCTGCAGCTCAGTTTCTAATTACCAATCATTTTAATGATGCATGGGCCAGGACACGGCCCTCCCTGTCCCACAGATATTCTGGTTCTCAGTGCTTACAGGTATGAAAAGAGAACAGGTCTACTGAGAAAAATTGCTCCATTTTTTTCACATTAGCCATTTTACTGACCACTTTAAATAAGATTACCACATTGAAACTGAGTAAACACTGTACTCATTCTGTCAAACTTCGGTGATCCACCATGCTTTGAAAATAGCATGAAACCTCTTTTGGTTTATTTAAAAACTTTTCCTTTCCAGAATATTCCTTGGAGATTTGCCATTTCTTTGACAGCTTGGAGAGAGACCGATCAAGCAGTATTTCTGGTAATGTATATTGAGAACAAATCCATATAAATCCTGCCTTTCCTCCACGTTTGAGATGGAGTTTAACTTATTATTTAATATCATTACAGAAAAGGTCTGCTTTTTACTTGACTTAGATGATTTAATAATTTAATGTTGCGGTAAGGAAGAGGGTTTATTTGTAGGAAATAGATCCAATCCTTAAAAGAATCAGTAGGGCATCTGAAACACCTCCTTTGCTTCTTGAAATCAGAATCATTCTATTTTTGGAAGATCGTGTCAGTAATAAAGTCCAATTTGAGGGCAAATGCGTTCAAATTTCTGTTGTCATCCTTTTGGTGTAAGATTTAAAAGGCTTTGGCAGAGTTATGCATCTGAGTCAGCCTCAGCATAAATGGGTATTGTTCTACCTACGTAATACAGCCTAGTAGTTCCCAATCTTATAAAGCCCCAAAAGAATAATCAAATCACGCTCTTATAATGCCACGTGCAGATTTCAAACTAATCCTTACCTTCTCCCTGGATGAAATGGGATAAAAAACCTGTTTTACTCAACTCGGTCTAATAGATTTACTTTACCAAGGAAAGCTAATGCTAACATTCATTTCCATGGAAACGGGGCTTGCAGAGGCATCTTATGTGCAGTGTTTTGGGTTGAGCGGAGCAGAGTTTGGGTCCCGCTTTCCACACAATCTAAACTGATTACGTACTGCAAATACGCAGTGCCAACCTCGACGTTATGACAGTCGTCTTCCTTCGGGGACTCGGTAACCACCCCACCCACCCCTCCGCCGTGAGAAGGGCTCCCACCGACTCACGCCTCTGCGCTTCCCGCAGGCTCTGCCCCAGCCGTGCCTGCTGCAGAGCACCAGCTGCCAGCTTCTGCCTGCCTTTTTATCAATGAATTTATTTTTAGTGGGTTTGAAATTAAGGGATGCTGAACCGCCCGCTGCCCCTTATGCACTGCCTCTGCGCTGGCTGGGGTAACAGGGAGAGGGAGGACACAAAGGCAGGGCGGTGTTTCCACCTTTTTAGCTGCAATTCGGCATTGCAAGCTGGACCACAGAGACAGAGTGCAGCTCAGCTATATATGTGGTGTTTCAGCACAATAGTTTTGGGCAAAGAACACCTATCATCTGCATTTGATGCAGCTTGTATTTTGCAAGTGCTCTAATCTCATCTGAATTCCAAAGTTTCTCCAGGTATAAAGAGCCTGAACACGTGAAACCATCACTGTAGGCAGCTGTTTAGAAATCTCCTATTTGTTGACATAGTGGTTACTTTGAAAGAAGAGAAAAATAATCAAATACTGGTACTTCAGGGTGTCCAAGTTAGCCAACAAGGACCTTGTGAAAATCCCGTCATTCTTCAAATAGAAAACAGATTACATTCTTTATATTTAAAAAAGCAAGGTATCTTCCTGAGTTTCTTTCTCTTTTTGTCTGTCTGATTTAATTTAACTTAATTCCTTCAGGCTTTGCTGCTAATCTCTCATCCTGTTTGAGTGCATTATTAGTACAGTTTTCATTTATTATTATTTATTTGCATGATCTTAATGCATAAGGACCAACATTCCTTTGTCCAAAGAGCTGTACAAATCACTAAAGAAAGCAAAAAAAAAAAAAGCGCATGCCATAGAAGACTAGAGACAACAGACTGATCCAGACAGGCAGAGAAATCCTAAGAAACACCACAACCATATTTGTCAGCATGACAGGCAGGGGTCTTAGAGCACCATCAGCCTAAACATTCAAGTTCTTGTTAAGCAGGATTGCAAAGGGGACTTTGACAGGCAATTTTGCAGGAAAAACCTGTGTGACAGATTAACACTGACAAATTTTTGAAATGGTTTTACATTTGCAAAGGACCAGCATCAGGCTGATACACAATCTCTCTCTCAAGTGATCTCCTTAAGTAAAGTGAGCGTGGGAAAAGGAGGAAGGCTGGACTGCAGATAGCATCATTAGATGCTGGAGTAGGATCTTTGCTTCTTGATGGTAACAAGCTATATAGTGTACACATGCATGATTGCATACATGCACAAAGAAATACATATACATACGCAGACAAATGTAGCCCGGGGAATATGTTATTACCTAGAATAATCTGGATGGTTCGGCTTTTTATCTTTCTTCACTTCTCAATAGTATAAGAAACCCAGACTCATATGAAAATGCTATCAGCATTGTTTTCCCAAATTGCATTACACTTCACAAAGGCAAATATTTGTAGGCTGAAAGTGAGCATGGTCTATTTTTCCCTGCAGTAATTTGCTGGAGGGGAGAGCTTCCCGTTTCAGAGCTCTCAGGCACTCGACGCTGCAGAATACTAAGCACGGCTTCCCCCATGCGTTGTTTCCATGGGGTACCGCATGGGGAGGGAAGGGGCAGACTGACAGAGGAAATATGTTTACGAATGTCAAGGACAATTTATTCTGTCTTTACAAGCAAACCTTAGGAAAAATATGTCAAAAATACCTCAGCATGAGAAACTGCACTGTAGTCAGTCCCTTGGCTTAATGTATCAAAAAAATATATGCATCTCAAGCTGATCCCTCCATGATCTCCCCATCTGTGGCACATCATTTATTCCAGTAGTGTATAAGGTGCATTCGTTAATACAATATTCTCCCAGGTTCATCATAAATGAGCGTTACAGGTATGAACCTAGGGCCATGTTTGAATTTAAATCTGGATTGTCAGTATACTATTCTACCTTTCAAAAAATAACACTTGATATGGACATTTTTCAGATTGCCGGGCTGACACAAATGCATATAGGCTACACAAGTTTGAATTTTCCTTAGGGTTATGTTTTAACCAACGTGCATTTATTATTTCTGATCCTTATCACATCCAACTGTATAATGAATTTGTATTTATAATATTTTTTGCTTGTGTTGCAAGGTGGTCCCAGCTCCTGAGGGGGTCTTCTGTAGTAGCAGGCAACGTACTAAACCTGACCTAAGACACAGAGGCTGCTTCAAATAATTGTACAAGGTTTTATCCTTCTTCCTGAGGAAAATTGTATCGTATCCTGCTAACACTGATGACTTGCATCTGTGTCCCATGAAGCCACCTATAACAACTGACTGTTTAGTTACAAGACTCGAGAAAAATCTACGATAGCCCCAGTCACCAGTCACTCTTAATAGGATTTTGCTTTGCTTACTCCTCTGCTTTGCCAAGGGGAAAGTTGATATCACGTTGCGTACAAGCAGTCTGGGCGGTTGGTGCACCTACAAAGGCTGCCAAAGCAAGGGCTGGTGCACTCAGCATCTGCCTGCACCGACAAATCTACCGGTGGGAATTCAAGCTCTGATGGTGCTACCTGCGTCTCGCAGCATGCTACATCAAGAACAGACTGCAGAGGGGAGCAAACCGAAGGCTGATCTTGGCAGGGATATGGTGCAGTGGTGGGATCGCTGCTTGGAGAAGTCCCAGCACCTTCACAGGGCCTGGCCCTCCTCCCAGCTTGTGTCTGGTTGAAGGCTTCCTTCCCGCCAGACGCGGGAGGCTGAGGAGAGAAGCATGAGGCCAACAAAGCGCACGTCTGTTGGAGCATCCAGCCTGGTGTGTGTGTCCTTGCAGAGGAGTCACTGCACCTTCACTGGGATGCTGGACCCGCTGCACCGTGACGAGGAGTGCTCTCTGCATGTACAAACCTCCTCCGTCCTCTTCTTCTCCTGCCTAACCCTTCCATTCTCCCCACAACCGTGTACATCCATGTCACTCCACAGCTACACATCTTCCTCCCCTGCCCTTTTCTACCCAGTACACCAATTCTTTATTTCTATTTACTTGTTACTCTGCTGTGCAACCCACTTGAAAGAAAGTGCTTTAAGAGAACTAAATGACATTCAAGAATTACCTTGTGGATTTTCACGTTACACGCTTTCCCTACATTTATTTCACTTTTAAGGCTCTTCAAGACAGATTCTGTGTACTCTTCTGGGTACAGATGGGCTCCCAAGTCAGTCCTTAGGCACAGCTGCACCAAACATAACTGATAAATAAGTAACAGTATTTGCGAAGGACTGCGAACAGCTAAGGCTCCAGATTTTGTACAAAGATATTCCACGGGTGATTATCAGACTATACATATGTTGTTCTAGAATTCTTTTTAGCTCTGTGAAAGCCTTTGGCTGACCATAGCTCCTGGTTTTCCAAACTCCATCTTTGGAGATCTAACGCAACCGCTTGTTCTGGCTTCAAACTACTCTAATGTTATAAATACTTCTACTTCTTAGACTCTTGAACAAATTGCATCCATGACGACGATAAATGATGGTTTGCAAAGTTCTCAAGAGGTCTGAATGTTTACTTGCTGTTGTTTTATCCTATTTCCTACTTCATTATGCAAAAATTTATTTTTTAAATAGAGCTAAACAGAAAACACCGATGTGTTTGAGAAGAGCTGGCAAATGATACTTGAGAACTAATGCCCTCACATAATTTGAATCCCATATACCAAAGGGTATGCCTGGTATTTTAGGATATGGAAGAGTGATTCTAATTTTCCAAAATAGTCAGAAGTACCATTTACCCTGTTTTTAACACAAGGAAAAATTATGGTCCATGGAAGAAAATAAATTGTGCTGGTAAAGGAAAAGGTTGTAGTTAATATGGCATTCTCAAAATATTATGTCTTTGCTGGATATATCTCAGGTTTGTACTGACATACTGAAACCTCCATCACACATACTGAAAATCAAAGAACTTGAGTTTGACACTGATCTCAAACCAGGATGGTCTTCCAGTGTCTGGGGACGGGCTGGGAACTGGCTGCCACTTTCAACTGGTGACGACTGCACGCTTTGAAGCAGAGATGCCAACAAAATCATACGAGTGCTGATAACTTTCCAGAATCTTTCTTTCCTTAGCCCACATATCCAGAAAGACAGGCAATTTTTCTTCAGAATTCACCAAGGAAAGAATCATAGAGCACCTTAACCCACTGCAGCACAGGAACTGTGAGCTCTGTGCCCAGCCAGCCTGGGGACACACACGTACCTGCAGCATCAGTCAAGCTACAGTGGAATGGGTAGTGTTGAATTCTTACTCTTCTCACCCTTACCATAAGAAAGGGGGTGATAATGAGAAAAAGGAAAGATTTTTTTTTCAAATTTTTTCTCCAGAAAGCCGTCTGCATGCTTTCTGTAGACCAGTGGGAAGATATTTTATCTTTTATAAATCAGACTCCTTAGAGACCTTAAAGCCTCTAAGGGAAGCTCTGGTCTCTAAAACTGCTAGGGCCTGAATTTAAAACCATGAACACTCGTTTGATAAAGACTTCTCCTTATTGCTTTTGCTACTTTTTTGCTGCTTTTTTTCTCAACTGGTTATTGCTTTAGCAAGCCCAGTCTGTTCTCAAAGAAGTTATATTTAACCATGATTTGTTGCATGCAATAAAGTTTACTTTATTATGTTTACAGTGACTAAACTGAAACTTTCTCAAAATGTCCTTTCTCTTTTATTTTCAGCATTCCTACTTTCTCCTTAGGCTATTCTATTAAGTTCAGTTCTCAAAAAGGAAATAAAAAATATCCTCCAGAATGATTTGCAAATTGAAGATTCATTGCATCAGGTGTAGGTTACAGTAATGTGTAGAGATCCCAACTAAATATGTCATTCTTCAGTGCTGAAAAATTTATAAACCCTATAGTGTGAACCTGTCCCTGCCCAAAGTTGTGTACAGTCCATATTAGCAAAATCATTAATATCTTTCTTACATTTCAACATTTTCTCTAATTTTGATTGGACACACAGGAGAGAGGGGAACTGACCACCATGAAATGATCAATATTAGCAGAAAAAGAGCAAAGACTAGACTTGATTCATTCTGGCTTTAGGCATTAGAAAACTGCTGGAGTTCGAAGAATTTAATTGAGTAAAATGTCAGGCCAGAATACGGCACTGTATTGCAACTACATTTTTTAGGCCTCCTAAATCTAACTTTTTTGGAGAGGGAAAAACACATTTCCAGTGACTCATATACTTCCTCCTCCTCATGCTGATTGAGGCAATACACAGGACTAGGAAAATGGCTGGGCTCTATTTCACATAAAGATTTGAATTGCATTAACTGTATCTGGGGAAAAGAGTTTATACCCAGTATCAGTGTGCTTATGTAAGTACAGCATATTCTGAAACAGGAAGGGAATAGACTTGGTTCCTAAAAACACTTTCATACCAATATTTTTGTGTTTAAACCAGGACTTTTACAGAGATAATTATTTTAGTATACAAAAAAGAATCTGAAATGCAAAGGCATTGTTTGTCTAGTGACTGGTTTGTGAAAGGTTAAGACAAAACTTTGAGACGTGTAATTCAGACAGCAACAGAAAAGGTCTTTGGTTCCTCGGTCCTATGGAAAATACTCTACTGGATGCATACTTGTTCCATCCTGCCCTTTTTCACTAAACTGAAACTAATTGCATCTTGAGCCTTAATCTTCCTTCAGAGATAATAACTTGGGACTAAATTCTGCTCTCAGCTATAGCAGCATTAATCTGGAGTAAGGCTTTTGAAGTGGGATTCATTTTTATGCAACATACTTTTCAATATACTCACTGTTTGCAGGTTTTATTTGGAAATCCCACTTTCATCAGCTTAAAGCATCATGCTAACAATTAAAATACTAAGTAATAATAACGGCAATCACTGGCAGCGCAACAACATACTGCTCTCTGAGGATCTTACTGCTCCTCAAAAAGGTGAATGATTGCTAACTCATAATAGGAGACTGCAATACACACGACTGATATGAATTAAAGAGTAGAAACCACCTCCTTAAAAGCATCACAAAATGTCCTTTGGGCACCACAGTGCATCTCCCACGGGGCTAGGGGAGGGCAGGGGGGTTGTTCCGATGATGGCTGGTGCTTTTTCTGACTCTACCTGTCGCAGGGACAACACGGGAGCTGCTGGCACCTAACAGCGCTGGCTGTCCGTGCCGGCATTCATCCTTCCAAAACCTGCTGCCCTAAGCACATACTGCAGCGGGAGCCCTGGATTTTCGGGTTTGCTCCCACTTTTTGTGGCTGAACTGAGAGAACAGTGAGGCAGTGTAACACTCTGCCAAGTGAGGTGGCTTATCATTATCACTGGGGGAGTTCAAACGCTGGCTGATAAAAGCCTGCAGGGATTAATGTAGTGCAAGATCCTGCTTGAAGGAGCTGGGATGGGTAACAACATATTTTTTGTCTCCTCCTGCCCCCCACCCTAGTCTTTCATGTATTTGCTTCTTTGATTTGCTTATTAACCTGTGATTTCTCTGCTTTTACCCTTTAGTTCTTTCTTCTGTTCTAGCATTTGAGGTCTGAAGCAAACACTAATTAATAAAAATTTGCTAAAAAATCTCATCACTGCGCATAACATCTGTTTCTTCACCTCTTAAGATAACCTTCACACTTTTTGACATGCTTAGTCTGTGCTGTGGATTCTTAAAGCAGCTGCAGTCTCAAGCAAGGCATCTTCTGCTGCTGTCTGCCCTCCAAAATGTCTCCAAGCCGTGGTCAGGAACCGCTTGCTGGCACAACAAGCCACCATGTACACAAGCATTTGGGGTTCGTCCTTGCAGAGGAAGCTATCTTGAAGGGAAGGGGTACAATTACAGTGCCACCCTCCAGCTGCCAGCTGGGACACGCCAAGCCTTGAATCAGCCCCTGAAACCAAGATGCCTAAGGTAGGACCATCCTTGCCCCATGTTTCCTCTTAGCTGTCACAGAGGTGCCTGATGTCCTTCACTGCACATACAGGGAAGGCAGGGTGGCAAGCCTGCCAGCTGAGGCACTTCCATTGAATGCTTTAAAATACTGTAGTGGTTTAGGCCGAATCGGCTACTGGGGATTTGGGGCATCCCAGATGGGACCAACACATCCTCCCCCCTACCCCTCTTCTAAGGGAGAGACAGAGCAGGGAAAAAGAGACTTATGAGTTTAGAAGGAACTATACTACTTTAATGAAATATTAATAATAAAATAAAAGGAAATAATGAAATATATACAAAACTGTATCAAATTCCCAGGATGATGATCACGTCACTGGCTGGCACTGGGGAAGTCCCAGACTGGACTCAGTGATGGACGGGAACTGGAATCCAGATCTGGATTCAGGATCGGGATCAAAGGCAGACTGACAGACAGAGTCCTCCTCAGACATCGGCCATTGAAGAAAGAGGGCTGACCCTTTGATCCCTCAGCTTTTATACTGAGCATGAGGCAGATGGGATTGTTGGTCAGTTGGTCAGTTGGTCAGTTTTGGGTCACCTGTCCTGTCCGCTCCTCACCGCATGTGGGACCCCTCTATGCTTTTCTGCTTCCAACCCTCCAACGGGGCAAATAAAAAAGTTATCTGCCCTTGGGTGTTACAGCAATAAGTATAAGCAAGAGCGTCTCTGCATACCATGCCTGGGCATCAGGGCTCATGTTGTGTGCTCCAGCCACAGAACTCACTCCAGTTTGTGAACATCTCTCTTGTATGTGGGGATCTGAAACTGGACACAGTACTCTGAGTAATGAATAGAGAGGAATGATTAGTTTTATCTGTCTATAACCATTCTCAAAGGCACTTACTTGTCAACTACTGTACAAATATATTCAGCTTATTTATAAGCAAGGTCATCCTGGATTTTATCTCAGTATTCTTGAAAGTCCCGGCAGAAGCCAAGGTTAGACAGGCTTGCTTGCCTAGGTGAGGGAGGTAAATCTGGTAATAAGTTTCACAGAATAGTCCTTTGTCCTGACTGTGATTCCAGAAGGATGTTGCTAGAGCTGCAAAGAGTTTTGTTCATTTCCAGGGTCATTTCACAGTTTCCAGGCTCATAGTTTCTAGCCCTTCTGTAGCAGTTCCTTTCTATTTTCTATCAACTAGGCTTGCTTGACAGTTCATATCCACTTTGCTGACATTTAGTCTTTTGGCCTGTGTGTCTTATTCCATTTTGAGCTGAAGAGTTTAAAAAATAAATCTACTGTTGGCTGTCTGAAGGCTCAACTGTTAGTTAAAACTTCATGTGGTTGCAGCTAAAAGTGCTTTTTCAGAAGGTGCCACGTAGAATCTCCCCACATAAAGTATCTCCAGAGGACTAGGAGAGAAATGAGATGAGATAAGATGAGTAGTTGAATGAATGCAGAGCACATTAAAAAGCACAGACGGCCGGCACAAAGCAGGAGATGTCAAAGAGGCTCAGGAATGACCTGTCGACTGATGTTGAGCAGCTCTGCATACAGGTCAGGCAAACAGCTGGCACGATGGCAAGGAAGGGAAAGGGTGACACGAAGAGGGTGGCCATGGAGAGAGAGGACAGAAGTGAACCTCCATTGACTGAGACAGGCAAGACGACTAGTTTGGATGGCTGCTGGAGAGGACTGCAGCCAGCACAGCCTCTGGATAGCCAAGCTTCACCCTGTTTCCTACGTGCAGCCCCCAGAGCTGGGGGCAGCAGTTGTACAGTTTGTGCTTTGCATCAAGGCCTGCCGGTTTTGCACACTTCCTGACTCTGTATCTTTTGGTAAAAGCAAACTTTTCAACTCATTATTTACCTGGACAGCTGGGATGACTGCAGAGGTCTGTGCCCTCCAGCAAGCTTCAGCTGGGGTTTCACAACGCAGGGTAGTCGGCAGCCACACCGGCTCCAGGCATCCTTGTCGCTGCTCAGTTCTTGCCATGGTGTGCTGCCTCCCCATCACACTCAGACAACCGGTTGCACTAAGGACAATGAGCTTTAAAAACCGCACCAAATGATTCCAAAACTGCTGTATCATGAAACCACAGCCTCACTCCCCTACTTAGGGCAGCAGCTTCCAGTCTGTCCCTCCTCCTGCCACTGTGAGAGTCTCTTTCCAAACCTCAGTGGTTTTTACTACCACATTGTGGTGTGAATGTAAAACCTGCCTATAATACCTGACAAGTTTCTTAAAAGTGATTTGTCAGTCCATCTGAGGGAACACAGCTGTGATGGCTGTGTCGTTGTTTGCTGATTAGATGTGCTCAACCTTAGTGGCTGGTAATCATGTTGATATGGGAGGAGAGAGTATCACAGACTTTGCATCTCCCATTTTGTACTTGAAATGATCCTCTGAAAGAATTTCATGCATATCAGGGGGTCCAGACTTGATATTAAGCACTAAATACCTCCTCATCTGTCACTTGTCTTCTCCCCTCGTCTTAGACAAGTGGACATGTACTAGTAGATAGAGACAGGAATATTGTCATTACACTCAGATGCCTCCTTTGCCTCAGAACTTCTGCTATGTCGTTATCAATAAATGGGACTCAGAAACTTGGCTGTCTGTGTTGTTAATTCTTTAGAGCAGTCCCTTGCACAGGTTGGCCTGAGTAAACCGCAACTCACAAACAATTCAAGGATTTCATAGTTCTCCCAGGTACGGTTCAGGAACTAGCAGAAGCCAGAGAGCATCTGCAATAGACAGTTTGTATATTGCTACCCTGTTTTGGAGAGGAAAAGAGTTTAATCATATGGATGCAGGTTATTCTGTGCCATTTGGCCTCAGAGAAAGGCCCTGAGGATCTTTAAAACAATTGCAGTCTCTGTTTCTGGCACTGGGATCTGATCCTGCTACTCCCTCCTACAATTTCCCTTCCCAATTTCCTCTGCCCCCAGTTTTGCTTCTGGTGTTGGCTTGGTATTCATGCCTTCCTTACTGTCACTAATAGTAGGGCTGCCTGCTACTGTTTTGTTAAGAGTTTCACAGCTGTAGACATCTTTCTAAAAATATCAGATGCTTCAGCTAAGAAACTGTATGAGAGTCGCACCTTTCTTATTTAAGTAGGAAGAAGGAAACACAAGAAGAAACAATAAGAAGAAAAACTGGAAAGAAAAAAACCCAACAACCCACACCCACAACAAAAAGAAAGTTAGACCTAAATGTTCCCTTCCAGCAAACCAGCAAGCTTTGAAAATATGAAATAGATGGAACCTCAGGACTAAGAAATCTAGAGGTATGCAAAAAGAGTTCCTTAAAATAATGATCATTATTTAACCCAAATTTTGGAAGACATTGCATTCTGATTTTAGCAACGGGGCTGAAGGAACAGGTCTGATCCAGAAAACTCTCACCTGAACAGATGTTTCGCTCTTTTCTCAGTTTTACCGGTTCTACACTGAGGCAAATAAGTTGCATCCAGGGGAGTTAAGGAAAACCTGATCTGTGCTAGCATCACTGGAAGGAGAATGAGGGCCAAACTGAGGACCCATATTTCATTGAAAGTGATGGGTATATATATCTTTTCTTCCAGGAAAAATATTTAAAAAATAAACAACGTTTGGGACAAATGAAAAGTTGACATCTCAAGGCCAGCTGGCCACAAAGTTAAGAGTCCAGAGATTTGCTTGTCTTTCAGAAATAACAGAGAAACAGATTCTTTTTGACAGCTACAAAGTGAAGTGATTGCACATGGCAAACATTTAAGCTTTGAGAGTTTAATCTTCACTTGGAAATCTTGTCTGGCTCTTGTCTGTGCTCAAATAAGCATTTCCCAGTAATACATCAGTTTTTTCCTTGTCTTGGGCTGGAGACTGAAACTCTGAGTTTGCCCAGTGTTCCCAGGAATGAGCCTGTGGATGCTACCCGCCCTGTAAACGCGTTGGCGATGTATTTTAATCCAGTTCCTGAAAGCCAGGTACACTTCATTTTTCTTTTTCACGGTAATGCTTTTTATCAGCTCTAGTGAAAATTAGTTCTCCGGTTACTCCATGGTTTTATGTGGCTAGAGTGACTTGGGATCGTTTGCTTACCTGACTGATATACATATATATTAGTAAATAAGAATCATAAGAAAACCTATTTGATGATTTCCCACAAGAAATTTCAATGGAGCCGGGACTTCACTCTTCAAAGGGACTTGTAGAGAAAGTGTTTGTTCTATGAAATGTTGGTTGTTTTGGTTAAGATTTTAAATGAGGACATTGCGTTAAGAATGGTTACACAGAACTACTGTCTACTTTATTCTGTTGTTGCTGAGAAACAATCTCGGATTCTCACAAAAGAATAATGCCTTCTCATGCCGTATTTCTTCTTGAAAGAAGCATCTGAAAAGATAAAAAACACACTTGACATTCATTAAATTCTTTCTAAGATTTGATAATACTTTATACATTTAACTGCAGTTTGCAGAAATTTGATATTCAAGTATCGAACACTGTGAATGTCATCTTAGAGTTACCTTTTGCCTTCTAAATACAAGCTAATGACTGCAAATAAGTAGGTCTGTCTGGCTTTCAGAAGGCATAAGGGAAGTGACAGACTGGTACTGCACTCGCTGACAATGCATAGGAATCACAGAAGGTCAGTTAATTTTGATACCAGATGCTCTGCAAATGGAGAGGAAAGTACACGTACCCTGTTTGTGCTAAGCCTATTAATGCAGTCATTAATTGCAGCCTCCTGCTCAAACAGTATCCTGAATGTAAAATAAATGAAATGTTATTGAAGGGACTGCTCTTAGTCCAACCTGATTTTCGAACAAAGACTGGGAGACCTCTACTTCATACTTGATAATCATTACATAGACAACGTCACTGCATGTATAGCACCTGGACAGATACAAAATGAGGACCCGCAGCTATTTCTTTTCTGAGAGCACCTTTGTGAACTCTTTTCTTTAGAGTGGCTGTGAGTACAAAACTTCCCAGTGAAAAGCTTCATCAGGCTCACACTTCAATATCCGCGGTGTTATTTGATAGCTCAGGCAGGTATATTTTTCCTTGTTTAACATGACATTGTTGTCTTGGGCTTAAAAATATTGGCTTGGATGTTGTGCTTTGCTATTCAGTGCTTGGCACAAAGGAATCATATACCTTTATCTTTGTGATTTGTAGGGGAACCTGGGATCAGTCCGAGTCTGCAATGCAAGATACATGCACTGCTCAGGCTGCTGCACTTTATGGACCAAGATGCTCTCATTCATGCCATTCTTCTTCCTTAGGATTATTTTTGCACCAACAGCCATGACAGGTTGCATGCAGATCTGCTTTGTCAGATGCGACTCAACGGGGAATTAGTGAGAAGATGAACCCCGAGACAGCTAGTAAAGCAGAGTTGTGCCAGCTACCTTTCTTGTACAGTATCAAGCAGCTACATCAGATAGGGACTATCTCCTGGATCCTATTCCATTTAGGAATAAGTGCACTTTTGTGCTTCACCATCTAAGATACATGTTCTTGCAAGACTGGGAAGCCTGACACATGGAGAAAATTGAATTTCTGAATTGAATTTCTGAATTAGGAACACTTCCTCCCTTCAAAATTTTGAAATCCTCCCTGGAGCAAATTTATGCAAAAAACATTAATCATTTCACTGGAACGGTGTTCTGCTTCAATTTCAGCATCTTAAAACTCATATTTTGGTAAGTAGATATAACACTCCGCAGGAACAATATGCTAATATTAGTATATTTGTGAAATTATCTAAAAGGACATCTTAAAATTTTGAATTGGAATGTTTTGTTCTGAGGGACAGTCCTGGAAACTTTTCCTTCAAAGCTGACAGTTTCAGAACAAGTTTGTCTCTGATGGAACTGAATTCTGCAAGGGGAAGTGAGTCAGTTCCATTCTAGTGGGAACGTGCTGCTCGCAGGTACTGAGGCAGGCAAATCACTGTAACTGCATAGCTTATTGGCTTTAATCAACATGCTACTAAATGTCTATGGAAGAAGCCCTGTAACAAGAAGTATCTGTCACAATTATCAGGTCACTCATACTTCTTATTCCTCTAACTTTTTCAAAAACAGGTCAATCCTTACTTAGCCCCAGTTCTAACAAATCTCTGTCCCATCTGGACACCAGCATTTTTCCAAGATGAGCTCCCCAGCACCGGGGAAGGAGGAGAAGAAGGGATTTGTTTCCAGTATTGTTAGTGCAGAGTTAGCCGCATCGCTCCCCACGGTGTGGAGATGCCACAAATTACCTTGTTTGTGGCACATGCCCAGGACTGCCTCACTGGAGTTTCACATGGCTGATAATGCACAGAGAAGTCACTCAGAGGCTTTCCTAGAAAGGCCCTATATTACCCATCTCAGCAGACTTTGAGGATGTCTCCTTTCCTTTCTGAGTAACAAGAAGAAACTATCTTCTGTTGATGCAACATGATGGCAATGCAAGTGCACGGTTGGACACAGGCTAGAGGTGATTTTTAAGTCCTGAATGAGAAAACTCAGGCAAATATCATATAGTCAAGCTAGAATGTGCATCTAGTGCCTATCTAGAGGCAGATAGGCTGATAGCAACCTCAACATTTTGTGCCTTGTCCTGTGATGCTGTCGCTGGATGGATACTGATGTCACCTGCTGCAGTGGTGGATGAGATGTATAGGGTGCCTAAGGTGCGGAGGTCCTCCTGACATGCTGAGACAGGTCAGGAAGCATGCCAGACTTTTCACTATGCCTCAGTCCTGGCATGTAAAGACAATTTAGAAGTCTGTGGGTATTCTGGCTGTCAAATTGCAAGTGTCCATGCTGCTGCGATAGGGATGCACAGGATAGCACCATGATCTAGCCTACCCTGCAGGTACTACAGACTAGTCTCTGAGCCCAGCTCTCATCAGAGCTTATCCCTCTCACCATCACGTACCTCCATGCAGAGTCACCTGAATGACTAACCCACAGAGTAGCACTAATGGAGATTACCTTGGCAGGGCTGAGTTATTTTCAGTGCCTGCAATTCTGTTCCCTCCAGGTGTAATTACAAGAGCTATTAAAACAGGCCAACTGTCTCCAAGTATTATTTCTTGAGAAAACAGGTCTTGAAATAGGCTATATATACTCTCCTATCTCAACTGTAGCTCAGGATGGCCTCAAAGCACTCTCACACAGCCTCTCTGTGTTTCTTTCCCTATGCCAGCAAACCCCAGCCTCTCCCTTTTCGTGTTATTACTGGTTATTAACTGTAGAATGATTGTCTGAAGTTTTCATTCCCAGGCCTACCAGCTCCCTGGCTTTGGGCAAGACCTCGTGTGATAAATTGCCTTCTCCCTCTTTACTTGAAGGTTTGGGTCTCAACAGCTTGTATAGTGCTTCCCCGGTTCCCCTCCGACCATAAACTCCAGTTAGGTCAGGACTAAAAATTCATAAAGGAAAGTCTTATAGTCTAAAAACTTCTTTTCACTGATTAGGTCGTATACAGTTTTTGTGGGTTTGCTTCTCTGTACTTCTATGCTGTTACACAAAATTGACAGCAGACTGAAACTACAGAGCAAACAGTCTGCTATGGGCAAAGCAAGAAGCAGACTCTTTTAAATTAGCCAAAAGGGGATAAAAAGAAAAACTAGAACACATTAAAAAATTAGTCCAAGAGGTGATGAAGAGTTGGAGTGCCGTATTGTGTAAGTCAGTCAAAAATAAAGGTGTCCTTTCAGCTAGTGTTAGCTGAAGCTGGGCAGCTTTGTTAAGCAGTGTGTAAGAAGTACTGAAATTTCCAAACCACATTGTTAACGTGCTTTCTGCAGTATTACAGCTTCTCAGAAAAGTTAAAAAGTAGATTTCAGCTAATATTACAGCAATTGTTTATACTTTTAGAAAGAAACGTTAATGGGGAGACATTCTCCAGGTGATGAAGAAGTTCCTGATTGACAAATTTGTGACTTGAGAAACGATACCCATTAACCTGCAGAGCACAGATGAGATCCCAAATAAGCTAACGCAAAAAGATGCAAAGCCCCTTGCTTGCACCACTGTAGTTGTGAACTGAAACGCGAATCCTAGCTGTCTTATATATGCCAGCATGGGACCCCTCTGATAAAACCATACTAATTGTATTAAAAATTAATACCGGGAAGGCTGTGAAGAAAGACCTCTTGTTAATACCTTTGTCTTTTGCACAGTGCGTGATAAAGTAATATTCTTCATATGTGTGTGCTGTGACTGTAGGCAACAAGAAACACTTTGTACTTCCAAACACTTGCATCCGTATTATACCTGTGGCTCCAGAGGTGCTTTCTGTTCTTTGAAGCTTTCACCTCAAACCTGTGAAAGGCACTGTCATTTTATTGGAGTGAACTTAATTTTTCACAGTTGTAAAATATCAAACACATTTTCCTTGAACAAAAAAACCCCACCTTAAGGTAAAAATAGAAATACCTAGAACTGCAAGTGCCACCTTTGCCTGTGGAGAGATTGAAGCAATCTCTGAAATGCATTTGCAAAGGGAGAATGAACAAATCAGTCGTTTCTGTGTTTAATTGCTGTAACAACCATGCCTTGTTTGCCTTCTCGTTATTTGAAATCTTGGCCATAAAATGAAGCTGTGGAATAGGAAGCATTGCAGAAAATGGAGGAAAGACAAAAAAATGAATGAAAATATTTGTGAAGCAGATGAAAGAAGGCTGCGTGCCAATGACACTGCTCAAAGCATCTAGACTCTGACTGGCAAGACTGGTGAAACTTCAGGAACAAGCTGATTAAAGAGAGAAAGTAGAGGGCCTAACATAGCCAAAAAGTTGGGTGTTTTTCCCAACAGCAGAATGCAGCAGTTCAAAAGACAGGAAATGGAGGAAAATAGTGTCTTTTTGTGGACATGAAGAAAAAAATCAAGCCACTGCTCAGGCTAGACAAAAGAGATGAGCAAAATAAAAGTATTATCATACATGCCTCAAATATGGACTGAAAATTTGTTGATGGCAACAAAATAACAGAAATAAACTCAGGTAAATTCTCCTCTATCCACGTTAATGTTGAGCAGGGTAAATGACAGAGTGCTGCTGCCCGGACGAGCTATCCCTGCTCTGTGCTTTTTATTCAAGGAGGACTCATTTGTTCAAAGTGCTACATAAATGCATGGAGACAGTCACAATAGTTCCACATTTGTGTAGTACTACGTTTTAACTAATAATCCTGGCCAGATTTTAGATGGCCTGTGCAAAACTGGTTTGGCTATGTTAATAGTATGCTGCTTTAGTTTACTTGTTAATTCTCCTATAGGGATTATTTTTTTTTAATGTTTTCTCTTCGTGATATTAATTTGTGATGCTATAGGTGGGGAAACAGTAAAGTCATTAATCATAAGAAAATCACTAATGCCAAAAATTTGCAGCAACCTCATTAGTCATTTCCTAAATTTTAAGCACACGGTTTTTGCTTTGCTTCCAACAACAGGAAAATGAGACATGACCTGGTTAACAATAATTTTTTTGCTCTTCCCAAAAGGTCTTAAGAATACACACAACTAAATTATTGGAATACAGTGGAATTACTGTGTACTGTTGATCAGGCAGATATTTTGATTAAGACTTCTGGTCCAAAAGCAGCTACATTGCAAGCTTTTGTTATGTACACTCTCATCCAAGTCACCATCCTGTCTTTTGCCATTTTGGGCCTCAGATGTGAAAAGCAACAATTATGCAGGTTATATAAGGTTGAACACAATCTGTTGTCTGACAAAAGTCTCAAGACAATATGTTTTCAGTTTTATTGTCTAGGTGCTGATTGGGCTTTATTGAATATGCCCTGCCTGAAACCTATGTACGCAGTTTATGGTGCACATTTCATAACTTGTACGTCCCATAGTCATACCCTTATAAATCTTTTTCACCACTTCTCTGTTCTTCAGTAGGCTCTTGCCATACTTCTAGACTGCACAATCTCTTTTTAACCCTGTCACTATCATCATACTGGAGATTGATAACTATGTTTTGTCATGAATGAGTTTTTAACAGTCCCTGCTTTATAAAATTCACATTAATCAGACTTATCGTGAATCAGACTCTCTCCTGTTCCAAATCACTTAATCTATGTCAGGAAAGGCACAGCTGTTGAGTGGCAACTAACTCTGTGGCAAGCTGCCTCTGCACCCTCTTAGGGAATGTGTATGTGCAAAGAGCCTCTGGGGTGGAAATGACTGCATGCACTGTAAATGCACCCGTGTGTCTTTAATTTTTTCCTTTTTGTGATATATCCAAAGTATTGAATCCTTCTTACCAGCTTAGCTGTCAGCTTTTTACTTCTTCAACTTTGGACTTTCCAGGAGTACTTAAAGATCAGTTTTCTGAGCTGTTTGTCCTTGAGCCCTTTTCTTATTTTCCAGAGACATTATTTATAGTGTGTGCTGGCCAGTTCTGTTCTTACTTTCAGGTCTTCACATTTGAGGTTACTGACACTTAAAACATTTTGTTTGCTTGCAGGGGTATAACTTGTAGGCAAGCACTACTGTTTGGAATGATGGTAGTGACCAATAGCTCGATGTCCAGATGGAGACTGGCGACAAGTGGTGTCCCTCAGGGGTCTGCACTGGGACCAGTACTGTTTAATATCTTCATCAGTGAGATAGACAGTGGGATTAAGTGCACCTTCAGCAAGTTTGCAGATGACAGCAAGCTAAGTGGAGTCGTTCACAAGCCTGAGGTACAGGTTGCCATCCAGGGGGCTTGAGCACAGGCATCCAGGACAGGCATCCAGGACAGGCTTGAGAAGTGGGCCCGTGTGAATCTCACAAGGTTCAACAAGGCCAAGTGCAACTGGGTCGGGGCAACCCCCAGTATCAATACAGGCTGGGGAATGAAAGGATTGAGAGCAGCCCTGCCAAGAAGGACTTGGGGTACTCGTGGATGAAAGGCTGGACGTGAGCTGGCAATGTGTGCTTGCAGCCCAGAAGGCCAACCGTACCCTGGGCTGCATCAAAAGAAGCGTGGCCAGCAGGTTGAGGAAGGTGATTCTGTCCCTCTACTCCACTCTCGTGAGACCCCACCTGGAGTACTGTGTTCAGCTTTGGAGCCGTCAGCACAGGAAAGACATGGACCTGTTGGAGTGAGTCCAGAGGAGGGCCACAAAAAATGATCAGAGGAATAGAACACCTCTCCCACCTAGAAGACTTTTAAAGGTCCTTTCCAGCCCAAACTATTCTATGATTCTATGATTTTCACAGAGACATTAAGCCAGAAAAGTGTAGGCAGGGAACCAGTTTCTTTACTCCAGTGTTCAGGCTTCTAAGAAGAATGATGCCACAGCTAGAGGTAAGCATCCCCCTCCTATCTTCCACCCCAAGATCTTAGTGTTCTATATATTGCAGAAAAAGAGCTTGTCTCTAAATTTGCATTGTATTTAGCATGTTGCTACGCAATGTTGTTGCTTTGAAGGAGAATGAATATGTGTCAAGGGAAAGTTCATGGACACGGTGATTTCACCAGAATCTGTCTTTGAGCCCAGGAGCAGAGGAAGAAAACCCAGATATCAGAGCTGGCAGGTCGTGTGGCAAATAGTATCATGGCCTCAAAGGCAGTGGAAAGTGGGCAGAGAGACTCGCAGCTGTGTGAGAGCAAGTTGGGGGAGATTCTGAACAGCTATAAAGTCAGTAGTATGGCTGGCTTGGAGGAGATGAAAAAGCTTGACTGGAGAAGCAGTGTCAGGGCAGAAGAAAGCACACAAAAGCGGCTAAGGTGTTAACTGGAAAGAGATCCTCACAGCCGCAAGGTCAGAGGGTGACAGCACGGGGAAAGCAAGAGTAACTGGGGAGCTGCTTTGGAAGAGAGCAGAAGGCAAAAAAAGTGGAAGTATAAGGAAGAGTGTGAGACAGAAATAGCGAGCACTTCTCAGGTTTCACAGAAATCTGAGACATTTGGTGGATTCTTTTCAAAGAGTTCTAGAAAAGCCACCTCTATTGCCATTGATGTTTTCTGCCTTTAGATTCCTTTAAATACCCATTGAAATAAGAAACATGGATTAATATTTGAACCTACCTCAGCTTATTTCAATACTTTCATTAGAAGTAGCCTCAGTAGCTCAAAGTACCGTAATCCAAGGCAGAAAAAAGCTCAACATTGGTTTGTTTGGTTGCCTTTCTGTCCCACCACACATCTGACATTCAGGATCACAATGTACTCTGCAAGCCTTCATGCTTACCGTGCCAAGTTCTCCAAGTAAGCTGTGAGGGTTACTCGTCATGGTAGTCAGCCCTTCTTTCATATTCTGCAGTTTTAAGATATAATTTAATAGCTGGTCATGGACAACAGATGTATATCAGAAAAAAAATGTCAGTGCTGAGAAGTGGGCAAACACCATATTGAGAATGTGAAAGAGGCATATAAACTGCAAAAAGCAAGGAGTAATCTGTCTCCTCCGCTTTGAAAGGTCCTTCGTTGGACAGCTCAGCTGTGTCTTGCAACAGGTCCCACTCTTCAAGAAAGAGGTAGTCTCACTCAAGGCGAGCAAGGAGAATAATCAGCTGGACAGAAAATTTGACCTGTGAGGGGAAAAAAAAGAAGAAAATGAAGTTCAGCTGGTGAAGTACATAATAACAATTGCAAAGATGGAGATGTAAACTGCCCTGTGTCTGTGGTAGAAATAACAAAGCTGTAATTGATGACTCAAGTTACACTCTGGAGCAAAAAAGAGCTCTGAGGGGCTGTGGAGCCTGGAAAATACTGTCCAGTAAATACTGTTTGAGGAGTCTCTGTCACTGGAAAAGTTGAATATTTCAGACAAGAAATATGTCCTAAATAAATATATTTAATCTTACGTGGTACAGATATGCAAAAGAAACCTATTGATATATACTCTGGGCGCAGTTTTCAGGAGTAATAAATAAAACATGTTATGCTGTATAAATTATGCACTGACAGAACACTATGCAAAGAAAACCTCTACATCTACTACTGAATATACGCAGATGATTTGTTCTCTTGTCAGACACTATCTATTCATGAAAAACAGAGAGAAAGTAGAGGAGGTCAAACAAAATCTTGGTATGAAGCAGCTTTTCCTCTTACAGTGATTGCAATCTGGGATTTTTCTGAGCTGTACAGGGTGGAATGTCACTTGCCAGCACTGATGGGTGAGAAATCTGGATTATATTAGTTGATGATTTTGTAGATTATTAACTCAAAGGATTGTCTGCCTGTTCCTGGATGACTTTCATTCTTTGTAATCTCTTTTCTTTTGCCCAATAGATACTTTTCTTAACTTTTTTCATCGACATTTTTAAAAAACGTTTTCCTAAACTAGCTATTCCTTCTGTAGGTCTATGCCACAGCTTTCAAGTTTCCTGCAAATGTATTGCTACTTTGCAAGCTTTAGATTCAAAGCAAAACAAAAAGCCAAAAAAACCCCAAATGCCTTATACCAGTGATATATCATACGTTTTTTTTTCCTGGTTGCTTGGCAATAGAAATGTGGGCATGTGACTCCCTCCTCCATCTCCCCGGCACCACTTGCAGATATTTTGTCTTGGCCTTTCTTCTTTTGTTCTTACTTCTCTGTGGGAGTGTTAGTTACGAAAGGGTTTTCAGCCTGATTTTTTTTCCTCTGAATTTAGATCTCATTCTTTTCCTTAGAAGACCGCTATATATATAAAGGCATGACAAAGGGCTGATGGGGATTAGAAGGGACAAAGCTGTAGGAGATCAATGTCACCTAAGTTTAGGGACCTGAGGTACCTAAGATATCTGAGCATCTGCAGTGTCCTGTGTCAGTGAGGAGACAAAGACATCACCAGAAGACCATTCAGTGACTCAGGGACCCAGGTCACCAGCTGGAGCTGTCTTCCCTTTGCCCACCGACCTCAGAAGAAGACCAGGAGAGAAGAGGACAGCACTTCTCACCCAGGTACCTCAGCTAGGCATTGGGAGTCAGGTGGGCTCCCCAGCTCAGAAAGTGCAACCACCAAAAGCACCCACTACAGGCCCTTCTGCACAGAGAGGCAGGGTCTTCAAGCAGATAATGCTTGTGTCCGTGGGGAACTTCACTGTAGGGTCAAGAGGCCATCCAGTTCTGAGCTCCTGGGTTAGACCATTGCCAATGAGATCATTTCCACGTTTCACTCACTGTACCCTCTCTGAGAAGGCAGTTCTTCGTAGCACTTGGACGGGTCTGCTCTTCTTTCTACAGCAATAAAGAGAGGTTTTGCTCTATACCACTTTCCCAGTAAACTTGCCTGTCCTTCTGGGTACAAAAAGAGTTGTGGGAAGGCAGGCAGGAGGTTATCGGCACCTGTGTGACTTAGCCCGCAACGTGACGGCAAGGTGGCCAGTCCAAAAAAAGGCAATTCTTGGCCTCAAGCTTATCCACGCATTTGTGCCACCTAGTGAAAACACCTCATGGGTAGGTGAATGGAAGAGTCAGAGCAAGAGCTGGGAAAGAAAAGGGGTCCAACTGCACTCAAGGCAGGAGGGTCAACTCAAAGTGCTTTGCCCTCACCTATCCCACTCTCTCATGGCCATGGTCGTTCCCCGGGCAGGAGCTTCTCATCCACTGCAGTTTTCAGCAGTAAAGGTAAACAAGTTCTCATTTTGGTTTATCTTCATGCACCGTACTGGAAGCTTTATCAGTCCAAGAGCTGATTCAAGAAGCAGATTACACTTATGTGCCTTAAGGACAGCAAAAACTTCAGCTGCCCAAATTTAATCCACCATCACAAGCCTGTCAGGGCACAAAGTCAGCAGTGGAGACACACCTAAGGGTTTACAGAGATACACATCACCAAGCAAGTTAAATCCTGACACTTTCCTTGTTTAATCCCTCATGTGTAAATGGTTGCCTTTCACCTCTTCCTCTGTTTGAGAAAAGTGTGCAGGCAGATTGCAACATCCTCAGATATGCTCATTATTGACAATTATTTTCAAATTGGTTTGCAGAATGTTTCTCAAGTGCAGATCCTGTGAGCGTTTTGTAACAAAGCGGTGGTTATCTGGGCTTTGGTGGTTGAGTAGCTCAGGCATTGCTGGGTTTGACTCAGGATTAGAGATCACAGTGGAAGGCAAATGGCAAGCCCTCAGTGCCATCATAATATATACCGCTTGAAAGTTATTGCCAGCTGAAACATCCTTCTAGAATGAGTGTGCAACTGTCTTCATTTAGATATGAATGTGAGAGTGTCATGAACTCAGAACTTGGTCTGGGATTCACATAATTATTTATAGTCATGTGTTTAGACTGCTCGCTCAGCTCTGGTGGTGTATCTGTACAATTGTCGAGTTAGGTGACAATGCATGTGGCAAAGTGGCAGCTCTGTAGCCTTATGTGTTCATCACAAGGTGCATTTATTTCTTGATCCCGTTTCTGGAGAAATATTTAAACCTCCAGCTGGCACCAAGTAAAGTAACATTCTAAAATAAAAAGGCAACTTTAAAGGCAAAAGTAACGATTGGCCTGGAGCAAAGCCGTTTGCACACAAAACCTTGGCGTAACGCAGAATAAAGAGCCTCTCAGGCACTATGTTGCTGCATCTGGGCAAGACACATGCAAGAGGACGGGAGTGATCGGCACCCACAGACTCGGTGTTTCAGTGCAAGCTGCTGAACCCCTCTCACAGAGCGCCCTGTGCTAAGTACTGGCAGAAGAGGAGATCAGGCCCCGGTTTACCTCTCTGGTGATAGCCCTGAATTGCCATTTCCCACTTTTGTGTGTGCAAGCATGTGCTTGCAGTCCCGCGTGGTGATTCTGATACGCCTGCAGCATCCCAGGATTCCCAGGAGCTAGTCCAAGAACAGCCTTAGCACAAACTGCTGTGCTTGTAGCCAAAAGCCTTTTCCTCCATAGCCAAAGGACACTCAGAGACCCACAAACACTGAATCAGGCCATATACTTTTATTATGTCGCTCGTATTGGTCAAGATAAAGGTTTTTTAAAGAAAAAATACTTCAAATGGTTCACATTTAAATTAAAGAGGTAGAACCTACGTTGCTTAAAATTATGTTAAAAACAGATTCAATAAGTACTGTAATAAATACAATCATATATCAAAAAATGCCAATATAGATAAAAAGGAGTTTATGGTAAACCAATAATCACAAAATATTAAATTCCATAGTTCTTCTTAAGAAAAAAACTCTCTCCCAGCCAAGTTGTTTATTGTTTTGAGAACCATTTTTCCCAGTGTCACTAGTGGGACTTCTAGTGAGTCACTAAAAGGACTCGGTTTTGAAATTATTTCCAAAAGATTTTTTGAAAATCCATCTTGTTTTACAAGCTCCATCTTTTGCTTATGATTACCTGAGAGGACCACTGTCACTTCTGTCCCACAAATTTCTAACTAGTAATTTGCTTTCATATCCCAGTATTGCACATCAGCATGGGAAAAGAAAAACCACCATTGCTCCAGTTTGGTATTTTTCCATTTGCAGAAGTTTTTACTGAAGCTTAGTATAGAGACACAAATGTAGCCATGATACCCAAATAGAATGGATTTATTCAAGAATGCATATAGCAGCTTCTGCCTCAAGAAAGGCAGTGGTGCTTTTCTGTGCTTTTCTTTCATTATCCCTGCAGTTTTCTGAGGGTAGCTGGAGACTCAACGTAGTGCTGGGGACATCACAGTAGTTTTATTATGCCCTTCTGTGGGTTAGCTTTAAGCTACAGGAGGTGGCCTCTAGCCAGCACAGTCCTGTCTGTGCACCCTCAGCCTTCTCTGCCCATTTGGACTTCTGGCCTGCTCCTCAGGAAGGAAGACCCAAGAACCTGGGTCTACTTCCAGGGTCTCTCAGCAGCAGGTGTGAAATGTGAGAGCTGCTTAATAATATTCTAGCTTTTAGAAAAGGGAAAGCTAATTGTTTTTACCAATGAGACAACAGAAGATATTTAATTGGCGTAGTATATTAATCCAGTTTGGAATTTGGGTAGGGCATCTCCTCTAACCAAGTATGTCCTGGAACCTGGTAGAACAATGACATTATTGTTACATTATATGCACACAGTCATTTTCACCCCGCATTGCAGGCTCCAGAAAATAATCCCCCAGGAGTATAATATTCCCCAGCACTGTAATTTGGCATAATATCAAAATGAATTTAAAAAGAAGGTTCTGCAGCTCATCTTCCTGCAGCACTATGGAATTGTTATCATCTTCACATCCAGTTCATAATCAGACGCTCCTGGCTTTTCTGGCACAGACAGATACAGAGAAGATGGTTGTTAGGTTATGTTATTAAAGGCTAATCACCAGAAACACAAAGGCCTGGGGAGGAGCAGATGAACAATGAAGCAGAGGAGCCCTAGAAACTAAATAACCAGGAAAACGGCACACACCGAAGTGGCTGCTCTGCAGACTATTCAAGGAGAAGCATTCACCTATCATGCCTGCTGTGAAACCAACCAAGATGGGTTAACCAAAGAAACGATCTCCCCAGAACACCTTGCAGACTGCCAGGGGTTATTGCCTCCAGGGGCGCAGGACTCACTACGGGATGCCGGGAAGGGCATTTGGGGATTGTATGAAATTTACTATGTCAAGTTTTAAGGAGATTGTGGGAATCATAGAATCGTAGAATCATAGAATGGTTTAGGTTGGAAAGGACCTTGAAGATCATCGAGTTCCAACCCCCCTGCTATAGACAGGGACACCTTCCACTAGACCAGGTTGCCCAAAGCTACGTCCAGCCTGGCCTTGAACACCTCCAGGGATGGGGCCTCAACAACCTCTCTGGGCAACCTGTTCCAGTGCCTTACCACCCTCAAAGTGAAAAACTTCTTCCTAATGTTCAATCTAAACCTGCCCTCTTCCAGTTTGAAGCCATTCCCCTCGTCCTATCACTACATGCCCTAGTAAAAAGTCCTTCCCCAGCTCTCCTGTAGGCCCCCTTTAGGTACTGGAAGGCCGCAATAAGATCTCCCCGGAGCCTTCTCTTCTCCAGGCTGAACAGAATGTATGAGACATGGGATATTTAGGGCATAGAACAAAGGTGTAGAAATGGAGGCATCAAGGTGAATGGGGGTGGAACAAGCAAGTGAAAACAGAGGTAAGAGGGGCTGGTTATGTGTAAACAGGTTGCTAGTCAGTGCACTTGCCTGACTGAGCCCTTTACTTTATCACCACGGTCTAATCGATATTCTGGTTAAATCCTATTTATAACAATCTTCTGTTCACAGCAGAAATGTGTGAATGCCAGTGAGCTTCAAGATGGACTTGTAGGCAAGTAGGATAAGAGGTGGGTGTACCAGCAACAAGAGCAGGATTGTGAACCTCCACACTTAGTATGTCTGGGTGCCAGCACCTGGGAGACTGGGGAATCTGGGACCCACTACTGGAATGATCCATACTGTGTTTTTACATATGTACATATATACATAAAATATATAGATACACACACACACACATATTTTCCACTAGTGGACTTCAATCCTAATCAGCTGGAGAAGAGGAACAGTATCAGGCAGGCCATGTTCTTTGTGAGTACTGTGTTTACATGGGTGCTGATAAGGCACTGCTGCTATCTGTGAGGCTCTGTGTGTGTGTGTATGAAGACGCACTCAGCCTCCCCATTGGCTGGACTTCACTATCAAAACGACTCTCTGAATTCACAGTTCAAAGAAGAGGAAGAGTATATCAAATGTATATAGAGATCTGAATATACACAATGCATACATAAATTTTGAGGGATCTCAATAAAAGCAGGACCACAAAGCAGACACCTCTGGTTGGTGCAGGAGTGCATGATGCCAGTGTGCATCCTGCTTTATATCAGCAGTTTTCTCCTGACCACCCTGTTTTCTGTGGCATTTAATAATGTTTTGGAAAGCTTCCTGCTGGAAGGAAAACCCTCTGAAGCTTTGGCAGGGTTGAGCTGGGCTCCTTGTAGTGAACATGAGCAAACTGTAAGCAGAGGATGCCAAGAAGCAGCTCTTCAAAAATTTCTCTTCGTCCTGCTGCAGAACTACGACAGCCATCTCAGTTGCCCATGCTCTCTTACCTTTATACCTGAGCAGTATTCCTCTCTCTGTTAAAAGTGAAACTGGACTCTTCTGCAAGACTTTTTTGCTGAGAGAAGGTTTGCTTTTTACAAAGGAGCTTATGCCTATTTTCGTGGGGGCAGATGTGGCTCTGACGTGGTTGTCCACTACTTGTATTCATCAAGTATTAACTCACAAGAAAAGTATCAGTATTCCATCATAACCTTTCCAAGCCTGGCAACCTTGTGCAATGATTTCTTACTACAGTGAGGTCTTTTGAAATAAAGATGAGGATCCTCCCATCCCTGTTCACCCTCCCCATCCTATTTTCACATTTTTAGGAAAGTTTCTAAAATGATATAATAGGTAGCAAAGCCTGTTATTGGGGTTTCTCAGAGAGGAAGCTTGGAAGATGTTTTTTTGAAACGCTGTCCTTTATTCCATTCATAGTGGAAGCTGTCCAGGAGTAAATCAAAACTTGAGCAACAAGTATGACGAACACAATTGTTTTTTCCCCAGAAACAAATTGCATGCCTTCTGCTCCCACCCTTGCTTCTTCACCTTCCATCAGGCTCTGCTGTCATACTGTCTGGTCCTTTCATAACTTTCAAAGCCAACAAGAAAAACCACATTTCTTTTCCAAAATGTATTTCAGCTCAAATCCAGCTCTTAAGATTAGTCTCCACCACTTCTCCATGAGCATTAACGGCACCAGCCTGTGTAACCTTTCCCAGTATTCATTTCACACGTATGAAAGTACACAGATGGCCAATTATGCCAGTGACTGCACTGAATTATTATGTATAATTAGAAATGGGAGCAAGTTTCTAAGCTGAGAGAAAGTCAGGTCTGCTTCTATTGGACTTGTGGATTTATGGGCTTTGGGAGGGCAGCTGGTCTGTCCCTTATCTGTACATGTAGTGCTTCGGCACAGACATTTCATGACCCATTCATGTCATGAATGTAAGCAGGGGATAAGGAGGTGATGTGAGGTGCAGGGAAGAAGGTGATGCGCTGCTGCCAAGAGCGCACTGGAGGAGCTGGGGACGGTGGAGGGGGTACGGGTGGCAGCCAAGGAGCAGCGAGGGAGGGCTCAGGGTATGGCCAGGGCTGCTTCAGAGCACGGGCAGGGGGAGGCACAGAACACTAATTTTTCTCTTCATAACTCTTCTTGACTGCAAGGTACAGATTACTCAGCTTCTTGCTAAACATTTCAGATCAAGAGAGAAAAACCAAACCCAACCCACCATGAGAAAAGGGAGGTAGCGTTATTATTTATAAATAAGACGGCTGAGGAGTAAGCCCACTTCTCCTCCTACCCAATCTTGAAATGAATTAGTGGCATTCATTTCCACCCTGCTATGTTCTACAAGAAACACAAGATTTCACTTTTCGCTTCAGGGTTGAGTAGAAAGACTTGACTGTGAAAAATGAAAGCTTTTAGACAACTGCAAAGTCTGAATTAATACCAAAAGAATTACACGCAGACTGGTATTTTGTTCTCTTCTTTCAAGTTTATTGAAGTACAAAAGTAATTAATTCTTCAAGCACAGTTGAACCTTGCCTATTTTATACTAAAATTCTGGGTGACTCACTGGAAGTTACTAAGTTTTTCAAATTCATGAGCATGAAAGCAATGAACAGCAGAAATTAATGCTTCTCAGAACATACTTATTTTCATTTGATAACTTTTGTTTAATGCCATTTCAGACACTATGGAGTTGCTAATCAGTTGCCAAAGTATAATTATCATATATTTTATAACCTATGATATCTCTATAGAAAAATCTTCCTAGCCCCTTAAAAGATGGCCAGTGTGATCTGCTGAAATGAGGGAGAGATTGCTGATTTTATGAACCATCTAGAAAGTGGGTGGAATGTGACTGACAATTATTTTCCAATGTAATGGGCTAGTGTTTACTTCTATACATGTTTTGCAATAGCAGCACCTATATTTAAGGTGGCAAAATGTTAAATATTTGACAAAGCTCCCTGAAGATTGTTTGCTGGGTATATTTATTAAATTTCCATAGCAAGCACTTAAATACATTGCTCTATGTGTTATTTTTTACAATATTCAGTTTCCTCTCTACTTGGTCAGTTAAAGCATTTTTCAGCCAATGCACTCATCAAAACACTTACCGGTTTCCAAACTTCCTTCCCATTTTTGAAGTCTGATCTTTGAAGAGCTATTACAAACATTTGAATGCTATACTTATGAAAAACACCTACTATGAAAAATAAATTATAAGGAATGTGCTCATCAGAATTTTAAGACTGTCAAGTTAAAAAAATCATAGTGATAAGAAATGTAAACTTCAGAAAAAAGCAATACAATGTGGCATGTAATATTTTCTAGTTAATCTTGTTAATATGTAGCTACATATAGGTATTTCTTTCAGCCGTGACAAATCTAAAAAGAGCAATCTCAAATATTTAACACCTGAGCATCTCCTTATGATATACATCATGTAATAAGCCCCCCAAGTTAAATAATATATCCAAAAAGAAAACACAAACAAATAAACAAAACAAAACCCCAAACAAAACCCCCAAAACTCTACAGCGTCAGCATTAGTTTCACATGATTCTGAAGCTTGTTAGAGGCCTCCTGGGTTGCTACTGTTGCTGAATATTATCAGTGAGCTCCACTAACACTGTTTCTACCTGCATATCAACAGTAACCAAGTACAGCTCTGCTATTTTAATGGCTCACTGTTTCCTCATTGTCTCCCTCCCTCTCTGAGGTTATGAGCACGGCTTGCAGTACCTATAGTCATGACAATAGCTGAAGCAATTATTTGTTCCAAACATCATTATATCAGCTAAAGAGGTGTGTGACCAAAAGAGCTTTACACCACCCCTCAAATACTGCCTGGCTTAACCTTTTACTTTCATGTAGAGCCATGGAACCACTAGTGCAAGCTTCCAATGTGATCCAGAGAGGTCATTTTAATTCTCTGTGGGTTGCTTTTCCATCCAGAGATGAAAAATCTCCGCCTCAGTTTCCAAGAGAGCCTAATGCTCCTGGCTCCCAGGTCAGGGTATCCGGGTGCGTACCAAGGTCTGGCCCAAAAAGGGGAATAAAATAACCAGGGCTAGCCAGATGGCTGTCTTTTATTTCAACTTGCTTTATTTTTGAAAGAAAAGCAAAGCTGTGCCGAGCTGGGACACAAAGGCTAACAATCAGAACATTTTTGTGGGAGGGAAAAGCCTGAAAAAATTCTGCTTTGGAAGGATGCAGTCGTTTTTTCAGCTTGTTTCCTGGGCTGCCCAGCTCCTCTGGCTGCCTGCTACGTAGGCGGGCTCCCACAGAGCTGAAAGCCTGCTCCGCAGAAAGAGATGGCTAGAGAGCATGAGGGAGAAACCCTGAAGCCTGCTGACTACCAGGAAGAGAGACCAACTGAGGGACTGCCGCTCTCTCCTTCCCTGTGCTGGTATGGAGACCCTGGGCAGCAGATACGCAGCTAACTAGCAATCTACTCTCCTGGTGACCAAGAGCCTGCTGCCATCAGGAAAGCCATCATTTGAGATGAGAGCTGCGGAGGCAGCCAGCTGAGAGCCCAGGAGCCCTGGCTTTTGTGGCGACTTGAGTTACGTACTGCTCACATACCAGATATCCCCTGCGACCACTAGCTGGGGGACTTGGAAACCCCAGCCCACCAGAAACAAGCAGATAGAGAAGGCTTCAAAGGCAGCCAAAGGGAAGGTTGTACTGGCAGAAGAGCTGGCTTGAGAAAGTCTTTTCCAACAAATTGGCATTTCTCAATGGAAATTCATTTCATAAGGAAGATCTTGATCACCGCCTGTAACATATACATTAAGGCTGAGTGATAGACTTAGCGTGTGTACACTTAAGGGAAAAATGAGCTTTGATTACTTACAGGGGGCATCACTGTGCCAGACCCTACCAGCTATTTGGTGGCCAAGAATCTACCACCAAAAGCAAATGTGGGCAGTGGGGTGTGTGATGAGTCTGGAGCAGGGATCCACATCTGTCCGTGCCCTCTTGCTTGTGGAGGTGCCGTGGTTGGATGTGTTAACAAGCTGGGTTGGCCAGTTTTGTCCATTAGGACCCTAATATGTTCTGGAAGAGTTATCACACAGCTGGTAGCAGCCTCTGAAAGTTTCAATAAAAAAAGGTGCTTGCTGAATAAAAAGGAGATGACTACGTGGCTAGTCATGTAATTCCTGTTTATACTAGATTAGCTGCACCTGAACATTTCAAGATTTAAGGTGCATTTTTTCCTGATGCTATGAACTGCCCAAATGTGGCCCAAGAGAAAAATTAAGACTGAAACTTCAGAATCATTAGATTTGCTGCCTGAAAATAAATGGTCATTTATAAACTATCTAGCGATGCACATCCAGTTAGCAGCACCTGACATCCTTCTGCTGTGCTTTATACTAGGCAACAAGAGCTCTAATCCCCTTTATTTCTTGTTTTATCTCCTTTATATCTATTTTTATACTTTTGTTTCTTTCTTTTTCCTCTCAAAGGGCTAAGATAAGCATACTCAACAAATGTATTTTTAGCTTAGGCCTCTGATCGCATTCCTGCAGGACAAAGGAATTGTAGATCTGCTTGCAAATATTATGTTACTTCTTTTAGTTGTCTTTATGCAATTTTGGATTAGGCTTTCAGTATCTACCTGCAGGGAATTCATGCTGAGCCATAAAAGCCTCTTACAGCAGTGACTGGCGAGGCACTAAAAATACCTTAGTCTGAAACAGCTTGTTTCAGCTCTTTATCAGGCACTATGAAAAGTGTGCTGCATAATATCTTACAGGAGAAGGAGGATTTCCAGAGGATGAACACAATACCTCTGGAAGTGATAGAAGGAGAAAAAAGAGAGTGAGACAAGCTAAGCACTGGATGTTCCTTTCCATAAAAGAGGAAACTCTTCACAAAGCAACTCTATATAGTTAAGAGAAGCTACCCTGAAAAAAAAGATAGCCCCAGTTCAATGTTCCTGTTCACAAACTTGGCCTGCACCAGCCATTGTTCTCTTACTCTTTCTCTAATTCAACTTCAGATTTCCTCCCTCTGTGTCTCATCACTTAATCTCTCCATAATTTCTCAGAGATTATTTTTGGTGATTTCTCCTCTGTTCTCCTCTATCACCTTCTGATCCTCTCTCCTACTGATGTGCTATTACATCAGGGATTAATTAAGCTTTGGTCTTCAGCTTTGATTCATTTGTCCGTCTCTCCCATCATAAGACCTTCCTTTCTAACTGTGATACCTGTTTCCCTTACCTCTGCTCCCATCCTGCAGACCAGGCTATCTTCCTCCACATGAATTTCACTTGACCTGTTTTATTTTAGCAACCTTCTATCTGTCTCTGTTTCTCTAATTTAGCTGACAGTTGAGGCAACATCAACAGTCCAACATATTTTTACTTCTTAGACCCACTCACAAGCAGTCCTGTTGCCTGAAACACAGCTGGGGTTTTCTGACCCTGCCTTGCCAGTCACAAACCCAGGGAGCTCTTTCTCTGATAATACAGAATTGTTGTATCCTTACTTTGGTCCATCATTTACTAATTCTTCATGTCTTTGTATGAATATTGATGCGACATATGGCCATAGTGTCACCATTAGAAATAAATCATGCCTTTAGGTCTTATCCTTTCAGGATTTACAATAACTGATAGTCAGCTCAAGTGTAGATACAACTCAAGATTACAGTTTTTAATTTGTGAGATGAAATTCAGAGTGTTTCTGTTGTTAAAAAAAGAACAAAAATATTTAGAGATTTTTAAAGAGAAAAACACTCATGCCGGTCTATAATTTTCAACTCAGGCCTCAAACTTGGTTTGGGAACAAGATTAAGTGTGAGCCTATACAACTTTTCTTGCAATTACTCAATCCAGAAGTCAAGTAGTGGACATAAAATACCACCAGCCACAAAGATCAATAATTCTAATACAGAAACATTTTTACCTGTCATTACATGGTGTGACATGATTTAAACCTGAGTTTTTACCAAAGCAGAAACTATTCTCATCATTTTTTCCTGTAGTCTGGTATTCCTACACTTCAGAGGCAATGCATTATGCAGCTGATTTTTCACAAAATAAAGCAACTAGCAAGGAAAGCTTGCAACAGCAAAAAGGATATCTGGTGCATTGACTGTAATAATTATTCAGAAAGACTGTTTTTTAGCCTAAATCAGTGAGTGCTGAGGGGCTGTTGCTCTAGCACATGCCAGGCCTTCCACTGAGAGAAGAGCAAGTTCTGTAATCGACATATTATTATTAATTATTATTAATAATCTTCATTTGTCCGAGTACATCTGCTCAGGAAAGTGTTTGGGAGATTAGGCAGGCTGTAGTCTGCCTGCTGCTGCTGCTGCTGTGTTTTCCCGGGGCTCAAGGCCAGAGCCACCGCAGGGCGGTGACTTGTGGCTGCTCCGTCTTGGTCAGTCCCATGGCAGTGGGGCAGCTGTCCCCAGAGCCTTTCCTAGTTCTCATCCTGAGTAACACCCAGCTGCACTTGAGTTAGCAGGAGTCGCAGGGAAGAGGAATCCCTGAGCATCCCTGAGCATCCACGCCAGCACGCTATGACGGATATGCCCATATGCTGAAGAGAGGCATTAAGCAACTTGTCTTTTGGGTATTGCTGAAGGCCCCTGTAGAGGGTGACTGACCCTGGAGTGAAATAAAGAAGAATAATATGAGGTGCAGGAGTTTTTGAATGCTCCAGCTTGCATGAACTGGAAGCTATTTAAAAATCATAAGAAAGGAAATGCCAGAGCCCCGCACAAGGTCTACACAAAGTTCAGAGTATACAAGCTAAACATTGTGCAACACCACCAGCATGTTCAGTATATCTTATTTGAATGAAGTGTAAATAGAGTTAGTTAATTTATTAAGTGGAGTCTTCCTTCTCTGGTACGGTTATGTGGAAACTTCTTGTTTTCTTTTTAAATAGAAAAATAAATTACAGACCCTCCCATCCCCTGTTTGCAATCATCCTTCCCTCTTCCAAGAAGCAACCCCTGAATATAGACACACTACATCAAACAGCTCTATAGAAGGCATCTTTATTTAATACAATAAACCTGTTACATGGTGTTAGCGTGGGGCAATGGTGGAAGCTCTGATAACAGTAAGTTTGTTTTACTTTATCCATGAAAGAGCTGACTAAAAAGCAGAGCCTCAGGCTCCATTGTTCCTGCTTATAAGGTAACAACCCCAGAACCATTTATTTTTAATGCTGCTTCTAACTGAAGCAAGTGGAAAATCAAATTTGAGGGGTTTGGGTGAACATCAGAACTGAAAAAATAAGCCAGGAAAGGAACTGAACGGCTCTCTGCCATCAGCCCAGAAGCCCAGAATATTATACAGTCCTTAACAAAATATCTGAAGAAGTGAAGAAATCAAATAATACTTTGTTAGCAAGTTTGATAAATATTTTATCTCCTCCTTAAATACTACTCCTAAATTTAAGTCTGACACTTATGAACACAGTTACAGCAGGTTGGAGTTAGCAGCACCCAGAGAGATTTGGCAGAGTCCTGCTAAACTCAATGACAACAATGATCATGTTATTATGTAATGTCAACATTAAATAATACCAATTGTCACAAGACCACAAAGAACCTCCTAAAATGACCAATTTGTCCTCGGCAATCTGCTCCATACATCTAACACGGAGATACCTACAGCTAACCTTGTGATGAATCTCACATGTAACCATTTTCATTTAAAAAAAAAGGTTCCTGTGAACACATATGTTGTGTGGGGATTAGTCTGACCTCTATGACACACGTCTTCCAGTACATGTACTTGCAACCGATGCTTAAGTGGGTTATTGGACACTTAGTTCTGTTAACACTGACATTAGGGTTGTTATCATTCATCCTCAGGAAATTCTGACAAGCCTGTAGGAAGCTCGTCTCAAGCTTTGCCCATTGATCAGAAATTATTTATCTGAAAAGGGGTCCCTAAACACCACAAGAATGGTGAGTGAATAGCTGCAGTACAAAATGGGACAGTATCTGTAAAGGCCAAAGACCTTGAGTGAAAGTTGCTGAACTATTATGTAAATGAAAAATTAGTCCTTGATCAGAAGCTGAACAAGGGCAAATCTCAAGCTGCAGCATTCAAATGAGTCAAAAAATTCCCAAGATGTTTATTGGGACTGGGAGAACTGAACCTACACGCTCGAGGGTCAATGGGTTCCTTGTGCTCACTGAGCTCTGTTTGCTTTTAGGAACACTATTAAAAATTACTTGGTTACAACCTGCCAAGTGGTGCTAATCCACGGTCACTGTGGCAAAGCCTTCCTGCAGAGATATACATCTAACTAGCTGAGCCCTTTCAGGACTCAGGAACTCTGAATTTGAGTGTGGGCTCTTTGTGTGATTCCTGAAGGAGGAGGATTTGTGAAAACTCCGAGCCATACCTGGTCAAGAAACTGAAATCTTGAAAAAATATTACTGCCAGTTCAGGGTTTTGGCAAATCCTTCTCGTTCAGAAACCATCTTACCACATCCTTTGTACCGTTCAGGAAGCTACCTTGAGAATTAAAATTTGCTTTTGTAAAAATCTCAAGAGGCTACCATCAAGCCTAAGCCAGCAAGTAACCAGACCTTTTGTCCTAGATCTTTTCTTCATCATCACATACTATATCCATTGCTCCATACTTGCAAACTTTAACCACTTTCAATGAAGTGACCTTTGCAGGAACTGACTTATTTTAACTGAATTGGTCAATGTTATCACCAGTGTCTGGCCACTTTTCAAGTGTGGCTAGCTCAGAAGACCACAAGTGAACTTTTGCTTATCAACCACATGAAATATTTTCAGGGTAAGATAACCCACAAGAATGCATACTAACCTTTTTGAGTTTTTTTCCGCTTATTTGGTTTGTTTTGAGCATGACTTGTGGAGCTCCATCTAGCCAGAGATCAATGACTTCCCTGAAAATGCAGCGGAGGATGAACAAGCCAACAAAGACTGTTGACCTGGCATTGCTGGCAAGCTCTGCTACATTTCTTGTAATAGTTTCAGCCTACCTAAAGTACTGGTGCCTGTGAACAACAGCTCTAATAAGACCATTACAGACTACACTTTCAATAGCCACACTTTCCAAGAAAAGAAAGGAAATCATTGAGACCAAAAAATAAAAATGCAAGAACTTCCTGAACCCTGAGTCAGTCAGTCTGCATCCCTGACATGTACTCATGGACTGGTTAATGAGATGCTCTTATGTCTGAGATTCTCTTCTGCCAATTTACCATATTCTCCATAGAAACTTCGGGTTACCATGCTTTTCATTAATCAGCTGAGGGGACAATCCAAAAAGCTGAGGACAAACCCAGCAATATATTGAGGCCAGCTCCTTGTTTGAGCTCTGAAGCCAGCTTTCGCGGCAGCACTTCAGTGAAAAACGCTTGTTTATGCTCTTCCTGTTATAAGCTGAACTAAGAGTGATCATTTGGGAGATTGAATCTCAAAGGCTATAATTAATTACCTTCAAGTTGTACGCAATTACAGATGTAGATCCTTAACTCTTGAGTAAGCTAACTAGGAGATACACCGTAAAACACACCGCATCAAAGTAATGTAAACTGTAGTCTGGGAGATACAGGAGAAGATGAGAAGACCTATGCTGGTACTTACCCACCTTACCTGTACAGGTTATCTCAGCAAAAAGGAGGAAAATGCTGCAGGAACCCTGTGTAAAAATCAAGAAGCTGAAAATGCAAGACTAGAATGAATATTGTGTCAAGGAATCATTTTTGTCCTTGGTTATATAAGACAGCCTGGAAAGATCATGTTGAGATGAAGTCTCTTCGAGGATGATGTGCTCCAGATCTTGTGACTCTATCATAGGAAAAGAGAAGGGGTTTCCTTTGAACTTGAGGAATGATCTTGCACCAAACCATCTGTTTATTCTCTTTGATCTCTTTATTAAGAGGTGGCATTTTCGATTAGTAAAGATAAGACTGAAAACTTGTCTATATTTGTCTCACCTCATTGCAGAAGTTTCACAAAGATTCCAGTACTGTACACAAGGCACAGACACTATGTATCTGGCAAAGCTGAGATGACAATCTGTCTCACAATTCTGGATGGACAAGTTCCAAATAAAACCATTTAGGAGTCTAAGAAGATGTGAAGGTCCAAGACAGTGACTCAAGAGGAAAAAATCTTGCCCCCTCCCCATCTGATGTCTGTGAGTCTGTCTGTACCTAAGCCTTATCCAGAAAACTTATTTGGGTGCCAAATGCTGTGCTGCCCCAAAATGGCTGGACATATTACTTTCTTGCTTGACCTGAACATCTGATAGGAACGCATCTTCTATCTAAGATTCCTTGGGACTCACAAAATGAGCGTGCCTCTTAGGAGACCCATCTGGAGGCCTGATCTGCACATATTGCACGCACACTGAATTTAATGAAATGGCAGCAGTAGCTGCCATTAATGGCAGTGGCAGCATTAACTGATCACTGTTTATACAATACCTTAGCGATTAGGGCAGTTGCCAAGTAAAGAGGAAGCTGAAGACACAGCTCCACATTTTCCACCTCCCAGCCTGCTTTTAACCACTCAGCTATTATCAAAGAGATGGAAGGCAGCCCGGTTTGTCATTTCAAAGGATTGAGCCACTCGGTGCATCTGAAAGGGTGGACCTCCAAAAGGATAGCCTGACCTAAGCACAGGCAGGCATCCCCTCACCCAGTGCCTGGCTACTGTGATTCTTGTTCTGAAGTGCCTGGTGGTGCCCAGCCAGGCTCTGGGGTGTCTGGGCTCCCCCAGGGGTGGGGAGCCTTTGCTTTGGGTGCTGCAGAAACGGGTGACATAGCCTTCAGCTCCAGTCTGGGACTGGCATCCAGGATCTCCTTGTGGAGGGACCACTCCATCGCATCCTGCCAGTGAGTTACTGGGGGATGGCACCCTGGGGCAGAGGTGGCTCAGGAGGCAACGCTGCTGGTGAAAGCTGTCAGACTATGGCATCTTTTTGCCTATAGTCTTTTCTTTTTTCCCTTCTTACGATCACTACGAGAACTTGTGGTTTCACAGCCTCTCAGACACGGTGTGCTGAGAACGGCAGTGCCCGGCTGCTGAGGTACCACAAAGGACAATTCTGCACCAGCAGGAGATATGAAATGAGCCTTGGGGTTTCTTGAGTTAGCTGAACGGTGCTGCCAGAAACAACATGCCTGCGAAAGCCCGGGTGGAATTAGTGTGTCAGAAACCGTGGCATTTTCAATATTTCTGATTAAAAAAAAATATACTTGGAGGAAATAATACAGAAATTGCCAAATATTTAAGGCCGAGTCATGTTTCCATAAAAGTCAGTGGGAGATTTGCCACAGACTTTTAAAAGACAAGGATTAGACTCTAAATAGCTCATTTATTAGGAACAAGTGATATTTTAATGTACCAGTATTTTTCCAAACTGTTTTAGGAAAATTATTAATAACTGAAGAAATCTGAAAAAACCCCAAAACCTTGAAAAATGCTTAATTACCATAGCAACGCCTGTCTTACTGTTGAATATCATAACTCCAGAGAGACACAGAGCTGCCATGACCAGACAGCTTCTTTTAAAATTTCCTGATTGCTAAAATCAAAGAATTGTACTGTATAATCCTCTTTAAACACAATAACAAAAACAGCTTCTCTCGGCATTAGTCACGGTCTGCCTAACTGTTTTCCACACCTTTCCGTACACAGAGATCACCTTTACTTAAAGCTTTTAACGATCTTTTTGTTACAAAATGAAATATGGAATTGAGTTAAATAATGAATGATAGTGCAAGATCTGTAGGGAAGCTTTGCTTCCGTGACTCAGTCTCACTGAGGGAGGCAAACAGTCTGAATCCTCTCAATGTTAAAATCCTGCACCCTTGCACTGAGTGACATTGATTTGCTGCATAGTACATAAAGATTAGGAGCCCCCTCAAAAAGCATAAAAGGAAATAAAATTATCATAGTGTTATTAACAATGAACTTGCTTTGATTATAGATTCAAAAGCTGATGGCCTGCCTCTGAAACCTCTGCGTGGCCTCAATTTAACAAAATACCCGACAGTTTTAAGTGCACAAAAGCATTACTGGTATGCTAAAAGATATTATTCAGCCTCTCAAAGCGAAAGGACTACCTCTGACCTCAAGCAGGCTTTGGATCAGACTTTAAAATTGCAGAGCTGGAGGATTTGTGGCCAACAGGGGCCAGGCAGAGAGAGAGAGAGGAATAGTGCTGGGCAGCACGTCGCTGCTCCTGAGAGAGTGCCCTGGTCCCCTATCCCTCCCTCCAGCCAGCAGTCCTTGGGAAAACAGATGCAGCAGCAGCAGGTACTTTTGTGTTATTACCAAAATCTGTTACGAATGTTCTTATCCTAACAAATTTAGAAGGCAATTTTAAGTGGTCGGATCCATTACAAAGGACAAGATCCACACATCCGTGGTCTTAACACTGATTTCTGACAACTGCCAACAGGTGTTTTTTTTAAAGTCACTGAAATTTTGTCAACTTGGAGCAATTTTGGCACGCATAAATTAAAACCTTGAGAAGAAAGACCATGGAAAAACCTGACAGAGATACGTATCTGTTTGCCAATATCAGTTCCACCAAAGTTGAGGTCATTTGTGCTGCAGGTGACAGCAGAGGGTGGAGGTGACGGGCCAGCTCGGTGGACGCAGTGCAGCCATGACACAGCAGGGACACATTTGCACAGCATAGTCTTCAACCTCAATTATTCCCAGTTATTTTTGACTGCTGAGGAGCAGAGACCCTATTATAACAAAAGAATCTCCTGATATGCATGAAGTACTGTGGGGAACAATAATACAAGTTTGTGGAGGAAGCAAGCTGTTTGACTTTATTTCTGGCTATTTATAGCCCACTTGAACATTTTGACAATTGCAAACAATTCTGTAGACTAGCTATTTAAACACCCTGCTGAATGTATCCCAACAGGAACCTGAGGGGTTTATTAATTTTCTAACCAGAGAGAATTAAACTTGTGAGTCGCTGGAGAATGTGCCAAAACAAGTCAGGCACCGAATTTTTAAACTTTCACTTTTTATAAATGATCTTTTACTTTGACAGTTACCCCAATTACCCCTCACCTCTTCACGTGCAAGTCAATCATTTTACATGCAAAAAAAGCCCCTCACTTAACATTTCAGCATAAGAAATTGCGATGCTTCATACTGGAACTTTGCTTCATTTAAAATCTAAGGTCTCTCGAGTACTGGGTTAAAAGGAACAACTTTTTGGAGGGATGACTCCATAGCACCAGCTTCACCACATCAGAGGAAAACTTTCATTCAGCCATTACTGTCACCAAGGAAATTGAAGTTAATTCTAGCTACCACCTTCTCAGATACAGACTTCTGGTAAAAAATGTATAGCCTATTTTTGAAACCTCTGTAAATATCTCTAATGACTTTTGCTGCTGCCTAGATCAATTTCCTGACTAGCACACTCCAGATAGCCTAAATTAAAATATGTTTGATATTATGTGTCATTAGTAAGTGAGCACTCTTACCTTTTTAGATACAAGACATCTTTACATCATTTGCATTTGAAAGGGATGAGTAATTTTCAGCTTTGAGAGAATTTAACCCACATGATTTCTGCATAATTTTGCATTCCACTTAAAAAATCTCTCTCTCCTGCCATACCTTTCATATCCTTTTATGCTTAGGTTTCCCAGTATCTCTTGCCCTGCCAGTTTGTCCATATCTCTCATGAGTACTGCTTGGGAACTCCCAGAAGGAAGATGAAAGCTTATTCCTGCTCTGTTTTTCTTCAAATCACTTCACCAATGTCTGCTGGGGATTATCCATGGAAAAGAATGTAGGAGAAGAATTGATTTACTACATAAAAGGCAAAGTAAAAATTAGATTTATCTCCTACTGATTAATATTTGTGCTAACTTAGCATTAGACATCTTTCTTTTAATCAAATACTCATCCCCCATCATAGAGCTCCCCCAGCTCTATGGAGCTCCATGCAAGACTGTTTCTATGTGGAGCACACACGCACACACACACACACACAAAAGTGTCCTAGACCTTCTCCTGCTCATTTAGCCTTTGTAGCAGATCCATTGCCTGCTGCTTTTTCACCAATAGAAATTAACACTGAAAAAAATAGAAGCGAGTCACCTTTTTTGTGTGGGTAAATAAAAGCTACTCTTGAAGAAGGATCCCAAGTCATCTTACGTACCTTTTACTAGTGTTGTCACTGTGAGGATGTTCTCTGTGTTATGTACAGGATCTAAAGGATATATTTTGCTACTGAAAGTGTTGCCCCTTCTCTTTTTAGTCTGTATGTAATGTCCTATAGCAAAACAAGGCAATGAACATGGTCTGATGGTGAACACCACATCCCTTTTTCATGTCTTACAGTCCTGTCTCTATAATTATTTGCAGTAGTGACCTTTTCATTGTTTGTGTAAATTACGTATTTGCTCATTATTCTTTTTTTTTTTTCAGATTTCCCAACTGTAATTCTTACTTCCTGATTTCTCAAGCCTTTATCTTAATAGCATTAAAAATCAAGCTTTGAGTAGGAATTCTCAAGAAATGCACTGGTTGTAGTGTAGTGTACTGGCTGTGTTTTAGCCAGTCTATAATAACATCAAGTATTGCCTGTCTGATTTTTGCTATTGTTTTGTTACTATACATTTAAGTGCATTTTTTGTTTTATTTGGCTGAGATTGGTCAAATCGGGCATGAAGAATAAACTGCCACTTGACCCCCATTCTTTGCTGGGCCCCACTGGAAGCTGATATTGATGTATGTTGTGAAAGGTGCCAAGTAGACAGTCCTCAAACACGAGGTATCCTATTCATCTATATGTCAAGAGAAGCAACACAAAATTACTTGTAATGCTATACAAACATCCACAATAAATTACTACAGCATTTTTGTGGGCCAAAAATTATAAGAAACACTATTCCTAATCACGTTTGCTGTGCACTTCTTTTCTATAAAAAGACATGGAAGTGGCAAATGAGTTACTGTTTTTATGCATACAGCATTGTATCATGACTTCTCTCTGCATAATCTAGCATAGACATCAGAAGTCATCACTTTAGGAACAATATCTGTGCATTTTCTTTTAGCTGCTGTACCAGCAACATCTTCTCACTCTGTGTTGCTGGATATTTGCACTAGAAAAAAGGACATGAGGCTTCTCTGGACTTCAGTTTGTGTTGCTGGGATCACTGTTTTCAAGGGATGTCATTGAAGTAGAAAAAGCATAGAACCGAGTCTCAAAAGCTGTTTTCAGCACCTGCACTGAAACTATTATCACCCCTGTGTCTGTACGGGTGTTTTTTTCCAACATTAATTTTCCTTGGTCAAGGTTTGACTTAGTCAAGTTGTCAGTTAAACCATATTGTCTCACAAACAAAGACCTAAAATCAGGTTTTATTAAGTCTAGGCATATCTAATAATCTCAACAGCTCCAATAAATTGATTCTATTCTAAATCTTCTATCAACTGCACAACTTTATTTAAATTTACACACTTTACAACATCTATTAAAAGTCATGAAGTTGAAGAAGGATGTAAAATCAAATTTGTATATTTTGATAACAAATTTAGATGAATATTGTTGTGCACTTCCTAAAAGAGGGGAGAAAAAAGAGCGCAAAGGGAAAAAAATGAACAGAAACAATCAAAATCACAGAAAAAAACATATGACTTTAATTCAGATGCTTATCTGATGTGATCTCTTCTTCCCCTACTGCTTCAGTGTGAAGTCTTTCCAAGGAGTTATTCTTCACAACACTGTTCCAGGTCTGAAGTCTGTTTTACTATTGCTTCATTCGTCAGAGTAACTATACAGCATTCAAATATAAGTCAATCTTATTTAACAAAAGAAACAAACAAAAAAAAAAAAAGAAAAGAAGGAAAAAAAAGGGGAATTTTGCTTTGCTAGACACAGAATAAACAAATGTGGAAGCTTTCCTGCCTGTGTGCCTCAGGTCTCATGCTTTGCTTCCCTGGTTCATGTTTATGGGTACTTTCCAGATGTTGCCTTCAACTCACGCACACAGGTATGCGTGTGTACACATGCACAGACCTGCTCCTGGACAACCCACCCTGGTCCCATTAAGTTTAGCCCCAGGTTACTGTGAGACCACTACTGCCAGTGGTAACAGCCACAGTTCTTATCTGTCCCTACTGTCTAACAACATCTACTTGCTCTCTTCTTGTTGAACCTGAAGTAATCTTTAGAGTGGGTCTTGGTGTTATTTTTGTATTAAAATCTCCTAAACCTGTAACACCTCTCAGTAAAGAAAAAAAGTTCAAATTCATTCATTATATAATTGCTTCACTTCCTAAGGTTTAGTCTACCTAAACTAGCCTCAGGCCAGGCTCATCTCTCACATCCCCCAAACTGCTATAAACCAAACTAGATTACCAGAGTAGTTGATAAGCCAACATTTGGTTGTGTGACCACAGCTCCTGTCACCCACTCTGACCAGAAACCCCAGCACTCAGCAGGAACAAGATTGGCTGCTCCTGGACTACTACTGCTTTTAAAGAGTATTTTGATTTTATAAAAAGGTGTTACAGTGCAGTCTTTATTTTGATGATCAAACACTATTTATTCCACAGGAATTCTGACACATTCAGTGCATGCGGTCAGTGTTGTCCTAGGTCAAACGAAGGCTGTGCGCCAGAGGAAAATATTGCCCCCCAAACACCTGCCTCTCTCATTCCAAATCTGAGTGCTGCCGTGGATAGCTGGGATTGTGTCCTTCTGTTTCTCCTCAAGTTCTGCGTGATGCTCAGAAGGTCACCCAAACCACGGCTTTCAAAAAGTGGCCACAAGTTATGCATTCCTCATTTTCTGGGTATCTAATATGAAACAGCTGGGGATGAATTTGCAGGCATAGTGAGTACTCACAAGTCCAGCTGGAACTGGTTCCCACCACATAAAACTTCATAAAAAGGTTAAGTGCTCTGAGACATGAATTCCAAGCTGGCTATCTAAAAGCAACGGACATTTCTGACAATAGGATATTAGCACAAGCCATTTCTACAGGAATGCAGTGAAGACAAGTTCACTAACATTTGGGAATCAGAGCAAATCTACAGAGATTTTGTCAGTGGAACAGATAGCTTTCAGGTGCCCTGTCATAGTACAGGATCCACAACTCTGAATTAGTAGTCTGCAAGACATCAAAAGGTTTTGCATGAAACCAGTGCAAAAACTGAACTCCTTCTCCCACCACATGTGTATATAGTGTTATACACACAAGCAAACAAACAGAGTTGAGGAAAGCAAGAGGAATAAACAAACATTCCAGGCTAAACTACTTGTAGATATTTGTAAATGAAAACAGTTGTGGCAATGCTGCAAGACAGCCCTCTTTCCAAAAAGTGAGGTGTTTCTCCAGTTTAAAATGCCTGTGAAGTTCTGCCTTCCATACATCATGAGGAAAGAGAGGCATCTACCAGAGTGTCCGGCATGTCGGGTTACCCAGTGCCAACATCTAGACCATGCAAAGAGTGACCACGTTCATGTTTCTGGGTCTGAGTACATACCTATATCCTACTCAGGCAAGGCTGGGGGCTCAGTTCCGTGCACCCTGGTTTCCACTGAAAGGAAGCCCAGCTGAGCATCACAGAGGCAGTCATTGTAATTTTTCATAAATGACCAATATTACTTAAGGGTTCAACAGTTATACATAGACACAAGCTAAGCGAACAAGAAAGATACAGCAAGGAACAAGCTTGTATCGTAAAACCTACCTATCCCAGCAAGACTGTGGGAGACTTGGGTTAAACTCCTTTTGCTGCTTGAGGGAATCTGACCTGACATCTCCCACCTCAGAGGTGAATATGCTGATCACAAAAGGTCGGCTATTTTAAGGCACAAGGGTGAGGCGTCCCATTATTTCTGTTCAAACTGTTCCACTTTGCATGGAATGAATATTCATGGGGCTCCTGAGAGAATGAAAGTGCAAAAATGTGTCTATAACTGGGTTGTTAGGGTGCCCAGCGGGGAAGGTGGGTGAGAGGAAGATATTCTTTTGGAATATGAGAGTGTACCTGGCTAAGCAGTAGCAAAGCAAGGGTGTTGATGATCCGTGTTTGGGATTGAGGTGCTCACAGTGACGATAAGACAGAATATGAATGCTTAAATCTGATTGTGGCAGCAGCCCTCAGACACGGTAATGAAGAGGCTACCTGGAAATTAATAGTTGTCTATTTAGTGCTGCATAATGTGAGGAAAATACAGTGTGAAACCACTCACAGAATGATGAGAATGACTCTCCTACAGCTGTGAGAATAAAATTTCACCCTCTAAACCACCCTTATGTAGAGATCTAGGAGTGACAATTATCCTGGCAGAAAAGTAATTAAGTAGAATGACTGCAAAGGTCTGATAATAGATTGTCCTAAATTCAGCAAAAAGCCCTTCATCTAGATATACTAAAAAGTAGATTAAGTAACTGTTCACATGAACTCTTCCATGAAGGTATTTTTCCCTTTAGACTATTGCTTTAATGACTGTGTAATTATTGGGATGAATTGGGTTTGAAGGAACACTAGCATTTTTAACATAGGTTTTATCAGGCAGTGACAGTATCTTTTGTCATATTGTAACTTTTTATTTTCATTCTCTGATGCCTTAATATTGGATCAAGCTTTTCAATTGTGAAGTGGGTGACAAATTCATGTCTGGTGAAAAGGAGTTCATTTAAGTCTGTTTATACTGACTTCTGCTGGCTTTCCTCAGGAATGAATCTGTCCCACAAAGTTTTTTGTGAAATTATTTAGAGAGATGTTAAAAAAGTTAGACTGTACAGGTAAAGAAATAAATTTCTGTATATTGCCCCGAAATGACCTTGCTGTGGAGAAGAGTATTTGGGTGTGGCTTCTTTTACAGACAAAGTCTATAGAATTTAACAAGAGCAAACAACACTGTTTTAACATTTAGCAACAAAAATATTTTATGGGATCTGTATGCATTACCTATTAGACCATTTGGAATTATATAAAAAAAATAAAAAAGCCTAGATGATTTTAGTTTTAGTGAGGAACCACAAAGCACCTGCAAGAATGACTGGCCAGTTCACACTGACTGAGATCAGCGCCAGCTCCACTAAGGAGAAGGATCTGCCGGCTCTGAGTGCAGCCCATTCGATTGGAAACAGAGCGAGGTTTTAACTAAGGAACGCCAGGGGGGCCTGTGCCTTTTCAGTTTAGTCAAAGTCCATTTCAGATCTTCTGGCTGCCAAAAACCAGCAGGTTTGCTTCTGTTTGCATGTACGTAGCTGGTTTGGCACTGCAACTTCATTTTATGTGGAAGAGCAGCAGCAGCAGCCACTGCCTCCACATGAGCTTTGCTGTATAATTGAGTTTTACTAATAAAGACTGGATGCACCAGATTAATAACCTCTTCTTTACATTGCAGACTGGTAAATTAGAGTTGGATTTCTGTCTCTCTAGGATTCAGACCACTGCTTTGGTACCTTTAATTTACCCACAGAACTTTTATGCCATTCATCTTCCACGAAGTGCCCTTTCTAGCCGATGGCGACATGCTGATTTACACTAGCTGATGATCTGGGGACGGTGTAGGAAGAATTTAGGTTATATTTTTTCAGGACACTTGAGAAAAAATATCTGGGGCTTGGCATGCTCTCATATTCCAAAAGAAAGATTTTTGAGTGCCCAGGGAGAAAACATCTCTAGCAAGAATTATTTAAGAAGAGGCAGAGAGAGAGGACTACATCAGAGGAGGGAGATCATCCCAAGCTTTTGGTTTGCTGGCAGAAATCTAGTCTACCTCAGGAGCCCTCTGGGACTGCCTTCAGCACAGCATTAGTAGATTTTATAAACTGCAATTATATACCAGGAAATATTTCTTTTGTTCCTGCTTATAGACGCTTATCCCATCGAGAGACTAGTGAACGTGAACCTTTCCCTCTCCAAGGACAACCATGTGTTCTGTATAGGAACCAGAATATACATTTGTCTACGCTATGAAAAAGGATGCAGTTAATCCACTTTGAGACTCATTGTCCTAAACCCACAGAGACAGAGATCCGGGAAGGACAACAGGAGGCTGCCCTGTCCCTCCCCTGCACCGTCCCCAACAGGTGTTGGTACGAACTGTCCTTCAACACATCCAATAAAAGACGTTCAGATGTATTCTTGAGAGCTACTCCAGTAAGATTGCACTAATAGTGCAATTTGAAGCAGACAATATTTAGTTGCAATAATTTCTTCTTGTCCTTCCTCCCTGGTCTTAAAAAACAACTGATCATTATTCTTCTTATAATGATCTTTTTTACATACTAGAAGACTCATCCCTTTTAATCTTCCCTTTTGTAGCCTAAAGGAATAGAGTTACCTTACCTTTTAGAAAACACAATTTTCTATACCCTTTAGCATTCTTTGCACCCTCTTCTGGATTTTTTCAAGTCATCATCTTTCTTAAAATATGGTGTCTAAAAGTGGACACAGTGGTCCGAGATCCATTTGGCTCCCAAGTAGAGCAGAATAATTACTTCCCAAGGGTTGCATACAATATTCTTATGAATGTATCTTTGACCAAGGCATTTTTTTTTGGTAAAAATATCGTGTTGTTACTCATAGCCAGTTTGTGATTCACTACAACCCCCAGATCCTTTTCTGCGTAGTCACTCCTGTTACATTTGTCTATTTGCATTTGTCTCTGTTGAATTTCATCTGCTTTTAATTTCAGATGATGTCTGATTTTTCAGACTCATTTCATTTCCAGTTCTGATCCTGTCACCAAAGTAGGAGCAACTTCTCCCTTCATATTGTCTGTAGATTTTCTAAATGTATTAATTGAATTTCATCGTTCAATCATTAATAAAAATACTTAGAAGAAATGGGACTCCACGTGAGATGCCCCTCCAGCTTAATGTGAATCACTGAAAATTATTCTTGGCTGTCACTCAATAACAGTGACATGCAGAGGAGGGAGTTCAGCACTTATTTTACTTGGGTGTGGGTAAACCACCCCAGTGGCTGTGGTAGTGCCTAGTTCTTATCCAGGGAAATGAGATTTTTCTTACTATTATAGTCTATGACCCCTTTTCCCAACATCCACCTTTACAGAAAAGTTATGCAATAGAAGGGAGTAAAGAAGATAGAGCCAGACTCTTCTCAGTGGTCTCCAGGAAAAGGCTGAGAGGCAGTGATCACAAGCCGAAATATAGGAAATTACATTTAAGCACAAAAGAAAACTTTTTTCCCCTCTGAGGGTGGCCAAACACTATAACAAGTTTACCAGAAAGGTTGTGGAGTCTCCATCCTGGTAACACTCAAAACCGGAATGGACATGGCCCTGAGCAACCTGCTGTAGCTGACCATGCTTGAGAAGGGGGCTTGGACTACAGACCTCCTGAGGTTTCTTCCACCCTCAACCAGTCTGTGATTTTATGATTTTGTGAGACAACATTATTTGTTTTACATATCCTTGCTTGAATTCAGACAGTGTTTTGCAAGCAGTTTTAACTTTTTAGAATAATAATTATCCTGAAGTCATAAACCATTTGGTGGATAAGGAATTGGTTGGATGGTTGCACTCAGACTTGTGGTCAACGGCTCAATGTCCAGGTGGAGAGCAGTGACGAGTGGCATTCCTCAGAGGTCAGCACTGAGACTGGTGGTGTTTAACATCTTTGTCAGTGACATGGACAGTGGGATAGAGTGTGCGCTCAGCAAGTTTGCCAACAACACCAAGCTGTGTGGTGTGGTCAACACGCTGGAGAGAAGGGATGCCATCCAGAGGGACCAGGACAGGCTTGAGAGGTGGGCCTGCGCAAACCTCATGAAGTTCAACAAGGCCAAGTGCAAGGTCCCGCAGGCGGGTTGGGGCAATCCCGAGCACAAATACAGGCTGGGTGGGGAATGGATTGATAAGAGCCCTGAGGAGAAGAACTTGGGGGTGTTGGTTGATGAGAAGCTCAATATGAGCCAACAATGTGTCAAAGCCAAACGCATCCAGGGCTGCATCAAAAGAAGCATGGCCAGCAGGTTGAGAGAAGTGAGACCCCACCTGGAGTACTGCGTCCAGCTCTGGGGCCCCCAAAAATAAGAAGGACACAGACCTGTTGGAGTGAGTCCAGAGGAGGGCCACAAAGATGGTCAGAGGGCTGGAGCACCTCTCCTGTGAGGAAAGGCTGAGAGAGTTGGGGTTGTTCATCCTGGAGAAGAGAAGGCTCCGGAGAGACCTTATTGCAGCCTTCCAGTACCTAAAGGGGGCCTACAGGAAAGGTGGGGAGGGACTCTTTATCAGGGAGTGTAGCGATAGGACAAGGGGTAACAGTTTTAATCTAAACCTAATCTAAACTGAGGGTAGATTTAGGTTAGATATTAGGAAGAAATTCTTTGCTGTCAGGGTGGTGAGGCACTGGAACAGGTTGCCCAGACAAGTTGTGGATGCCCCATCCTTGGAAGCATTCAAGGCCAGGTTGGATGGGGCTTTGAGCATCCTGGTCTAGTGGAAGATGTCCCTGCCCAGGGCAGGGGGGCTGGAACTAGATGATCTTTAAGGTCCTTTCCAACCCAAACCATTCCATGATTCTATGATTCTAAGTCATGGTCTGATCTGCAGTCATTCTGTTGAAAAAGCCTGAAGGTCAGTCTGGGGATTAGATTAGATATTTTGCCAGTCTCTGCAATACTGTGAATGACACATGACATTTCAAACAGCATTGAAACTCTGTAACTGACTCCTCTGGAGACTGAGTGTGCATCTTTTTAACCCTAGATCGAAGTCTTTCTCCCAAAGTTTGAGCATTGGTATCAGACAGTTTCCCTGTTACAGCCTCCCTCTTCCCACCATATCCCTTTAAAAAGCAGCATATTATTTTTAAGGAAGCTGAAGCCCAATGCCAACACTATTAGTAAAGATCCGCATTCAAATTCATGACTCATATGACCCAGGGTAGGCCTCTGCAGTCAAATGGGAGAGTTGGCAAGCATCACTTGTGACCTGGACTCCATCCCTTGTGTTCCCAGAACCTCACAGTCACTTCATTAGTGCCCACATGGATGAGTAACATGAATAGCATGAGTCACAGTCAGGGACTGGATATGCCTCAACAGTCTTTCCACTGTGCCTAAGGTTTTTGGATTAGTCAAGAAGCCCATGTCCCAGCAGGGCGGTCAGACTGGCAGATGGGCGTCTCTGGCCCCATTACAAGAGAGTCTCTAATCACAGCCATCCACTGAGAAGTTTGTCACTGGAGCAGCACAGCAAATAACAGGATTGTACCTTACTGAAGAGCTGGGCCAAAACGTATTTGTCTTGAAGCTGGAAATTTTCAGCATTTATCCCTCCTAAAAGAGGTTTACCCTTCTTCCCTGCTGAAATCAGTGGGGAACCTCTGGCTTCTGGCTTTACTAGGCATCGGACCTGACTCTTAAATGAACCCATAGCTTTTACAGATTACTGACTTGGAAACTGATGGTCTGGCCAAAATACTTTCAGCTAGTCTTGTAACCTGATTTTGATACTTGGCAGAAATTTTAAAAGTATTCATGCTTCTTTTTGCTCTCTTATTTACCAGATGGTTTTTCGGCATTTTTCTCCTTTCACACCAGAGTTTCTGGTTGTGAAATTCTGTAAAACCCACTTAACTATAATGGAGAGTTTTAAATTATCTATTCAGACAGGTTACTAAAATGTAATACAAGCACATGTTTCTGAATAGCGGTACAATAGCAGGGTGTGAAAAAAACACTGCTGCATTTAACACAACACCCTCTATACACTTCTTTTAGTTATATAGTTGAAATCCACACTATGTCAGCTATGACATAATTCTGTAATAGTGCCTCTTCTTTTTCCCGTATGTTATGAACACCATTGTTTTCTCACTTATTGGTAAGCCTGCCTAATAATTGCCTTGAAAGGCTAAATGGGGCTTTTCTGTTAAATCTTCCCTTGAAATTTAGGTATCTGTAAATGTGTCTTTTCTATTGAAAGACCTTCACATTTTCTCGTCCCAAATGAGTGATTCCCCCCTGAAGATCATTTTATATAAAGACATCAGCACTTTTATCCCACAGATGGGAAGGCCTCGTTTGCAAGTCTTTCCAGAGCCTAGGTATGAGGCAAACACTGGACAGTTCAGTATCAGTTATTTCTGCAGAAAAGTAAGAACCTGGGGCAACTTACCACTGGAAACTGAGGTGCCAAAGGGTTGTAGACACCTAAAGCGGCTCAGGAGGGTTCTGTGAAACCCTTAATGATACGTGGTTTAGGCATCCTGAAAGGTAGTTAGGTAACAAGTCCTCCAGTGAATCTGGCCTCTTGTCCTAGGTATTTTGCCATACTAGTCAGTCTTGAGCTAAATGGGGAAACGGTGGAGCATTAGCCCAGTCACTGAGGGGAAGTAGTAACCACATGGTATTCAAACCTACCACTGTGTGCTTCTTCTAAGAATTCATTTTGATCTTATTATCTTACCCCTCTAAAACTCCTATGTTTCCTTAGCAAAGGTTATTGAAATGTTGGCTCCTAGAGCTTTTTTTACTAGCTTATTTTTCACCCTTTAGTGAGGCTAATTCACGTGACTTCTGACTTGAGGGCATACAGAGTCACATTTCTAATTAATATCACCCACATGGCTAGCTTACTTGGAGCCGGAAAATTCAAACCTGCAAGACAAAAACATATGTTTTTCCTCCTTTTCCTGACAAAGCTCACAGTAACTGTACTGATAGAAGGGGGTGTGTGGACTAGCAAGAGGAAAATGGAATAAAACTCTAACCGTAATTCCTGGAAATATGTTTCTGCTTCTGTCTTACTGCAATAAGCTCTACAGATAGCTCCCTCCCACTTCCAAAAAGAGCAAGCAATCTTGCACATTTCTCACAGCGAGTCATGATTTCCATGAGGCACATCAGTCTGAATGCTCAGACACTATTGGTTTCTTCGTTAGAAGTTATATTGGGCCAAAGCGTTTGCACATTTCTGAGACAAATCTACTGCTATAGCACTGAAGGCACATCCCCATTACCACATAGTGTTTAGTTATTTCAGGAATGAAGAGTTTTAAGAGCTCCCCAAGGTTAAATACAGCATCCTGTGTGCAAGCCGAGTTGCTATGGTGACGTTGCTTCATACTTGCATCACTCACTTGTTTAATATAGGCCTATGGCCTTCTGTTTTCTAATTGCTGATGAACTATCAAACTGTCTTAGATTAACTGTACAAAGGTGATGTGAATCGTATTTCAAAACACCACACTCAATGTGGTACAATTAAACCTGAGGAAAATGCATCACCACAAACAAAACTCTGTTAAGAGTGATTTTAATTTTTAATTTGAAGCAATATGGTTGCAACCTAGTAGACACAAAATATGTTCCAAGATGTAAAGCTGGAAGTAGGAGTTACAGTTACAAAAGCAAGCCATTAAATGTCAGGAAAGTATATTGTTGTCATTAAAAAACACTAGCATAAGAAACTCTGGATATTACGAAGGTTCTGGTCTCAGTCCTTTGTGTTGTCTTGGTCTCCACTCACTGGGAGTTGAACCTCACTACCTACTACTTGGAAACGCAAAATACATTCCATCAGATATGTAAGTTAATAATACTTTTTATTTATTTGCACATTGTTTGTTTATACCTTTATTTACAATTCAAAAAGTGTGATGCTGTTTCAGAAAGCTTTCCAAGAAAGTGATATATGATGTCTTGTCTATGGCTCTGATAATGAGATAGCAATTGATTTTAGGCATTAAATAAGTACACAACTTTTTGATAGGAATCTTAACAGAGATCACAGCTTTTTCCACAGATGTGGCTTTGGATTTTTTCACCTCTAGCTAGAAATAATCAAAAGATATGTGAAAAGCTAATATTTTCTAAAACTGTTAAGCCTTTTGTTTTAGGGAGAGCACTGTGATATTTATGTTGTGCTGGGGAGGCAGAATGTTTTTAGGCAGCTGGTGCAATTAAGTAGTCCTGGTGCATCGTTAAGAGGCAAAATATAACCAGAGTAGACATTTCTCAAAGATCTNAAAAAAAAAAAGAAAAAAGAAAAAAAGCCCTGATTGCATTTTTAAGAAGCTCCAGAAGATGTTTTAATTGAAGGCTTCTCTGCTTCCTCTTCTCCTCTTCTCAGCATTTGGGCTTTTCCCTTAAGATTCTCTGTCACTCAGCATCTTTTGCTAACCAGTGACTTCTGGTCAAACACAGGCCAAAAGAGAAAATCTGAGACACATACTTCGTTCCCTGTCATTTGATGTAAATTATTCTGGGGCAACATTTTTTTTTTCCTTTTTTTCTGACATTCAAGATGTTACAGCTCCCTCAACATCAGCGTGCAAAACCGTTTTGTGTATAACTGCATGTTTCACCTGATTAGGTGTATCCAGGCACGTTTTTAATTTGTAGCAACAAGCATAACATGCTAAATACTTTCCAAACACTTTATAATTACCTTTCTTCTGAGGAAGTCAGAATTTAGGCCCAGAACAGTAAGTTCTAGTCCTCAGAAGAGGAACAAAAAGACAGAATTTATAAAAAACCACTTGCCTATTCTGCCAAGCTGACTGAGGTGAAAAGGGGCCTTAAATATAGATGAGGTCAATATATTCTTATCCCCAGGATGTTGCTCATTACCTTTGCTGGGAATATTAAGCTGAAGGTCACTTTTTTTCTTAATTTCAATGTTTCTGTAGCCAATGCTTATAGAAGAATAACTTAATACTGTCCACTTTTGCGCTGTTGAAGAAGTCGGAATGTACTTTATTTTATTTTTATTTTATTTTTATTTTTTATTAGTGCAGTAAGTGGGGAGTGGATAGACTGAAATATCTGACTCACAATAGATCAAGAGGCATCTTTTTAGGAAAGGAAATCTTTAAAATGCTGCAGATTTCAGCTTTCATGAGAACATCTAGTTTCATCCTTTAATGTATGTTCCTCTGGAGACCTGAGGAGTTTGCCATTCAAAGACTAACAAAATATTTTCTGTGAAATACGTGGGTATATAGATCCTAAACAGAAAGTAGGAATTATTACTTGAGAAAGGAACAGCAATTATGACTGTTACAGCTTTAAGCTGTTGTCTTCAGCATCTGATGCTTATATGTCACATGCTGCTATCCAATAGCTGGACTTCTGAAAGCTTGATTCATAATCTTGGTTGCATGTATCTTGTAGTAGTAAATTGAAAGGGGTTCTTAAGAAAGTTGAGGCTAATTATCTAAGTGTGGAAGGCAGTGAATGGGCTATTTGCTGGGGAGAGAATGAGCACATGTATGCAAAATAGTAGTATCACTGCACCCTTTAAGGACAAGGTTTGGGAATTAGCCATCCCAAACTGATTGGGACCCTCTAGTCCCAAGAGAGAGCTAGTAATGAGATGCAGCTCTAATCCCATGTTTATACACATGTTTGCAGTAAATATAAGGTTCCCCGTATAGAAAAGCTTCAGGATTAATTCTACAAATTGCCAGGGCAGAAAGAGCATTTACCTCTCACTTCAGTAAAGATTTGCTAGTACTTTAGACAAGCCATGATAAACAAGCCATGTTTACCACTGAGAGAGGAGATGACTGTAAAAGAGGCATTAACACTTCCATACAAGGGAAAGCAGTCTATGAGGATCGACCTCCATCTTGAATAAATTAGGGATCGGCAGTCACAAAGGAGGTAGAAATCTCAATGGAAACCCCAGTCTCAGTCCCTTCCTGCTCCCTTCCAGTGGACCTCAAGGAAGGGATTAAACAGAAACGCATCCATGCTTCCCCAGTCCATCCATACTCTCCCATCTCCCATGAATGCAACCTGTTTGTAGACAGACAGCGTGGGCAAAGTCTGTGTCCCTGATATATCAACTAGGAAACAGTTAGTGGCTACACCTTGTTAGCTAAATGACTTTCAGATATAGGATCAATTGATGGTTTTCTTTAATTTCTGTCCGCAGGCTGCTATGAAACATTTGGTATTTTATAAATGAGTACTTCTGTTTTCTTCAAATTTATTTTGGCTTGGATTACAGATTCAGAATAGATGGTTAAAATTAAAAAATACCAAAGTATTTGGTACCAAAATACTATAAGGATGTACTGCTCATTAGTGTCAGTGTCCTGGGCAATATTCAGAGAAATCCAAATACTTTGCTCTAGAATATTTAGAAAGTACCAAGGGGTTCCTCTGTAGAGGTGTTTCAGGAGCTGGAACTGGAAAAGTGTATTCTCAAGAGCAGCATTATCCATACAACTTTTCACTTGTACAGATTTTATTCTGGGGAGAGAACTGGAGCCTTGTGGGTTCAGGAGGATGCATAAAAGTAATCCACTTCCAGGTGGAAAGTAATCCACTCCTACAAGCGGGAGACTGGTGGGATGAGCTGCAAGTCTGTTGTAGGGATACTCAACCTTTGGCAATTTGATGGGGAATGGGGAGTGACATTAGAGATTTGCAGCACCTAACTTTAGGCTCACTTTAGGTGATCTGTCATTCCAATAGAGGATTTTAGCATTTAGACACACTGCAGAATTGTTACTGCTTTTCAGTATAAAGTCACTAAGGCTGTCCCTCTCCTTTTTAAGGGTGGACCTTCTACATCTGCCTGGAATAGATGGTAAAGGATTAATACAGTGACAGAACTCAGAGGGTTGTGATCAGCGGCACAGAGTCTAGTTGGAGGCCTGTAACCAGCGGTGTCCCCCAGGGGTCAATACTCGGTCCAATCTTGTTCAATATATTCACCAATGACCTGGATGAGGGGACAGACAGTATCCTCAGCAAGTTCACTGACGATACCAAACTGGGAGGGGTGGCTGACACTCCAGAGGGCCGTGCTGCCATCCAGCATGACCTGGACAGGCTGGAGAGCTGGGCAGAGAAGAACCTAATGAGGTTCAACAAAAGCAAGTGCAAGGTCCTGCACCTGGGGAGGAAGAATGCTAAGCACCAGTATAGGTTAGGGGTAGACCTGCTGGGAAGTAGTTCTGAGGAGAAGGATCTGGGGGTCCTGGTAGATAGTAAATTATCCATGACCCAGCAATGTGCCCTTGTCGCCAAAAAGGCCAATGGAATCCTGGGCTGCATAGGGAAGAGTGTGTCCAGTAGGTCGAGGGAGGTCATTCTCCCCCTCTACTCTGCACTGGTGAGGCCACAACTGGAATACTGTGTCCA
>VUYV01000155.1:937055-1026556 GCA_008711295.1 Anarhynchus alexandrinus | reverse complement strand
AGGGTGACAGAGCACTGGAACAGGCTGCCCAGGGAGGTTGTGGAGTCCCCTTCTCTGGAGATTTTCAAGACCCGCCTGGATGCAGTCCTGAGTAATGTGCTCTAGGCAATCCTGCTTTGGCAGGGGAGTTGGACTAGATGATCTCTAGAGGTCCCTTTCACCTCTGAAAATTCTGTGATTCCGTAATACAGGGCAGCTTGAGCAGTCACTGCTAGCGTTCATAGAATCATAGCATGGTTTGGGTTGGAATGGACCTTAAAGATCATCTAGTTCCACCCCCACTGCTGTGGGCAGGGACACTTTCCACTAGACCAGGTTACTCAAAGCCCCGTCCAACCTGGCTTTGAACACTTCCTGGGATGGAACATTGTACCCATCCGACAAATAAATACAGGGTGACAGTCTCCAGATTTGTCAGTTTGATAACTTTGAAAAGCATTTCAATCACTGACAAAAATTCCAATAAAACAGTATTCTTCAGAAATCTTGCATCGTGGTGAACAGTTAGTACTAAAACCAGGCTCCCTGCTGCCTTCCAATGTAAAAATAACTCAGTACTACTGAGTGCGCTACAGAAGATAAAGCACCCTAACAGTTTTTTAGAGTTAATGAGGCAATTACTGGATGCCAGATAAAGATGTGTTTCTAACAGTGTATTTAAAGGATAAGCCATGGTATGGATGTGTACCTGTTCTACATTTTTTGTTTCACAACAACTATTTTTAAAAATTACATGGACCTAATTGATATCCATGTAAGTTCCTTCTCGTCTCACAAATTAAACAGATACATCTTAAACAAACAAACAAACCACCATTTAAAATCTACAATTAAATAATCAGAAATATATTTCATTAAGATTTTATAGTGGGTACTGTATTATCGCGGAGTCTGAAAGATTTTTTTTATGCTTTCTACCTTCTTACTTGCAAGAGTTTAAGTAAAAGTGGACTGTTCCATCCTGGTTATGTTGGGGAAAATTTTGGAGACCCATTACTGACTCGAAGGCAACAAGAAGCATCTTTGAAGAATACTGTCAGGACAGCAGCACTCTGAAGTCATTCTCATGTACAGAGATTGTCCTTGCTCGAAATACTTCCTCTAGATAAACCAGGCACAGGAAAAGAGAATAACAGTATTTGCACAGAGATTTGCTAAGGTCACTGAGGAAGGCTGGTAAAGACCTGGGAACAAGACTTCATTAGTTGTTACACCATCCTTCCTCTCTGATTACAAGTCTCTGCTGATAAATGCTGGTTCTAAATTGAATTATGAGTTAATTAGCTTTCAGAAAGCTGACTCAAAAGGCTCAGAAGCTGCAGCCCACCAATTTGAAATAGAGCTCTTAGACATAGCATATTAATTGTAACAGAGAAAGAAAGAAAAAAAAAACCAGATTATTTTAACTCTCTTTTTTGAAAGAATAGTCATTTAAAAATCAAGACATGTAACTAGTTTCCAAAGCAACAGTAACTAAGAGAAACCAGTCATGGTTTTTCTATGCTGTTTGACAACAGGGTTAATAAATGGAGGCAAGGAATACCCTATCCAAACCCATAGCATGATTGTAATGATTGATAATTAACTATTTTATATTACAAAGGGAATTGCAAGAATATAATTAGCATAAGAAAATGTAAAGAACATCATGCAAAACACTTCTCAATTGAAGCAAGTGTTACAAAAAGATAATGTACACTTTACTTTGTAGCAGATGTAAATGGTGAATTTGAGGACAATTATATTTTAATATTGACAGTAGTATCTTGGTAATGAAGTGGAAATAGCTTCTTATTAACTAACAGTGAGATCAGCCAAAAGGAAAATTAGGCGCTGGAAGCAGATCTCCCAGGCATTGCCTGGGGGGAAGAGCTTTCAGTGGAGTTTGAGGGACTGACATCTTGCATAAACACAAACTTCTGCTGGACCTGATTTGTATCTTTAGTATATATGCAAATGTCTAAGAATCCATACTCGCTTTTACAAGTTAGAGCAGAGCACTATATTCAATCAGCAGGGGGTTTTATTCTTTTAACAGCTTGATGAAAATATTCCTAGTGAAGCAGTCTTTTTACAGAAAATTAGGGCTTTGGTTAATTTTCCAAGGTCTGCTTTTCATGCTCCATTTGATTTTTCTATGAAATATGAGAACCTGAAAGACAAAACATTTTCTCTGAATGTCAAATTTTGGAATTGCCAGCAGCTGTCCTGTGAGTTTCATTATCTCCCCATCTCCATCATCTTCTTGGGTTGCTCTCTTGAGCACATCTCCCCTGGTGCACTGTTGTCAGGTTCTCCAGTGATGCTCCTATTTAGCAAGAGGTAGATCATCAGATACAGGATAAATGAAAAACTGGACTAAAAAGAGAATTAACTATTACTTGTAAAATAAAATAATAAAAAAGGTCACTGAAAAGCTTTTACAGAATATTTGTGTGCATGTGTCTGTGTATAGGTATTGGTCTTCAACTTTTTTTGAAAAATGCAACTAGCTATACTTTACCCAACTAGCTATAATATTCAACATTAGTTACTACTATCTTACATAGCCACCTAATGTACTGGGCACACGGCTATTAAAATATGCATGATTAATAGTGGTAATCAAAACTTTTATTCAGAATAAAAGTTGCGATGGGCCCATGCAAACCTCATGAAATTCAACAAGGCCAAGTGCAAGGTCCTGCAGGTGGGTCAGGGCAATCCCAAGCATAAATACAGGCTGGGCAGAGAATGGATTGATAAGAGCCCTGAGGAGAAGAACTTGGGGGTGTTGGTTGATGAGAAGCTCGACATGAGCCGACAATATGTACTCACAGCCCAGAAAGCCAATCGCATCCTGGGCTGCATCAAAAGAAACATGGCCAGAAAGTGAAGGGAGGTGGGGTGCTCTAGTGAGACCCCACCTGGAGTACTGCGTCCAGCTCTGGGGCCCCCAACATAACAAGGACATGGACCTGTTGGAGCGGGTCCAGAGGAGGGCCACAAAGATGACCAGAGGGCTGGAGCACCTCTCCTATGAAGACAGGCTGAGAGAGTTGGGGTTATTCATCCTGGAGAAGAGAAGGCTCCAGGGAGACCTTATAGCAGTCTTTCAGTACTTAAAGGGGGCCTACAGAAAAGGTGGGGAGGGACTCTTTATCAGGGAGTGTAGTGATAGGACAAGGGATAACAGTTTTAAACTGAAAGAGGATAGATTTAGATTAGATATTAGGAATAAATTTTTTACAATGAGGGCAGCGAGACACTGGAACAGGTTGCCCAGAGAAGTTGTGGATGCCCCATCCCTGGAGGTGTTCAAGGCCAGGCTGGACTGGGCTTTGAGCAACCTGGTCTAGTGGAAGGTGTCCCTGCCCATGGCAGGGGGATTGGAACTAGATGATCTTTAAGGTCTCTTCCAACTCTAACCATTCTATGATTCTATGATAATACTTCAAAATCACAGAAACTAAAGAAACACTTTTCCCCAAATCACTTGGGAAATTTCATCAGCTACAGAGTCAAGCCATATAACTGCACCATACCCTGCCCATTACAGATCTGGCTCCTTAGAAAAATATTAGCTGAGCAACTATCCATCAAATAAATGACTTGGTCCTGCAGAAGCCTACCAAAATCAATGAGCTCATCTGTGTTTTGTGCTAGCTTATAAGAGCTGTCTGGTCTCAAACGCCAGCATTAACCCATGGGGCACTGCAATCGCCGCAGGCAGGATTTCATCAGTAACTGAGGGTCTCTCAGGATTTCACAAACAGGAGTCCCTTGAGTGGGATCCCCCTTCTCTCTCTTGGACCACAAGCACGATGCTCCCCCTCTGCACCCCTTAGCTGTGCCTCTGATGGATCCACTGTTACCAGCAGATGAATTAGCTCAGGGACTGACAGCAAGAGAAAAGACAAATGGGACAAATAACATCTCCACAGCCTACCTTATCCTAAAAGAAAGTGTCTAACTTTGCACCCCCATTTAAACAGCCCATCATTACGTTTTTCCCAAGCCCCAGGGATGTCACTTCGATATAAATGGGGCCTCATGAAACCCCCTGGGAGGTGGTGTCACTATGTCTGTGCTGTGCAGGAGCTGGCTGGCTGGCCCTGAAGTCTCAGTCCTGGAGCTCCTCTGAGACCTAAATTGTGCAGAGGAGGGACAGCCCTCTTAGCTGAGTTTGAGGCCAACAGGATCTGCCCCGAAGGACCTGTCAGACACAAAACTCTACAGCTTTTGGGCCTGACACAGCAGGCTGGGGATTTGAAGGGTGTTGGTGTAGGGACAGGCGTGACTTACAGGCCTGCCCTGCCATGCAAGAATTGCTCAAAGCTTTAGGATGTTTCATTGAGATGAAGCCTCCAAAACTTGTGTTAAAAATCAGTTTTCCTCTCCATTGACATCTTTAGTAATATATGTAAGATTGATCTGATCTGGGAGAGTACACCAGGACCTCGCCAGTCTCAGAAAGCACATGCTTGGACTTGCTCCAAGGTGCAAGTTGAGCTGCGTTTTTCCTCCAGGCCCAAGAGTTGGCTCCCCCTTGTCCTGGTGTTCCCGGGTCAACCCTGAAGCACATTCATGCGAAGACATGGCAAACCTGGACTCTCAACAGACTGGAGAAGTTCAGCTTGATTTCAACAGCCAACATACTGGGGCCTTTCCCTTTCACTGTTTTAACAGGGTCCTATTTTTCCAAGGCTTAATGCCCACTTCTTGCAGACAGAAAACTCTTTAATGTATCAACATGCTGTGTGCCTGATGAAGTGTGTTTAGGGACTTGCAAAGCAAAGAATACTGAAAATGCAACAAAAAGTGCTATCACAGCTATGTGCACTTGTGGGACAAAATTAAAGGGAAACGGTTCCAGGTTGAGGCTGCAGTAACTTGGTAATTGAAATGTTATCCACAGCATCCTTTAAACAATGAGCCAAATGCTGAAGACCTTATTTCAAAAACTGCTTATTACTTCCTTTGAAGCCTTATGCAAGTAATGTTTAGAATAAAAAATGAGCTGGTAATTTAGGATCTTTCCCACTGTTTGTATACAATTTTCTTTTTAAAATATAAGGAGAAAAGGAAACAAAGGTTTCACGATGAGAACAAACTGAAATACAAGAACTTCTGTGGGAGACTGAAATAGCAGCAGGATTAAAAGCAGAAAATACACGCATCCCACAGGCTCCTTTCTTCCCTCTGAGGCCTCTCATTCAAGTACTGACCAGGACCACTGTAGCTTTGTTTATGGCATCTGACAAGCTCAAAGCCTCTGGCTGTAGCACTGCATTAGGTATTTTTTAAAGTGCCTTTTTTTAAGCTCTAGGGAACAATAAAACAGTATGAGGAATCAAATTCAGCTCTTCCACATTTGCTCAGCACTCCATCTATATTGTTAATGCAGAGGTAAATTTGTGTGTATGTGTAGGCGTGGACATATGTGTATATGTATATATATATGTTGAAATATTTCATTTAACTATCACAGAATTCATAAGATCTGTTGTTTATATTGGGGAACTCCAGACAATTTCAGAAAGACATGTGATGTGATACTTGTATCTTCTAGTTTTATAAAAATTATTGACTGTATATATATATTGTTAATCACATTTAACAATTATTCACAGCATGTTAGCTTAAATTAAATAGCTTCTTTTTCATATTAAGCATTTTGGGTGAATTTTTAAGTATTTGTGGAAGAGCGGATTTTTAAGGCATGTTTTGACACCACTGGAGTCAATAATTTCTCATCAACCCCAACATCTGCAGGACTGAAGTCCCAAAATTCAAATAGCTTGCAGCTGTCATCTTGCCCTCTAGTGGTATTTCTTTAAAGCCACGACTGAATAAAAAACAGATGGACGAGAGTATTTTAAATTTATGAAAAATATAAATTGACTTATGTTGCAGCTGGAGAAGCAAACAGGTTTTAAAAATGCCCAATTATTCTAATTTCCCCTAGCACAGCAGACAACATAAGGCTACTGCGAAAGTTCTGAAAAATTCACAGGAAGGTTTGCAATTGAAGGTCAGACAACTCACGTAGCTTGATCTATTTTGTTGGTAAAAGATACCCCTTTTTTTTCATTTTCTTCTCCAGCATTTCAATGTCCTTCATCCCTGATAAGATTATACTAATGTTTTGACATTCCATGCCTGCGCAGGGGTTAGACTTGTTGGATCACTAAATATCACCCAGTTGTGCAAGGACTGGGAGCGAAGGTTAAAAAGCCATCATGACTGCAGGAATTGCTGCTTGTGATTTTCTGCAGTTGTCTCTCTGTCTTGTTTATAGGATGCAGAGAGACAATGCTGAGATTCAAAACTTCCAGTAGAGTGGAAATGACAGAGGTCTTCTCATGATCATAGGGGAAACAAGGCCAGATACTGTCAAAGCAGTTCTAGGCAGGCTGTGTTGAAGCAGACTAAAGGGATGCTGCCTTGATATCATCCATTTCATATTCCATATTCTCATTCATTTCATATGACACTTGTGCAGTATGTTACATGCTTCTTATCTTACAAAATATTTTGGTATCTACTTGCACTGTTCTGTGGGTAAAAACAAAAGAGGCTGGGGGCAAGTCAAAGGAAATACAAGTTATTCTTCTTAGGCAGAAAAGACACTGAAAATTAAGGGAAAAACCCTATAGCAACCTAGGACTTAAGTCTCTTTCTTAAGCTTTGTCATATGTTTCTAACTAATTTTTTACCTGACTAGCACCATCAGGCAGAGTTTTAGGGAGCTGATCTAGAAGAAACCCAACGCAGCACAAGAGGAGGGATCTATTTTCATCTAGATCAGCTCTCCTATCCAGTTCACCAGGTAAATCCTAAGACTGGATCAGGAGAGGGAAGAGCTTCCCAGGAAATCTGGACTTTGATCAGCTTCCTCTGCAAAGGTGGTGACTAATAAATCCGGCTGAGATTTGGGGCAGAAACAAGGAAAAGGCACAAGAGCATTGCTGTACAGGACCTCTGCATGGGTCATCCATGTCTTTTATGTATCATAGACATTCATGGAGAAGAATTGCCTAATCTCTTAAGAGTCAAAACCAGAATTCTCCATGGAATCATTTTTGGACAATTCTGTTCAGGAGAAAATTCAAGGTGTAACCTCCACCAGTTTTCCACCCACTTATATCCACAGGAGAGGCAATCTGAGGCTCAGGCTTTTATGTTTCAGCATTTTTAAGTAGTCCATGGAAGAAGACTGTGTCAGAGGTACCTCACAGAAAATGCATGATGAGGAACACACACTGTTTCCCTGTCAAAGTAAATCAGGCCTGGGGCTACATTTGTCCCAAAGCTTTTCTCTTCTAAATAGCACGATCAGGACTGCAACATTCACACTTAAGAAATTTCATAAAGACAATTCATGCTATCACTATTATGCCCTGGGAGGAAGTTACATTGGCTCTTATCTTAAGGATCACAGCCACTGGAAAAGCCTGTTTGCAAACATTTCTAAAAGCAATTTAAAAAGTACCTTTTCAATAAGGTTTTCCTTTTTGTATTGTTGCAAAAGAGTTTCTATTTCATTCTGGAGAAGTTACGAGATTATGATAAGTATCTGTCTAAATTTTCCTCTGGGCCTAATCCTGAAGTTCCTAGTTGATACTTAATCACTCTTGACTCTGGCAAGCGCCTTTTTGCTTTGAGGGAACAAGTACAAAGTTTCATAGCAGTAAGAACATTTATTACTTCACTAGGAATTTTGCTGTGCCGTGCTTTCTTTGATCATTCAAAACAAAGAAACTTTACTAGAGATGATCACGAACCACAAAATCTTGATCTGTAAGTAAAATTGGTTTTAAATACATATTTTGGTTCATTCTGCTGTGGAGATGGTCTGGCTAAGAGTTCATAACCTGAAGAAATGCAAAGCAACTTTAAAGTATACTGATTACTACACAGAGGTTTGGGTTCAGGCTCCCCTCCAGTCCTTCATTGTGACATCATAATTTACCTGAGTTGACTTCCTTTGTAGTGACTCCACCGCTGATGTCAGCATTGTCTTGCATACTAAAATTCATACGCTCTTTTTCTGAAAGAAAACTTATTTTTTTTATATAAACCAAAATTAATTCTAAATGCAAGCTTTCAGAGAAACGTTTGAAATGTTCAAAATGTTAAAGCTTCAAGCACCTAGATTAAACAGCTCGTCTTCTTTATTTCCCTTTATAGTTCATTGACATTGGTTATTTATTCTGAAGGTTTCTTGGATCAAATACCTTTGACTCTCACTTGGACTCAATCTTTGGCAAAGTCTATTGCTTTATAGGCAATAGACTATATGCCCATAAAGCTCTGATGAAGCTCAGAGAGATAAGCCTTCTCATAAACCACCTTCATCAGATGCTCTTTCTACCAAGCAGTAGCTCTAAAGGTAGAGATACTGAATACAAAAACCTACAATGCTTTGGTCAGCACTTTAACGCCCCTAATTGTCTTTAAAAGCCAGGTGAAATAAATCAGTGACTGCATTTTCAGCCTGAACCTTGATTGTGATTATTATTGTAAAGATAGTGTATGAATCTAGAAAGGTGCGTTCGGATAGTTCTGGTATTGGAACATCTCTTCTGCCCTGACCCTACTAAGAAAAATCCCACCGATGCTGGACATTTACATGCAGGGCAGACTGGACAGAAAAACTTTCCTTTAAGTGAGAAATATGTTATTTGGTTGGTTAAGTTGTTCAAAGGTTAATAAAAGCAGATGGGAATCAGTCAAGCTGCTAAACTGGTAGATGATTTATTGAATGTGAAACTTAACCACTGTTTCTCTGTCCCTGAGTCAGGAAATAAAAGCTTTGATATAATATTTGATCAAACAGATAATATTCTTAAAATTTCTAATGAACTTGCTATGTCCTACCTAACTTAACAGATATTCACTTCAGAATGCAAGTTTAAATAGCTTATGCTTTCAGAATTAAAATCTATGAGACCAAGACTTGCTAGGATAACTTGCTAGATAAACAGTCTGATCTTTACAGTGTACTAAGCATGCATGCATAACATGTCTCAAGGCTTGCAACTTAAATCGTGAACCACTCCTTAAAATCTTTTTTAAATTTTGTTCGGACCACAACTGAAGTACATTATTGTTGGATGCAATGCTGGTGTATGCAGTTTATATATGTGTTTGTGTATGTGTACTTATTTTATATATAAGGTATATATGTACATATTATATATGAACTTTTTCATATATAAATTAAAATTTCTCCATTCAAAGACATGTCCAAATATCACTCCTGCAGGAAGTTGGGACTAGTAGTATAAAAGGAGAAAAATAGTCCCGAGCATAAGCATTTGACCCTGAGCACTCTAGCCATTGACTCGACCACAAGGTTTCTTGCTCATACTCTGATATAACCTATGCAGCACTAGTACTAATCATGCTAAGAGACAGGAAGCTATTATGCAGTTATCCATAGGCTCTGGATAATAAATATTCTTGGACAAACAAGTGTGGACACAATTTTATATTAACATAGAGAGAAAAGAAAGGAATAGGAGTGCTATGCCTAACATGGGAGAGGCAAAAAGGGGATCTTCAAAAGGCTGTGGTTATGCACAATTGACCTCAAGAGGCACCTTTCTGATGGATGTGTCTTCTAAAGGCTCTGCAATGAGCTGTGTGTCATTGAAAGCACTTAACATGTTTCCTTTACCCTGCACTGGTTCTGTAGGACTACCTCAATTCCACTATGACCCTGGCAAAGTCACTGTGGTCAGATGGAGCTAAAAGCTCCATGGTGAGTTCTGTGGCTCTACAGGTGAAAGCCCACACAAAAAGGAAGTAACGGTCTTGCTTAGCCTGAGCTGTAGGACAGGAAAGGCAGCTGACTTTCTTTCTTACTACCCAGCCTTTGGCTTTGTTTAAAGCTGAGAAGACACCACCAGTCAGTCTCTCATGTCCTGGCCTGAGAGGAGGAGACAGACTTAACCTTTGGCAAATTGAAGCCTTTAGAGACCTTTGTTTCAATTTTGTGGGCTGTGTTTCTATGAGCAGAGGAAGCCACTACATAGCACAGAAATATAGGACAAGTGATTACCGTGTGCCAGATCTGTGGAGAGCGGGTGGGAAGTGTTCATCTGCATATGCTATAACAGTTCATTAAACACAGTAAACTGCCTGTAAAATTTGCATAGTGGAAAGAGGGCATTTCATTTTTCCCTCTCTGATTGAGAGAGACAAAGACTACTGAATATATCTCGGTAGTCATCATCTTAAGAAGATTCTGTTCACTACAGGGGAAGTACCTGGTAACAACACTTCAGTGGTGCTAGGCTTTTGCCTTGTGCTCATCAGCTGCCCTCAGGCTCTTAATTCCAGAGATCAAAAAAATATATTCCTAGAATAGAAGAAAATTTCCTTCAACATTTTGTGCAGCAAATCTTCACTGCTATTTTGGCTCAACGTAAATTAAACATCTGTAGAGTCATGTAAGTGCAAGAGAAAAATATCAGAACAGAGACCTTCAACGTGGCTATGAAAGAAATGTTTTAATTCAATTGTCAAGATGCAGGATTTCATTGTCAGACAGTATCATACAACAAAGCTTTGCCATCTAGTTTGGGTGATCCTAGGTTATCTGTCATTTAACATTTAAACTATGTCAGAAAACTGACAGACATTCATATTTCCACTAAGTTACTTCTTCCAAGAGAGTCCTTAAGTGACTTGCCTTCCCTTGCAAGTATTTGCAGTATATAGTTATTTTAAAGCCGAAAGAACACTATGCCTCTGTACATCTCCTTTTGACAGTAGTCATCTTGGATTTCAGTAGAAATTACTCAGATTGAAAGGGATTTGTTCTTGTAATTGACTCCTATTTATATGCCCCAAAATACCATTCACTGTGGGTGGCGGGGGAACCTCCACCAACATGCTGATTTGTTCTGTTACTACATGTTCTTTGAGATTATCAACAGCCTGAAAAAATGAATCTGCCATATGTCTATACTCAGCCATTCTCCACTTGGTTGAATGTGCAATTCCTATTTTATAGAGTTCTGGATTTTACTCTCTTGAATCATGCTGAATGGAGAGACTTAGCACCTAGGTAAATCCAATGATCTAAGGCCAAGCAGGACAGTTATGATCATCCATCTGACCTTCTGCACCACATATAATTCTATCTAGTCAAATCTCAATCAATTTGTGGTTGAAGGAGGCTATCTATTTTAGGAAGATATCCACTGTTTTAGTCAGCTGCAGAGAGACTGAAAGTATGGTGCAGAGCATCAAACATTTATCTAAAGAAAATGGAATCAAGCAGCAGACAGAGCTGTGTAATCTCACCCATAGAAAATTACACTTTTGGGAATGCTGAGATAAATCAGTTTTCGCAGTGGTGCACCGGGTTTGGACTATATCCTTAGATACTGTGCAACATTGCTGGAGAATTTCAGGTCCTCTGTGTATCCTCTTCTCTCCCCTGTAGTCACACAAAGACATAACATTTTCTATAATGTAAAGGAAATTATGAATACAAGGAAAGTGCGGCATGTCAAATAGCGTGGCATGTCAACTAAGGGCAGTGAGATCAGCTGCCTGCAGGAATATTTCTGGCCCATTCACTAATTTGTTGGCTAGCAGAATCCCTATAGTCAGGGCAAATACCTTTTCCGGTTTGATATATTACATCAAAACACAAATACAAATGTGACTTTGTTATCAACAACTACAGGATACATCGCATTAATTCTATTTCCTACCAGATAAGAAAAGCTGTAGCCAAGGACAATTTGACCAGATGTTAAACACCATCATGGTGGGAAGTCCAGGTTCTGGCACTTTTTCTCAAGTTCTGGTGCCGTTCTTTGATGACATGAGCTAGGAATCTCCTTTTCCATTGTTTTTTCTCTTTTCTTGTACCCCATCCATCACTACATGCTATGCAGAATTAGTTTCTTCTATCAAATCAGGTCTTTATCAGAGTCTGCCACAAACAACTGTTGTCACTTTGCAATCCCTGCTGCTCACTGTGGTGTTCAGAACTGCTTCCCTCCAGTCTATATTATCACTAGACCATTTTCAAGGCAAGTAATATTTTTTGTTACATCACCTTCTCTTCGGTTCCACACTCATGAATTTCTTTAGCCTTCAATACTACCTGTACAACAATGCCTGCCCTTGATCCTATAACATGCTTTTGTAACACACAATGTGCTGCAAAACCTTTCATGAATCTCCACCTACAGCAACAGACATGTGGACCAAAGGCTGCACCTTGATATGGGCCATGGTCTATGAGAACAGTGTCTGGTATCTACTGGTGCAAACCCTACCTTCAATTTTCTCCTTGCTCACCGTTCAAGAGTGAGCCAACTAGAAGATACAAAGCAGCTTACACCAGCCCCACCAGCAGAGCTTCCTCTTCGCTGCCCAGTAATGAGGTGAGGGGAGCCAGGAGCAGGGGAAGAGAGAGGCCATTCCCCTGGGGAATGCCAATGTGCACACCCAGCACAGAGCAGGGCTCTGCAGGGGGGCAATGGCACCTGGAGGACAGGGAACTTGTGGGAGGAGGACTGCGGGTGCAAAGAGCCTGTCAAGCGGTGACAGACATAAGCAAGTAAAAGCCGGATATAGGATTTTGGAGGGGAAAAGTTAGACCTTCCACACCTGGATTGACTAGAATGGAAGTAATTTTTGAGGGGCAGAGGGAGAGGAAGCATTTTGGCAGAGAGGTGGAAGACAGAGAATGAAGGCTTAGTGCAGGCCAAGGCATATGTCTGTCTAAACTATCACAGCAAGGTAGGAGAGAGCCCAACCTAAGGACACTTGGGAACAGCTAGCTTAGTGAAATGACCACAGAGTAAGACTGAGCTCTAATCTTGGCTTAAATATTGATTCAATGTATTGCCTTGGGCAAGGAATCAGTTAGATGGGATTAATTATGTCTATCTACCTATTTCAAAGGGCTGCTGCAAGGATTAATTAGTCATTGTTTGTAGAATTCTTTGAAGACGAAAATATAGAACTGTATAATTAAATGAAGTCATTAGACATAAGGTTATGGGACTTTGATGTTCTAAAAAAAATGCATAAATTAATACTGTAACATCTACTTCCATTTTATTCTTAGGCATACTTGTAATCCTGGATAAGGAATTAACAGTGCCTGTAAAACATTCCTACACAGTGGTTATATGAATGAAATCCATTTTATAAATAAAGGTATATTAAAATTATAAAGATTAAAGCAATAAAACTTAGGTTTATATATCNAGAGATGAAAAAATAACCTGCGCTCCAGATCCCCTGAGTGTCTGTCCCAAGGCCCTGATATCTCTTTTGATGTTCCTTGCATTCCGATATGCACATTCATCGCCTCCCACATGGAACAGGAGCAGTGGGTAGTAGTCCGAGGGCTGCACCAGGCTAGGGAGTCTCTTTGTGATGTCATATTAAAATTATAAAGATTAAAGCAATAAAACTTAGGTTTATATATCAAGCTTCCTTGTTGAAATTCAAAGACGTAGTGAATCTGAGATAGACCACTGCTGTTTTAAAGTATTGTTTTATCTATAGAAACCAAATTTCTGGTTGCTTTCCAACACTTAGGAATTATAGTCAATGTTCCTCACAGCAGCAGTGAAACTCCACTGGAGGGAAAGGAATTACCAATGTACACGTGATAAGGACTGCACTAGAGCTGTGCCTGCTGGGGTGATGTGCTAGCCAATGTGCACACATTTTGCTGTCTTCTCCAGGACAGGCTTGGGCCAGAATACATGGGAAGGGTGACGGATCTTACCCATCTCCTGTTTAAATGAACTGAAAGACAGTGATGTTTTAGTTGGCACACACCTTTAGAAAGCATAAACTGTCAAAGGCACACTAAATCAAAAGACACTACACAATTTTATGTCATCATTCAGGCCAAATGGGTTAACATCTAGGACAGAATCATGCCTTTGAAGTTCAGTGGTTTTTTGTTTCTGCACACATAGTCACACGAGTGTAACAGAAGTTCCTGTGTGGTTTTTCACCATGATATACTTGATAACATGAGTTACACTGAGTAACTTTATACCTATGGCAGGAACAGTTTTCTGGTGATAATGTAGACTGTCATCATAAATGACTCTGAAACCATCATGGAAAGCTGCTGGGGAAAGTTTCTAGACTAGACTTGCTATCAAAGACTTTTTTTCTCTTTTTTAAATGGAACGCTATTAAATGTTTCTGAAAGGACACAACAGCTCCACCACCACACAATTTGCTTCTTTGTAGGTGTTGCTTAACATTCATATAATTACAACACAAATTAAGTTTTGTTTTGAATTGGTTGTTTTCCAAATAGCTTTTGTGCACTCATTTATTGAACTTGGAGGTGAGGGCGGAGTGAGAGGGAATGTTAATATCCTTTAGGGTCCAATCATCCCACCTAATTTTTCATAGTTCCTAAGATCCATACCACCCCCTGGTAGGACCCATCTGCTGGTAGGAAATAGTACCCTGGGCACTATATTTCTCACTTAAAGTTCCTGAATAGAAACAGAATGTTAGCAAAATGGCTGAACAGAAATAAAAGTTGACTTTGTTTGTATTTACCTATCTTTAGATCACATGCAGAAAGCTTCCTATACTCTAGTATGTCAAAACAGTGCCTTGACCATGGAGATCAGAATGCGGTCCTTAAGCAAGTCCATCATATCCTGTGGAAGCAAACCTAAAGACGACCTCAGCCAGGGCACACGCACTTTCTCCCTCCGTTACCATCTGTTTGGGTTAATTCTCACCTCTACATCCTCTTTTGCTTTGTCCTTCTCACCTCCACCTTGACTCCTGTTCCCCATCAAGACTTATTGATTCTTAATTTATTTTGGAGACAATGTCAATACTCACTCCCCCAAAATCTTCACCGCTTTCACCTCCTCAAACAGCTGCTATGCCTGTTGAGGCCAGGTGCAGGCATCCCTCTCCTTCCTGCAAGCAGCACCTGTTAATGGAGGCCACTCCCCAGACTTCACTAAATGTTAAAAAAATCATTAGCCCACACTAAGGCAAGATGTTCTCTCTCACATGGTAAGTGACTGTTCAAATCTCATCACGAAGCCTTAACATATATTGAAATTTGTATTATGTACAAGCATATACATCTGCCTGTATGCTTTGCCGCACCTTACACAAATACATCCATGCATTACTGGCTCTTGCTTGAGACTGGACTTGGCAGTAATTAATCATGTGGAAGTGGTGAGGTTTGGCGTGACAGAACCCTGAAGCAATCTTTGACACTGTGACAGACATGTTGCAAGACATGTCAATAGGCAGCACATATTTCACACAACTCTTTACGAAGGGGGTTTTCCTCTAGAGCATGGGGAAGAAACCAGTCAGTACTTCCTTGCCTCATCCAGACTACTTAATTACAATTCACACGCCTGTCTGCCTAACCCAGTGCATTACAGACGCTCTCATTCCGGAGATTTCTTGGGTAAACAACTACAGCAAGTGAACTGGATGCAGAATGGAGGTCTACTTTATGGAAAAGATATAGAAAAGGGGTGCTAAGCATTCCAGAAACAAAAGGTCTGGTTTTCTATGACTCTTTACCTGTGTAGAGTGAGAACAAATGGCTGTAAAAAGCAGAAAGATCAAAATTCTCTACCTACTTGCACATCATGTGTAATCTCTGCATCTTGCTTTCTGCACCATCACTACAAATACAGAGCACAGAAACACGTCTCTATGGAGGCTGAGAAGAAAGGAGTAAATTGAAACATTCTGATTTGATAAGATCAGAATGAGGCCAACCCTGCATAGATGTAAGTTGCCAAGAAAAATGTAAAGAATTAGCTTTAGCTGCCTCCAGTACCTGGGCTTAGACACTCAGTCCCTCCAGTAGCTGGCTCTGGGTCCTCACTTGCCTCATGCATGGGCACACCCCCACACCCCCGACCTTTCAGTCAACCCCAGACACTACAGTCTCTCTGCCACGTGGCCGGGACCCCCACTCCCTCCCACAGCCAGTTGTGTCACTCTAAGACACATGCACACACCTGGCTCCCAGGTCACTCCAGCTACTTTGGAAGCCCAGGCTGATATTCAGCAGCGGTCACATGCTGACTTACATACCCTCACCCACTCCCGTTGCTAACACCACAGACAGGGGAGCCTGTGATCCCATCATCCCACTCCAGTTGCTGGCCTCTCAGACCTCCATACACACAGAAGAGAGTCCTGCACGCAGGGAAACAAAAATGGAGTTTAATGGAAGACAGGACAGACTGTGCCGGTCAAGTGCAGGGCACAGCCAGCCAAGCCTACTGACCACACACGTTTACATATGACTGCCCCCTTTTAGCCCCTCATCCCTCTGTTTTTCCAAGATTTTTCCTCCCCAACCACCTCTATCCCTCCCCTTCCCTGCTTGTGGTTCCTCCCCTAAATATCCTATGATAAGTTTTGCGCAATCCCCAAATGCTCTTTCCCTGCAACCCATAATGTGTCCCGTACTCCCAGGCAGTGTCCCCCCTCAGTCTGCGAGGTGCTACAGAGACACACTCTCATCTTGCAGACACCACTTTCTCTCTGTGTAACACAGCAGACCTGGATCCTGACAAAAGTCAGCAGGAAATGGAAGCCTCTGCCCCTTGCAGATTCCTCTGCCAGTATAGCATCATTCTGACTCCCAAGATGCTGTATCCATGTTCTCAGCTGCTCTAGCCCTCTTAGATCTTGCTTGCATCTGACACACCGTGATAGCTTGCTTTGCATTCCTTGGTAACCATGTGGAGGGATAAAAGGTAAAGACCTGCATGAGAAAAAAGTACCCAACATCAAACAATACACAAGGGTTGTAACCCACCCATCCCCTAAATGCAATGCACTAGCATTGTTCAAAATCTGTTTATTAGAGCATTAGCTGGCATGATCTTGTTGCCAGCTTCCTCCATGCTCTTTTTTTTTCTGTGTTCAAACATTTGCCTTTGGAATCCTCTCACTGCATAGAGGTCCCTTGCTGGACAATGTCTAAACCCAGAGCAGCAACTGTACCCTTCTGAACCGAGGCTTTGTTCAGCTGGAGCATTACTAATTAATCATCAGTTTGGCACAACAATGCTTTAAACTAAAAAATAGACCTGCTTCAGAAAACCTGGCATTATACTTGACATTGTGTGTTCCAATACATACACACATGGTGCCGTGATGTACAGTTTTTAAAGCTGAGCATTTTCCTGGAAAGATTATAACCCTTCGATGCGAGGGATGCATGTTTCAGGAGTCTTTCCTACCTTGAGACAACTTTCAGCTAGATATGTATATCCTGGACACAATACCTTCTGTAAAAACGACTTCTCTCTGTGCAAGAGTGGTGCAGTTGATAAAAACAGCTTGCATTCAATATGCATCTAAACAAATTTGCTAGCAGTGACTGGAGATAAGTTACCAGCTCTCCTTCATCTAGAAACTGAAGATAATTATGTGTCCCTCACCAAACACATTTTCATAATACAACTATGTCACGCTTGTATTTCAAGATTTTCAGAAAGTATTCAAGTTCATTTCAAAAATCACTACCAGGCAAACTCTTTGAAAGGCATTTTCTTCACCAAGGGCAATGTGCTGCTTTTTCATAATAAATGGATTTTGGATATTAACAATATGATGAAGTTGTATAAAAAGATCTCCATTATTTACAATAGTTGCTATTCAAGTGACATTGCTCATTTCATCTAAGTAATCACAGCTCTTAGGCTGAAATTGGGGAGCAATAGCATACAGCAGCTAAAAAAGAAATAGATGAGACTATATATTTGTAAGAGCTTTCCAATTTAACATCACACTTGCATTTCTAACACAATGATAATGCTCCCTAGGTACAGACTAAAAATCAGACTTAAATCACCATGGGTTTGTACATGAACATAATGAACACTGGGTATATTCTTTGAAAAATAATCTTAACACCCTCTTGCCAAAAAATAGCAACACTTTTTAAAATTATTTCCTCTATAGCACAGCCCCTTTTCCATGTGCAGAACAGATCACCTCCTGTTTAAATACCACAATCGTGACTACAAAATACCAGAGTCAGCCAATACTAAAAACATTTCTGTGCTGTATATGTTCATAATAAAGAACAAAAATATGAAAGCACTTGCGAAAACAGATTGTGCACATTAGCTTCGGGGCAGCAGAGACTTGCACATTGACAGTCTTACCTTGATACTGTCCTTCAATTTGCAGCAGCCTGTTTTGCCCAGGAGACACACCTGCCTCATCACTTACCTGACGTAAAAGAAGACAGACCATTTTTTGAAAGATACATAAACACGCTAATACGTCATGTCAGTGTCATCAGGAATGGCAATGAATATTATTTCCATTCTAATGATCTTCTTTCAGATGTATTTAATTCTCTGTTTTTCTCTCTTTTTTTTTTTTTTTTTTTAAAAAAAAAGATTAAAAGACAGACAAGCAGGTGAGGCATATGATAACAGTGCTTTACCTCATGTGTGGCAATACTGCGGTCCATATCCTGCTCTGGAACTTCTCCTCCCGAGGCTGAAAGAGAATGAAGGTGATTAGCAAAGTACCGGAATCTCTGGAAAGGGGAAGAGAAGGGGCAAGATGGGGAGTGCTCATACATGCTCTGTATCAAACTACATGCTGAGGTGGGAAGCAGAGGAACCTTCCTCAAGAACCAAAAGGGTGTTGTAAAATAATCTATGAAAAATTGCCTAGAATATAGTTCAGAAATCCAAATTTGGTTTCTACTAGTGGTACACAGCAGCCTTAGGCAAAGCACTTTTCTTTGCATCCTGTCTGTAAGATGGAGACTTTAATACTTCCTTCCTTCTGCACTTGGCTATTCACTGTGTGAATTCCTTGTAGCCAAGACATTTCGTCTCTCTTCACATGCTTATGTAGAGAGTTTAGCACAATCAGGCCCTAATATTGCCTGATGCCTTCTGGTGTCATTGTAATACCAATATTTAAAAATTAGCTAACTTCTATTTACAGTTCCACCACTGACTTCAAAAGAAATTCTGCTATTTCAGTGAATGTCTATGTGATTCAACTTACAGATTTAGTAAATAATTAGAATAATATTTACCAATCATTCTGAGATAAGGTAATGCTTAACCAAGACGTACAGAATACTTTTAGTCCCTACAATAAGTGAAGCATGCAAGTCTCCAGAACATTAGTAGTAGCAGCAGCATATCTAACACAAGTTGAGTAAAATATAAAAAAATAGCATTATATTGGGAAATTTGACGCCTTCAGGATGGTTTCAATATTCAACAACATACATCCTTTTGCCAATGACTGTAAAGTGCTCATGAATGACATTTCACTCATTCCCCTTGCGATTCAATTAGATGTGGCTGATATGTTAAGTGGTTTTCAGTAAGAACATAAGGGACCAGCAGGAATGGCTTTCAACAGCATTAATCAATAAAGCAATAGCACAGGGGTTGATAATGAAAAGGCAGCAGTTGCTAATGGTTAGCACTGAGCTCTCTGAGACACTGCTTTTCTCTCATGTGAGATGTTGTGGAGTGGTGGTAACCCTTCCACACCATAGCCAGGTAACCACACGCTCCAATAGAAGGACATTTCTCAAAGCCTTTTATCTTTTCCCTCCCGACTACTAGAGCACTATAGAGTTACAAAACTAACTTGCAATTTCAGGCATTAGATGCACCCATCCAAATAGCCCAGAAATTTCAGGGCTATGTGTTTCTCTGTGCCATTGATCACTCCAGAGTGACAACTAGGCCTTGGACACACGGTCTGTTAATCTAAGGAGAATAAATTTTGTCTGAGATTAAAGGGAGAAAAAAACCCTGTGAGCACAACACAACTTCTTGCTGTGAAGCAGATCTTCCTCAAACAAAAAGCTTTACCCATGGGGATACCTCTTGAAACACGGAATACATCTTGTCATGACCCAAAGCTCTGGTTTTTTTTTCTTTACAAAGGTGTTCACCAATTTAGACCAACAGTGCCTACAGTAAGTCAACAGAAAGACTTTCTTCTGCTGCCAACCATTCTTCCCCCTATTAATCTCTATAATGGCGATCTTTCCTTCCCCTGCAGACACCCTTGGGCTGGCTGCAGCCCAGACTCCAGGGTGCAGCGTACACTGTTGCCTTCTTCACGCCAAAAGCCTCAGCACTGAGCCCAGCACTGGTGCCACTGCCTGCCTGAGTGAACCACGAGCTACCACAGCTGGGACAGGCAAGCTCATCGAAGCTATTTCTTCTCTTCATAAGTTGACTGACCTCAGTATCAGAACACTAACAGCTAAAAAGACTCATTGCTAGAAGGAATCTCAAATGCCAGCAGAAACACGAACCAGAGGATGCGAAGGGAGTACCTGAAAGTACCAAGTGAACGAGCTAGCACATACTCTGGCGGCGAACAAAGATGCCAACTGCAATTGCCAAGGAGATTCTGGGGGGTGTAAGAGAAAATATCCAGTTGGAGCGGTAGCTTGCAAAATCCTAGGCTAGAAATAACGCAAAACAGACAGCCCTCTTCAAGGCTGTGAAGAAAGCATAGCATCTGCCATCCTCATGTGCCCCCTCTCTTCATTGCCGTTGGTGCAATTCTGTTTGCTTGTGCTTCAAATTTTGCCTTCTACCACACAGCCTATTGATAAAACAAATGGCCTCCTCCCTGCTGCCCTTTGGTCTTATGCCTTTTATTAGACAAACACAATTCAGCGCCTGTTAAAGGAAAGGCAGATTCTCCTATTTATCTTCCTCTCCTGTTGATCGTTTTTCATTGACACATTTCTAACAAGAAGGATTTCGGCACCTCTTCCAGGCAGGACCAAACCTACAGTATTTTCTTCCTCCACTTTCATAATTGGTTTAAAGGTCCTGGTGCCAAAAGACTGCTCTGTGGTACAATGAATAAGCTACTTCACAAAATAATGATGCCATATAAGTTACAAAGCAGAATTATATTGATTTTTTAGTGCAATCTACATTATATCTGGCAGCAGGCAGTGTGTAAGTCACCTCTGAACAGAGCCCTTTGACCATGTGCTATTCCTTTTACATGGTGATGATGTGCTGCAGAGCAAATGAAACAAGAAGGGGAATGGGGTCAAACGGGCATCCCTGCAGAGAGCATTAAGATAAAGGACCTTATATTTAAAACTGGAAGATCTAGTAATCTTAACACAGGCTAAAGATTAGGATCAGTGCTTTTACAGGATGATGAATTATACTTTGAGAAGTAGGGAATCTATCAGAATGAAAAGCCTGCTTCATGAAAGCAATTTAGCAATTGTGATTTCAACTATTACTGTAAAAAATTATGAACCTGACAAGCTAGTAAATGTCAGTTACTTGAAGCTTATTATTCATTTTATGTACAACAGAAATGTCTTAACAATCTGCTTTGAGCAGCTGAAAACAAGAATCCATTTGCTTTGTAATTCTGTAGTTGTAGGTACATGACCCATTAGCAACGGCATTTTCCTACCAATAGTTCATAACATCCCCTAAAATTATTATCTAAAAGGATAATGGCACTAAACTTCAACAGCTGTTTTCAGTTTCTCCTGGTAAAAAAAAAAAAAGAAGGAAAATGGAAATCAGTTTGTTTTCCTGCAAACAGAAACATGCAGAGTTATTTTTTATGCTAACACTTAAAGTAGGGATGTAGTCATTAAGATCACTATCATATTTTGCATATTTTAGCAAAAATTGCTGGAAAAAATACACACTTTCTCACATAAAGGAGCTCTCTAAGTAATTTTTTTTTTGTAATGTTTCCCATGATAGTAGTAGTTGCTATCATAACAAACAAAATTTAGATCAGGTGTTTGTTAACACTGAGTTTCTAAAGATAAATAAAAAGCACTTTGGGACTACTCATTCTACAGTTTTGTTTCTAATGCATTGTAACTTATATTCAGAGTCTACCAGCAATTTTCAGACTGTTAACCTTTTATAATATTTTCCAGTTGTTTCATTGCAAACCCCTGTCATTTGCTATAATAATATACTACATGTAACACATCTCAACTCAGATTGCAGCTAGTCATGCATGAGGTGAGCAAGATCTTTCTACTTTTCTCCAGTTACCAGCTAAAATCTGTGTCCTTGCATTGCTGACAATGGATCCCCTAGAGTCTCTACAGACTCAGAGGAACACAGCAGAGGTGAAGGGATGTTCCTGTTTTTCCTGAACACATAAACAGAAATCAATCATGTTTAGCTAGCTTGGGTGTGTATAAACTAAAGACGAGCTAATGCGCCAGGCTCTTTTTATGGAGTGACATTCTGGGAATGTAGGTAAAAATCAGAGATATCTTTGAGGCCAGAAAGTATGAGAAAGGCTGTTAGAAGGATTAAGTAAATGAAATGTGTGGGATTTGGGGGTGCTTAGTTCTCTTCTGGAGTATGCACTGTCTGATTCTTCTTCAGTATGTATCACTCCATTATTCCCTACCTCAGATGCTATTTTTTCTTGAGCAGCAACCAGGGGATGCAATTCCTGCTAAGCAGGCTGACAGATGTTACCAATTTTGGAGGTTTTATTACAAGAAATTTCTTATAGCTCCTGTTCCAACAGTCAGGTGATTATATTAGAGTTTCAGTTTCCAAGGAAGCCTGAGGAGTAGGTCTTGCACCTTTCTCCATCTGATCTGACGGGGACATGGCTTGACATGCCATGTCACAGAGATACTGGTCAGACCTCTCCTTGCGCGAGAACTCCACAAAGCCATTTCACCCTTCAGCATGTCTGTGTCTATAAAACCTGGCTACTTCTTAATAACCAAGGAAAGCAAAGCCACCAGAACCTAGCGTGTTTGGGGACATGTAAAACTGATAAGCGATATACAGAGACAGCAGCAACAGACCATTCGCTCATCCATTCCACCAGCCCTGGGCTAGATAACAAGTTTACACCCAGTAACTCCTTGCACATACACCCTACAACTACCACTGCAGGGTTTCCTTCCTGCCCTGGCACACAATAAGGAAGCAGGAAAGTGTGCAGAGACACTCCAGGGCATGATTAGCTGGTTATATATTCTGCAGAAAGCATAACATACAGCAATCACTTGCCACAGCAACCTTAATGTATGGAGAATCAATTGCAGAAATAAACGGATTTTAATTACAGGAGTACATGTCATTAGCAAGTAAGCTATATCTAGACAATGTAAGAGAAAGGGAAAGCCTTTTTACAAAGGTGTTCTATTTCTTCAATTAATTGTGAGCTTAATGTGCATTATGCTCTCAATTAATTGAGAACTTCATGGGCATTATGCTCATATTCAGTTATATAGTGTATGGTCATATTGTTATTTAGTGTGTCCTCATGAGCTGCTCTGCAGCAACCGAAGGGGAGAAACAGGCCAAAGGGTACCCAGCTGCAGGTTTCTGATCCTAAAACCAACGTTATATTGGCAACTATGGTCACCAGGAATAAAATTTGTTTGGCCTAATACAAGTGTGAACCCGTGAAATGCCTGTGTATGAGTTAGTCATCCTTAGGTTCACCTTATAGGTCTTGGACAAACACAAACATCTTTATAGGAAAATGCATCTCAACCTATGGTAGAAAACTAATTATTTTTCTCTGTGAAGAAGACCAGGGTGACATGCTCAGACTTAGATACTGAATTGAATTTCTACCTCTAAAGTTAGGACTCAAATGATCTTAACCAGCTACAGAGAACAGGTGCTCAAGGATGCTTATTCATTTCATCCAAAATGCCACTGGATTTCTGTACTGAAAGAGACTGCTTGTAATAGCAACCAGAAGCTAAGATTTCCCTCTACTGGGCAAGTAGTTTAACCACAGTTTTAGACTCCATGCTCTCTCTCAAGCCTAATGAATCCATGTTTTCTCTGCGTGTGCCACAGCTTCAACAAAAGGGCAAATTATGGGCCCAGGTTATAACTTAGTGTACCAAACCTTGCTACTGAGAGGGAGAGGCAGGCAATATCTACTTTTTTACTTTTTTCTCAAAAAAAATGCAGGGATTAAATTCGAGTTTTCTACTTCCTATGTGGAGGTTTAATATGTAAGAGGAGAATAATAGTAGTGGTGGCTTCAAACAGAAGCCTGGATTAGAACTGTGAGAAGATAGGGACAGCTGCTTGCCTTCAGGAAAACGCAGAGGGAGCCTGCGTAGATGAAGCCAGAAATTCTCTTTTCAGAGTTCTGTTATATTGAGAGTGCTAACACCTTTTAAGCACCGAGTTTGGAAAAGCCTGGATGCCTGACTTCAGGACCCCAGACCTAAGCCTCACCCTTTGGGTCTCAGTCCTTCTTTATAAAATAAGAAAAATAGTAATTTGCTGCTTTTCAGGGACACTGTTAAAATAAACAGGAAGAGCAGAGATTCTCAGGGGATCAGATATTGAGGTAATGTCGCCGTGCAAGTATTTTAAGATTTTGTCCTACATCCTTGTATCCTAATGATCTCATATTCTTGGCCTTTGAAAATGTCTATCTTTATAGGGAGAAGGAAGAGTATGAAAAGGGAAATGTCAAACCACACACCCAAAAAAAAAAAAATCTTCAGCCTCTTACATGGCATATACAATAATTACTTCCAAGCCTGGTATAAGTTTTAGTGGCAGTTAAGCTTTTTATAAAAAGAGCTAAAGAGGATAGGCATTATGTAATGCCCAATTCTGAAAGTATTTTATGTTCTCTGATATCTCTTGTCTTGTTTTTGATAAAGGCTGAGCCATCAGACAAATTCCTGAGAGACTACTTTAGTGTAGTTACCTTCAGAGGTGCCGGGAAATGTCTATCCTTTTTTTCTGGCTAATTTGCCTTAAAAAACTTCACTTTGCTTTCTCTGGAGTTGCGATGGCTACAATGTGAAAGGAAACAATCAGCACACTGGAAGGGGATGAAACAACAGCATTCTGCTGCCCAGAAATGGTATTCCCCGCAGGAATTAAACCATGGGCTGGACACCGAGTTCCAGTTTGCACCTCTTCCCAATTTGTCCCTTGAGTCTTTATTGAAATAAAAGGAAGTTGGATTAGCACTGACAGGGATGATCTAAACTCTTAAGTAGCATCTATATAGTAAAATAAAAAAAAAGACCACAAAATATTTTTACAGTTGAAAGGCAGACATGCGGAAGTCAGGGAAGGTGGAACTGAGATGTTTTACACATCAGTTTGGCCTCATTTGTGCCTTTATCTTTTGCTACATGATCTGAGACTTCTTTTTGCAGGACTCCATCAGTTAAGAACAAAGTCCGGTACTTATCCGTGTTGAGTTATTCAGTGGTTCTTCTACAAAACTGGGAGTAGACAACTTTGAATTTTCAGTTTGTATTAAACACCTGATTCTACCTTCTAGTTATTAAAAATGCATTCTCTGAAGATTTACGAAATTTACAGGTGAAAGCCCTAGAAATCAAGGTAATAAAAAAAATTCTCAAAGTTAATTTCATCACATTTTTTCCAAAGTATTATTTGTGAGAGCTTTCTCCTATGAATGTCTTCTCAGTGCTTCAGCAAACCTAATCTCCTGATTATACACAGACCTAATGTTATTTCAGACCATTTTATGAAGCCCATCACAACCACTTTTTTCAGAGACTGGAAAACTTTCCAGGGGTTAAATTTTCTCAGTGTCATCCAAAAACTGTCAGAAAGGAGAATTCCATATTCTAAGTCCTAAGCTAATTTTCTGTCTACTGAAGGTCATGAACTTACAATATTTTTTTAATCCAGAATTTATATAACATTTCATTTCACAATATGCCAGACTGGAAACGGCTGTTTATTTTCATACTTTGAAAGAGTATTTCCCACACAGCGTTACATCTGAAAAGGTTGGCATCCAGTGCAATAAATAGCCAATACTGCCAAAAAAAAGTAGGTGGAAGAAAATTTATTTTAATGTGACTTCATGAAGACTATTTCAGCATGGTGCTGAAACAAAAGCATTGAGCCCACGCTTTAAGAAGGTTGGTAGATGGACTGTTGTAAGAGGTCATACATGTGTTTAGGCATCACCAACAGACTGCTACGACTAAATACCATTGGAGGGATGCATTTATGACTTTGAATGTATTGCGACACAGAGGATGTCTGTACGTGCAACATATTGCAGTATGCTTCTGAAAGCCTGTTGCATACTATCTCCCACAAAGATGGCTAAAGCACCAGGCTTAGTTTAGTAGCTTAACGTGGTTCTATTACTGAATGTCTTAATTTCCCCGAGATATTTCTTCTTGTAAGGAGTACATCGGGTGCCCTACATTCCTGAAAATTGTCTTCCAGTGAATCCAGCAGATTTCATACACTCCATCTCACAGGACTCTGAGACTGAGGAAACACTGTGTGCATCACGTGGACTAACCAGAAAGTACGGAAGACAATAATAATCAGGGACGCATCAAAAGAAATAACAGGCTACCAGAAGGGAAAAGGAAGAATGCTTGTGACAGATAAAGGTACACAGAAATGAAAAAGCAGTTGTTCTTCAGGACATCCCTATTTGCCATTCCCACATTTACAGACTATGGCAAAAGGAGATTCCTGTAAACTTAAAATCCAAACTTCTGCTTAAGAATCACCACTTACTTGACACTGCACATCTTTTTAAAAAGATGAATAGTTTTGCTTGGATTGCATTTCCTTTGAAAGAAGTGGCACAGCTCTCCACTTCTAGACCACAGCCGGGACCCAAGCAGGTGGCTTGGCGCTCATCTGTGTGGGATCTGGGTGCAAAAAACCCCACCCTCCCCAAGCCTCTCATCTCAGCCATACCCAGGCACCCACCATTTCCTACAGAAAGCGCCTCTACACGGGACTTCAATAAAGACTGTAAGTCTGCCCCCGGGCACCCATCCCACAGGCCTGCCGCGAAACTCTCCGCTCCCAGTCAGTGCGGAGGGGCAGCAGCCAGGCCTCCTTCCTGCCCACCTCACACGGGCGGCCCACCGGGAACCAAAAGAGGGATACGCTACGCCCAGGCAGCGAGGCCCTGAAGATCCACCCTCAAGCTGGGTACGGAAACATCCCCCCTACTCCCCCCCCAAGCACCCGAGGGGGTTCTGTGAAGGACGACGACGGCTCACACTGCGCCTGCGCCCCCTGCCCGCGCCCACCCAGTGGATGGTGCCATGTGCCGCAGGAGAGGGGGCGCAGCGTAACCCCCCCCACGGGACCCTCGGCCATCGCTACTTGGTACAGCCCACTCGCGCCTCCTTGCCGCCGCCTGCCTTTCTGCGCATGCGCACATGCTGCCGCGCCCGCGCCGTTCGAAACCCGCCTCCCCCCTCTGCCGGGGCTGTGCGCCTGCGCGCCGGAGCCGCGCGTCAGCGGCGCGCGCCGGAGGTGGCGGCGGCGGGAGTCTCGTCGTCGTCGCCGCCGTCTCGCGGGAGGTGGCTGCCGGCGCCGGGGTGAGGCGAAGCGAAGCGCGGGAGCCGTCGCCATGACCTCCGCTTTGGAGAACTACATCAACCGTATCCTTCCGGCGGGCGGAAATGTCCCGGGGCGGCCCCAGGGGCGGCGGGAGCGGGCCTTCCCTCTGCTTGGCGCCCGCGGACGTGAAGGGAGGCCGGGTGCGGGGCGCCCAGCGGCCTGGCGGCGCTGAGGGCCGGGCGGCGCCTGGCCCCGTGGTCTGGTGGCTGCAGCACGGCGCGAGGTTGGGCGCCGGAGCTGCTGCGGGCATCGGGTACCTCCGGGCCCGGCAAGGTGTGGGCTGCCAGGAGATTCCCAGCCCTAGGCAGGGTACTGAAGGGCCTGTGAAAGCGTGTCGGCCGGGCCCTCTGGCCTCCTGCATCCCGCTCCCGCGGGCAGCTGTGTTGCTTGGGGCCTTCCTGCTTGGTTGTGTCCGTTTCTCTTTACATACTTGGCAGGTAGAACGGAGGTTACAGGAGACCCAAAGAATAGGGTCCCCTAGAACCCCCGGTGCTGCAAACCTGATCCTTGCTTGGTCTGTGATGAAATTCACAGTGGGCCTGGCCTCTTAAAGGGCTCTTAACATGTGTTACCAGCTTTAAGTCATTTGCTCTAAAGCTGTGAGTTAGTGTTCTTAGAATCATAGAATCATCTAGGTTGGAAGGGACCTTTAAGATTATCAAGTCCAACCATCAACCTAACATTGCCAACACCACCACAAAACCATGTCCCTAAGCACCACATCTACCTGTCTTTTAAATAGTTCCAGGGATGGCAATTCCACCACTTCCCTGGGCAGCCTGTTCCAATGTTTGATAACCCTTTCAGTGAAGAAATCTTTCCTAATGTCCGATTTAAACCTTCCCTGGTGTAACTGAAGGCCATTTCTTCTTGGAACCTTTTTCTTGCTAGTTTTTTGTACCCCTAATAGCCAGTGGCCGTTTTCAATTTTATTCACGAACAGTAAGATACTAACCCAAAATCATTCAGGATGATGGATACATGATCATCAAATTGGGATAGTCAGACCTTCAGAGTAAGGGGATGTAGGATGCCCAGATTCGGGATCCCCACTGGTAAGCTGTTTTTACAGACTTACCTTGAAGTGTTTATAAACTCGTTTATGCTGTTTCAATTTTGAGGTAGTGCAGTTAGTAATGGGAAGAGAGGTGAACTCAAATCTTTGGTTTGCTTTTAATGGTGTTCAAGTTTGTGTACTCGATGGTTGGGTAAAGTGAAGCTTTAAACAGGTTGTCATAAAAAATATTATGTTGTCAAATGTTACTATCAACTGTGTTGCTTTTTAAAAAAAAAAAAAGAAATCCTGATAAAGCTTTTCTGGCTCTTAATGGCTCTTAAAACTTGTATTACAGATGGATGTTTCAGAAAATGTTAATGGTTCCATTTCAGATATCTAAACATTTCCTTAATGAACTATCAGGTACTGTTGCAGTAATTACTTCTGATGGAAGAATGATTGTGGTGAGACTTGTATTATTTTTTTTTTAATTTTATTTGCCCCCATAAAGACTTTCCGTCATGGCAATAAAGAAACTGTGCTACGATATTATCACTTACATGTTCACACCTATACAAACTTTTTATTTTTAAAGCTGTGGCCATTATTTTATGCTGTATGATTTAAACACTTGCTGATTCTTGCCTGTCAGCTTTGTCCATTGATAAACTTGTGCATGCAAATGCTTTGACATTTTGTCAAATGGCCTTTTCTATAGGAATGCACAGGAAAATGCATTTCTTTTTCTGTTCAGTGATTTGGTTTCCATCTAGAATGTTGTCTTTGTTCTGTAAGCTCTTCAGCTTTCATGCTAAAACCATTTCTTCCATGTGCTTTTAAAAGAACATCAGCTGATAATTGCTGAAGAATTTTTTCTGGCATTCTGTTTAAGCCTGAAAAGCTGAGGATTGGCAAACTATTATATACTGAGTGTATAGTGTTCTGGTTTTCTTGTTTCTGTGGTGTTGGGGTTTTTTTTCTTGTATTGCCCCTCATCTCTTATTCTTCTGTGTTTTGAGTTTAACTTAATAGTATGGTCATTGCACAAGGATTATATCTTTCTGTCTGTACTTAGCTTTGTGTGACCTCTGGAAAGAGAAAACAGTACTTTTAGCAGAAAAATACTAACAGCACCAAGTCTTCTGCCTGGTTGGAGTCAGTCTGGTAAACTTTGTGTTGTGATACAAGATATATTTGAATCTTTTTGATAGAAAGTAATTGGTATATATGACTCATTGTTACATGGTTAGATGATATAAATGATTATTACGACTGTTTGAATGCTGGTGTTTTACAGGAGTTTAAATTTCTTTATCAATTACTGACGATAAACTATACAAATCAATTACGTTACCATTTTTCCAAATGCATATTGAAGTGGCACAGAAATTCTTTTTGTGTCTTTTGTATTTATTTTTTTAATAATTTTGTGGAACCAAGCTAATCTTCTTCAAAGAGATACCACTTAAAATTGCACATTAAGAATGATTTCAATGTTGTTGACCACAAGATTCTAATTTTTCTGTTTGTTGTTTTAATTAATTGTTTATTTGATTTCTAGAAACTTCCAATACAAGGAAGACTAAAATAGGGTAGAAGTAGTAAAATTAGTTGTCTAGAGGGCCATCATTGGTAAAAGGGAAACTTTACTGCTTTTAATGCTAAAGATTGCTGTAGCTTTTAGCATGAACACTCTGTAATAAATACTTTTTAAAATTGATTATTGCTTTTAAAGTTTCATTCTCCAGCTGTTTGTGTTTAAGTCTAACAATAAAACCTAAGTAGAGCATCTGTTCTGTAGTACCTTAGTATTGCCACCTTGTTTAAGATATCCGTGAGAGCAAAGGTGATAAATTTAAAAGGTGATTGGAGCGCTTTATTTTTGCGTGTTTTTTCAGGGAACCCTTAAAGGTTTTGATCAGACCATTAACTTGATTTTGGATGAAAGCCATGAACGAGTGTTCAGTTCGTCACAAGGAGTTGAGCAAGTAGTGCTGGGATTGTACATTGTAAGAGGTGATAACGTGTAAGTATAGCATATCCTTGTTTAAACCAATTAATAAAAATTTTGTGTGATCTGTATACATCTTGATAGCCCCAGGCATCTTGTGTCACTGTATCTGTGGATAGCACTGATAGTACTGTCAAAGCTGAGGCATATGAAATAGCAAATATCTATGCTGCTGTTACAAAATTGATTGCATTGTAATGTGAAGATATTGTTAGTCTAGATTTGCTGAGCTGTAAATTAACCAGCTCATGTACTGATAGCAACCTAGGAAAGGTCAGTCTAAAGCTCAGGCATTTTGGAAGGCTTTCATCACTTTTGATTCAAGCTTTTAAACAAAAATAAATAAACTGATAAATGTACAAAGGTAGGGCTAAGCATCCTACTCTACCAGTAACTTTTCATTCAAATAGTACAAATGCATATAAAAAGCCAAATAATTGTTTACTATTTCACTTTTTCACCGTACCAGGCTGCCACATTACTCAAATATACTCGAATCATTATTTTATAGAAATTATTCTATTTTTTGTAGCCTTAACAAACTCGGAAATGTACTAGTTAGAAGGAATAATTCTGTATTAATGCAACTCAACATACTGAAATTCAGCATCCTTATAGGAAGAAGAAAAAAGAAACAACAGTGAAGTAGCAGTAACTTCAAAATAGGGGACTCTCAGAAAATAGAGAAGCTATTGAAAAATAAAATAAAAGAAACAGTCATGGGATAAAATGCTTCTAGGCATTCCATTGTGCGTCACTAGAAGCTTGCTGTGAATATGCAGCATCAATCAGAAAAACTCAGTATGGTTCAAAAGCAAGTAAAGGTTGTTAGAAGGAAAAAGACAACTTTGGTTTTTGAGGTGTGTGATGATTTAGGAAAAACAGAAAAGATATTAGTACTAGAAAGTTACATGTAAAACTGTAATAAAAATTGTGAAGAAAAGCTGGTTAAAAATCCCAGACCTCTTAAATACACGTGTGTGTGTGTTTTTTCTGTGTGAGAAGCAGAAAGCCTATGAAAGAGACATCAGGAGTGGCAGATATTGTTTGCTCCTTTTACATCGAGGAGAATGAGATCTCTGATGAAAAAGCTGTACTTCTAAATGTGAACTAAAGAGAAAGTTATGCTTTGATATCATATAGACAGTTTTTAATCTAAGGAAGTGTTTTAAATTGAAGTGTCACTTTGGAAAAAGCTAATAAATGGAATAGTAATGAGCATCCAGGATCAAGTTCTTTTCACCCAAGAATTCTGAAGGGATTCAAATTTGAAATGAGGTTTCATGCTGGTCAGTACTTGAATATTCAATTGGCATAAGCAGTTTACATTTATGTATAAAGGTATTTCATTGCACACAGTAAAACTTAATTGTGGAACTCACTGCTGCAGGACGTAGCAAAGACCAAAAATATAAATGTGTTCAGAAGGCTATTGAGTGGATTAATATAGCATAGTCAGTTCATTTTGTGGATACAGCCGCTAGCTCATAAGTCTCTAAAGTGGTGAATAGAAGGGTATGCCAGAACAATTAGACTCTTTGTTCTTATGATCCTCTGAGTTAGTTCCCATCCTGAGCTACTATGACTTCTATTACCTTAACCTTCTTTTCTCTTTAAAGCAGATTTACCAAGTCCCCTAGTGTTTTAGTCCAGGTAAGTCTTACAATAGCATAGGTGAAATACTATATATTTTCCCTTGGATAAATTAATAACATTTTACTAGGCTATGTTGAAGGAAATTGTCTTGCTTATCTGATGCCATATGTGCTTTAAAATTGCTACAGTTAGACATTACTCTTGAAAAAGTCTTCTGTCTGAAAGGTTTCCAGTTCTTGTTTCAGAGGCTAACCTACTGCCTAAAACAGATCAGTTAATTTTGTGGCTTTCTAGATTTGTACCAGGGGATTTCAACAAATGATAACCTGTTTTTTATTGCAGTGCTGTCATTGGTGAAATTGATGAAGAGACAGATTCAGCTCTTGACTTGGGGAATATTCGAGCAGAACCTTTAAACTCAGTTGTGCATTGAAAAGATGGAAATGCACAGGGACTTTGTAAATCTTTGGTTGTACAGACCTATTTAACAACGTCGACGATTTTTACAAATTGTGTTTAATTTGTTTAGTCACCAGTTTTTTAATATGAATATGTTGTAGTTTTGCATGTAAATTAAAGTTTCTACATTTTACTAAAGATGCTTTCATTGAATTTCCTTTGGGTTTCATGCTGCATAATTTCACTATAAAATACATACTGGGAAATGCAAGCAATATCAGTGATAGTCCTGATATTGTGTGTATATATATACCTCGTTTTTAAAATAAGATCTGATTCCTAAAGATAAAGCAGGGTTTTCTGTATTAACTCAGGAGGTAGATTGTGTAATAGTCAATTTCATCTCTCAATGTAGTTCTGGCTGTAAGTAGAAAACTGGTTTTTGTGATTCTTTTTTTTTTTTATGTGTGTGTGTAGTGTCGAAAGCAGGAATGTTAAAAGCTTTCACAGTCAAATTAATAACTTATGCATGTAATGGGATTTTTTGTTGTTTATCAAACATTGTTCTCTAGTCCCCAAGACTATACTGGAGGTGCAGGAGTTCTTAGTGCCTTAGTGCTTGCAGACAAATTAAATTGGAGAAAGACTTTTGAGCAGGAACACAGAACCTAAACCAAATATACACATTTATTTGAAGCCCATTAAATTCCAGACCAACTCATTCTCTAGCTTCTCTCAGCACTCGTTGTGTTGCTCAAAATTTGGGTAAGGTCTATAGAAAGAGAATGGTGTGTTTGCTAATGTGTAGCCATTGTCTTGCTAGAGTGCAGTTTAGAAGACATAGGAGTACTTTAGATATAGAAATTATTTCTTTTGAACGAAATTTGCCTTACTATTGAATATAAGGATTACACATAACCATAACTGACCTCCTCTTATACATCAACAGCCAAGTTAAGTGGGACAAACTATATGCAGTATAGTGTGTTTTAGGCCACATGCTATTCACTACCCAGCAGAAATACTGGTGTGGTGGCAGCAAGAGGAAGTCAGTACTGTTGGACAAAGCTGTTTTCCTTGTCCTCTAGTGTGCCAGCAGGCCCCATAGAGAAGTGTGCTGTTGTGGGAAAAAAAAAAGTTATTTTAATGTGCATATTTGGGTTTTTTTATATTGATTTTTAATATTAAGTGGGATTTAGTATTTTTTCATTCCAAGTACACTGTTTGTAAACAAAATGCATTGAACTGAAGATATTTGTTCCCATGAAATCTGGGTCTCAATTCTTGTAGCTTCCAGCTTGTTTTCTGGGATTGTTCTTGGTGGAGCATGTGAAGCCCAGCAAACCTTTTTTGCCTTTATCCATCTTGTGACCTAGTAAAATGACCTCTTGTAGTTTTCTGTCCACAATTCTGCAGGGAAGTGCTGAGCAGACATTGAATAAAGCAAATCAGGGCTTTTGTGTGATTACTGAAAGTCAGTCAAGTCTGGCTATAATTCATTATGTCAAAAGAATTGATCAGTTTCATTAAACAGTCAACAAATTGTGTATAATTAAAAGCCCTTTTGCTACTGAAACAATATTGGGACAAGAGAAGAGAAAATATAGAAAGTGACTTGTATTGATAAAGGGCAAATGAAGCAGATAATGTAAATTAGCTACTTCAGGGCTCAGCAGAAAAAAATGCAGAGGCAAAAAACAGAATCAAGATGAGCTGGTTTTAAATGCACTAGTTAGCCTTGGATGTGTTAGGAGAGTTATGGTTGAAATACATAGGTTGAATACTTGTAGAAGCACTGGAATGACGAAGGAAATCAGTTACTTTATAGCTGACAAATTATGTTTGAAGCTGAGTTATGGAATGTTAATACATATGGAGACTATCTGCTTCGAGCACATCGTTTGTAATGCAGTTCCTTGGTCCTGTGTTTGGTTGAGGACTTAAAATATTATGAGCTACTGATGTTAGTTGAAACTATTTTCTCTGTCCTTGAAGCAATGATTTCAGATGCAAAGCTGGAACCAAGGTGGTGAAGCTGATCAGTAAAATCCAGGAACTGACCAGGTGAGAATTCTGAGTAGTTCAGGAATTGCTGAAGCAGGAAAAACATGATCTGGAAAATAGTTTTACACAGGTGTTTAAAACACAGATTGCAAACCCTGTCGTCTTCCTTTCAGGTGAGTGACTTCAGCTCTTGCGTGCACTTTTTCGGGTCCTGTGAACTCATGTACTGGGTGTGGGGGGGCTACAGCTTAAAGAAATTGAGAAGTGTCTCCACTCGCAGGCCAACCTAAACTTAAAGTGTTCTCCAAGGGATTGAGAAAGGGAGTTTAAACTCCCTTTCAGAAAAGGATCCTAACAAAAACTGGCTGCACAAAGCCCATATGGGTTGATACACAACACATTGCCTATCTCATTGCAGAAGAACCAGTTTGACAAAGGATGGCTGGCTCGCAGGTCTGACTGGAACTGTGGGCAGTAGTTCGGCCCTGCTGAGACAGCCTGCTCAGAAGCAAAGTATTGCCTAAAAACTATTGTCTAAAACCTTAAAACTGGAGTTTGCTTACCTTCATGCTTAGACAGCGGCAATGTAAAGCTTTTCAGAGTGGTGATTTTTGGCTTGCACTCAAATTTTGTTTCAATTACTGCACCAAATTTTGCTTTGGTTTGATGCCATTGGTTTTGGTCTGGGTTTGACCAAAACATCTGGATGTACTTACTGGTGAAGGGATCAAAGCCAGGAGACCTGGTCAGAAGGGGCTTATTGAAATTGAATCTAGGGCTTGATATGCTTTTAAAAATTATAAGAATGAAATTCTAGCCTTGTGAATTTACAGGAGCTCTAATCTATAGTGGATAACTAGGTCCCTGTAAGTATATGGTGGAGAGGAAGCACTCAGGAACCCAGTATTTGATGCAGGAAGTTGAATGATAACCAGTCTCACACAGTATTTTTATTGAATCAAACCTGCAGTGCAGTCCAGCTAAAAAAATAGGTCACCAATGAAAGTTAATAGATTTTTTTATATCATTAATTTAATTTCATAAAATGAATCACAGCAGGAAAAATAAATGGAATTGAAACCAGAAAGTGGACATAGAGTGATGGCCTTGTATTAGCCATTCTAAAAAAAGAAAGCCAGAGAATGTTAGTCTCCGGAGGAGGAGGAGAAGGAGGAAGAGTCTCGGGTGGAAGCTCAGCAAGCACAAAGGCTGTGATCTCGACTCTAGGTGAAGCCACACTGCAGCCAGAGCAGTAAAAGTGTTGAAAGTAATAAAAAGGCAAACAGTGAGGACACGAAACAGAGCTGATTTTTTGAGAGGAAAAGTTATCTCCTCAGATGCTGAGGAGGTATGAAAGAGAACTGGGATGGAAAAAGAACACCACGGGTCATTATTGTGTTGAGCAGGGCTGTGCCAGTCGGTGTGTGCCAGCTGGCTGGGGCAAAGGTTCTCCTTGCCGTTTTCCCACTGCTTGTAGAGATGTAGCAAAGCAAATGTCTCCTAGGGGATGAGGAGTAGCATTGTCTGCAAAAAGCCTCTGTGTTATTCTTACTGGAGGGAAAAGTACTCTCAACAAAAGAATAATTCTCTTTTCAGACTTGAAGGCATGCCCAGTGAGTATGACTGTCAGCTGGTTTCTCGAGGTACATGAAGAGCCCTGCTGAGATGATAGGAAGAGGGGGTTGTAGTCCATAATGTTCTTGGAACAGTCTTTTCCTGTTAACCACCTGGATTAAAGATCCAATAAATAACAGGTGATGTTCAGTAAAATCCAATGAGTCCTTGCAGAGTAATAAACCAATTTTACAAAGCTGAGCAGGGCAGAGAAAGGTGATGCTAAGGACAAAAGGAAGTAACGCTGAATTGGAGGTAATCGTCATATTCCATTAAGTTTCCTGCATTGCCCTAGGTTGGTCACTTCCTCCTTTTGTTTGTTTTATAGAGATCTTGGAGTGAAAGGACAAGTCTTGGCTAGTACTGGAAAAGGATGACTCCAGTGAAATCACTGAGCTGGCTTATGAAGAGATTAATTATATTCATTTGGTGTGCATGAAGCAACGCAGAAGCCATCTTCTGTGATCCAAGGGCAACTTCCCTGGTTGCAATCTACGTGAAGTGTCTCTGTGTCCACTTCACATATTTGCAATCAAAGTTCTTCAAGTATTACACGGCCCACGGGCAGCTTACTGGATTGAAAGAACAGGGATTCTGTTTTGAGGACTTATTCCGACACTGGAGAATTTCTGTACAGCTCAACCTTTGCCATCAACTATAGCCTGTTAGCCTTAGTCCCTGGAGTTAGTGTTTATTTTTCAATGCATTTTATAAGTAAAGCAGCTGAGAGACATTTCAAACACACTGTGCTAGAGCTGAAGATAAAATACAGGTGGTTTGTATGATAGATTTATCTCATGGCCACCGCCATGTGACTTTCATAGCAAACGTACCAGATCTGTATGCATGAGTAGGTGCTGTGTACCTCTGATAGTATAATTCTGCCTCTTAGTCTCTGCTGCATAAAGCTGCACTCTGCTAAGAATTTCATTCTGCAGATTCATGCAGAAATGATCCTAAGTAGCAGGGTTGTGTTCTCCACGCGTTGATAAGAAAGGATTTAATTTATTCCATGGTTGATGTGACAAATACCAAGCCATGAGCTGTTGTTCCTTTAGGAATTAAATGACAACGACCATAAAGGCACTTCTCAAGAAGGTAGAAGCCTCAGTTTGAAGAGACTTGGAAACTACGAAAGTGAGTCATGCCAGTGAAACACGATGGTTAGTGCTTGCTAGTTGTATTTGGTCTATGGTACATTTTGGCACCTGTGTATGCAACTCTACTAATTTTTCCTAATTGTGTTCTTATTTCTGCTTTCCAGAAGGGAAAACTTCAGGGTAAACTGCAGTTTATTGATGAGAATAATGAAAATGAGTCTGTGGATTTTTATTTTTTTTTTTTTGAAGTGGAAGCATTCTTCAGTCGCAGTAAAGATCCAGAAAAGCTGTGTCATATCAGTCTTAGCTTCCCTGTTGCTTAAATATTTATGCACACTTCATAGAATCATAGAATCATAGAATGGTTTAGGTTGGAAAGGACCTCGAAGATCATCGAGTTCCAACCCCCCTGCCATAGGCAGGGACACCTCCCACTAGACCAGGCTGCCCAAGGCCACGTCCAACCTGGCCTTGAACACCTCCAGGAATGGGGCCTCAACAACCTCTCTGAGCAATCTGTTCCAGTGCCTTACCACCCTTAAAGTGAAAAACTTCTTCCTAATGTTCAATCTAAACCTGCCCTCTTCCAGTTTGAAGCCATTCCCCCTCATCCTATCACTACATGCCCTAGTAAAAAGTCCTTCCCCAGCTCTCCTGTAGGCCCCCTTTAGGTACTGGAAGGCTGCAATAAGGTCTCCCCGGAGCCTTCTCTTCTCCAGGCTGAACAGCCCCAACCCTTTCAGCCTCTCCTCATAGGAGAGGTGCTCCAGCCCTCGGATCATCCTCATGGCTCTCCTCTGGACACGCTCCAGCAGGTCCGTGTCCTTATGTTGGGGGCTCCAGAGCTGGATGCAGTACTCCAGGTGGGGTCTCACGAGAGTGGAGTAGAGGGGCAGAATCACCTCTTTTGACCTGCTGGCCACACTTCTGATGCAGCCCAGGATGCGGTTGGCCTTCTGGGCTGCGATCGCACATTGCTGGCTCATGTTGAGCTTCACATATCAGGTGTTCACAGACAAAAAAAAACACAAAGCCCATATGCGCCCGAAGGTGATATCTGTACAGACCAAGCCTTGAGGTCAGGGAGGGAAAACTTGTACCAGGCTTAGGTTAAAAACATATGACAGAAGATAGTCAAGAGCCAAACATTTGTCCTGGCAGTCCTGTTCCTGATAGCCTCTTCCAGTGTGCTATATTCTGTCTTAGGGTCCTTTTCAGGGGCCCAGCTGCTGACATTTCTTCCAGTAGCAGCATCTTCACTGAAGAAAATAAAAGCTCCACTGATGAAGGTGGAAATCAAAGCTGAAAATACAATAGCATTCAGGCTTTTGCCAAGAGCTACTTGCCAGCACTAAAAGCCTGACCTTATCTAGGTGGTAATATCTTCCTTCCTGGAGCCTTGCAGCACGTTCCAGGAACTCTGGAACTTGCGTTGAACAATGTGCTGCTGCCGTTCAGCCTTACATCAGTAACGGTGCCACCAAATGCCAAGAAATTTCACTCAATGCTGAACTTCTTGCCTGCTACTTGCACTTTTAGATAAAAGGTGTTTTGTTACTCGAGGGAGCACAATGGCACGTGCGTGTACCGGCTTTTTCCACTAAAACATCTTGAATTGTTGTCCTGGCAGCTACTTTTTGGTTTATACTCTAGATTTATCTTATCTTTTACTTAGCGTCGATGTTTCCAGCAGTGATGATTACAGTGCTCTGCAGAGAAATGAGTGGAAATTATACAGGAGGAGAAATTGAAGAAGCTGGATTTGAAGTAGTGAAATCCATAAAAAAAATAGAAGTAAGCAGGATAGAAAACGGTTGGATGTGGACAAAGTTCGCTTTCACAGCAGTGCTCATTATAGCGAAGTTCTCTTTAACACAGATACCATTATTGTGCGTGTCGTTCATATTATGAGAAATACTGAGAAATTGTGAGAAAATATTCTCTACTCAGAAATATTGTAAGGTATTAGAATTTCATATGGAAGCTTCCTATCCTAAAATGTTATTTTTTAATGATGGTTCTTGCTTTGGATTTTTGTGCTGAAGTCTTTGGGAATTCTCACTTGTATAATTTCAGACTTCAGCTCTGCTTATGATGCAGATGGAAAACTGTATGCAGATGAATGCTGTGATGTTTCTGCAAACTGTCCGGGGTTGCTGGTGGTGCCTGGCAAGGATCCGTAATATTTGCACTGATGGAACACGCTGGTGACGTAGTGTCCTCAGATACAGGGGACAGAATGTCAAAAATTGCATTCAAAGCAACATGCATGCGAAGGACCAGGAAAAAAACCCACAGCAATAAAATCCCTGGCTGTTTACAACCATATCTTCAAGGTCCTTTCCAACCTAAACCGTTCTATGATTCTATGATTTCAAACTCAGTTTATAGTNTTCCAACCTAAACCATTCTATGATTTCAAAGTCAGTTTATAGCATTTCCAATGAATAAAACCAGTTCTTGCCAACTACCACCTAAATACGCCTTCATCTATACCATTTTGCGTATACAAACTGGGTTTCCGGGAGTTCTGTTTTGCAGCGAGTTGCAGTGCTGAAGAGAAGCCAAGGCAGGAAGTGATTATGGCGAAGGAGCCGATGCTGATTGAAAACGTGTGATGCTGCGGAGGAAATGTCACACAATAGAACCTCAGTCAGTTTGGAACTGGATTTCAAAACCAGGGCGCATTAAGATGTAAACAGTCAATAGGACTGGGGCCCGCCTTTCTCCTAACAATGAGATCATTAGCAGTAGGAGCGTGCAGGGTGATTTCCATGATTGAACGGCGAGTGCAGAATGCGTGAAAGTGCGTGCTCATCGACGCCCAACGGAAACGGCCTTCTTGCTTTTTGCCGTGTTTCCTCTACCGCTTGTCCCGACTCATCCTGGATACAGGAGTGGGTCGTAAGTGCAGCTTGAATCTAGGAAGTGCAAATGCTTGAAGTCTTTGTAAAGGCAGGCTGGAGAGTCTTCTGTGTAACTATACCGGGGTAGGATTGCTCGCTGGAATTGCGCTTCTGATTTTCTAGGCTGCCTCCCTGAAAAGTCATCAGCTCACATTCAATTAAAATTGTCAGGATGTGAGTGGAAACAGTCTCTGATGAAAAATGGAACAGAATTCAAATATTTGGTAGAGTTCGCTGTTGTTACAATTTAAGTGATGATTGTTATGTGGGTGAAGGGGGCAGCTCCCTGTTTTATCAAGAGACATCTCGAGTTGGGTAATAACTGTCTATTCGTTCTTGTGGCAGGAAACGTCGCTGCATGCACAGGACTTCGATAATACAGCTGGAGATAAAAAGTGACTTGTCCCTAAGGCTATGGCAATTGGCAGTTCATCAGCAAGAAGGTGACTGGCAGTAGTGTTCATGTAGATGCCGTGGGTGTTTATAAATGTGAAGGAGGCATTTTTTGTTTGTTTGTTTACAAAGATGCCTGGAGCTCCATTCTACATAGAGGCACATATAGACGTCTGGGGATGGGCCTGCGAGGTGGGAGCAGAATTTGTACTCCGTTTCTTCAGTTAAAACAGAAATGGCAAGAGAAGATAAGAAGTGAAAATTGTCCTTGTCATTTGCGATACATGGCTGTGCTCATAAGGCCTAACTAGTATGTAGTCCAAATTAACCCGAATAAAAAACATGGACTGTGCTGCTTGCCTGTGTAAGAGTCACTGTCCTTGTGCTTATAGCAGTGGTTAATTCAGTAGTAATAATTAATAATTCATCATAGTTAATAGGTAGTAGAATGGTCAGCTATTACAGTAACCTCAGCTAAAGTAGTGCTTAAGCTTAGGGAAAGGTGGTGCTATCGATGAAAAGCAATTTGCATATTCCAGGTTGACAGTGTCAAGAAATACAGTTATCATCAACTTGATTTGCAGGTGCAGAGAGTGAACACCACCTGCTACTGGCAATGTGTCACCAAAGGGTGAGAGGAGGCATAAGTCAAACTGGCGGTACAGTAAAAGCTGGATAACTGGTTGCCAACCCCTTGTCCTGGGACCTTTTCTAGGTATCCCGATACCTCCCAGCACCCGCAGGGTGTGCTGGCGGCCTTCTGGCTGTCACTTAGAAGAGGTCTATTGTGGTGATGATTTCCATAGTCTTCTCAAACCAGCTCTACTAGGAAAAGGCATGCAAAAGCATTATAATTATCAGCAGATTAAGAAGTTGTCCTTCACACTGCTATTTCTTTAAGCATTCTGCCTTGTTAATCTGTTTTGGAAGTTAAAAGAAATCAGTGAGCAAACAGCAACGTTAACAGACGCTGGTATGAGGAGGGATTGGGACGGCCACATAGAGTGTAAATTGGCACCAGCCAAAGGTCTTCTTGCCAATTACTTGGGGGTTTATGGGTAAATAATGGGTACAAGTGACAATGGTGAGAAACCTGCCCCATGTTCATGGTGGAAGGTGTCGAGGCACTGAGGAGTTAAGTGTTGGGTTAGGTGTACAAGCTGTTCTGCTTCACCCCACAAATGAGGCAGAGAGACCATGGTGGTGGTGGCAGTGGTGGTGGTGGGGAACACTGGAATAATAATACCGTGCTCCAGCTGCACCCAGGCACACCACAGAGCCATCAGCTCTTCAAAGGCCCACTGCACCAGCCCAGAGGAGCAGAGAGGCCCAAGCGTGGGCAGGAACCCAAATTAGGGATTCAGAGGAAGGGACTTACCCTCCCATGGTGGTCCCAGGAGAGCCTGAGCCCCATGGTTGAGGTGTGAAACCATCAAGATGAGTTGACAGCTCAGCTGTGGGGCAGACTCTGTGCTCAGCTGCTAAAGGGATCCACATTGTACATACCTGTATTTTATGTTTACAGACATATATATATGCATATATGTATCTTTGTATCTATAGATATACGTATCTTTGTACTGTCCTGTTCCCATCAAGCTACTGGATTTGACAAATTGCTCACAGTAAGTACTGAGGAGCCAAATTGCCCTGTTAGGATGAACTGTAAACAAGTAAATGATCTTCCACATTAAAGAACAGGATCCCCTAACAGGGCTGCAGATGCGCTTGATCCTCTTGTAGGACAGTGTACCTAAATCAAGGGTTCAAGGCAATAAGAAATGAGGCTTGTGACAGGAATCCTGGGTGACTGGATGAGTCGGTGCCACCGAGGAGAAAAGCCGATTGACTCACTGTTGGTTTGGCAGTCTATCAATCCTGTGCCTCATGAGCACTGAGAACCTGTGGGCTGATGTCCTGGGCTGGCCCATCCCCATGGCCCTGCCCAGCCGTCCTGGTGCTGCGTCCAACCCTGGTCACCCTCACAAGGCCTGATCCTGATGCTGACCCTGGCCTGGGGACAGACTTCCCAGCTGACGCGTTAACAGGAACTTGCGTGGTTGGACCTGGCCACAGTCTTTGGGTCCACCCTGCTTGCCGTGTTCTGGAGTGGTGGGACTGGGCTCTGGCTGGCAATGCCCCTGCTCCCACTGCTCCATCACTGGTCATGGCTGCAGCTCAGTGCTTGGCAGATGCTTCCCAGCAGCTGTCATCCAGTACAACATTTTCCCGGCCTCAGGAGCTACAGCTGTGGCCTCAGCGGGGTTTCTTTTGCTTCACAAGATTGACTCTACATGCACAATTCATGTTCAAAGGAATTGGCATCCGTGCCAAGGAGACACACATGCAGACCTGTGTTTCAGCTTTGTGTGCAACACACTATGTCTGCACAGACCCTTTCAGGAGACAGAGGTTGCCGTATGGAGGGACAGACAGCCTTCCACAAGAAAATAAGTAAAGTACCCCAAAGATCCCCATGTGTGGCTAGATTTTGAATGGACATCTGCCTCTCGGCTTCCTATTGATAGTGTATCACCACTGCAAACCAGCGAGCAGTTCAGCATGCCCATTAAAATCACACCTCTTCACTCTGTTTTCAAGCATCCCCTTAGTTGATTTCTCCCATGACAAACCTGAAGACACCAAAGTTGTTGAGACCATACCAGTAGCTGGCTGCAAAGCATGCAAGTATTATTCTGCCCCCGTATAAACTGAAGAACACTGCATGAAAAATAAATTGCTGTAAAAAAAATGAAACCATATGATCTGTTACTGAAACAGGATCCCTAGTTTTAGTATCACTGGAGGGCACCAAAGGCTACACATAGACACGGATTGGTGCATTCAGGGCTTTACAGAATGCACTTCTCATGTGGTCTTTCCCTTTTTTGTAGCTGTGATGCTCCAGAGCAGCCGTAGTAGTATAAACTACAGAACTAGGATTCATTCCTGTTTTGAAACCTTGTGCTGCGTTTCCAGTATATAAGCCGTAACTGTCCAGCATTGAGGCTTTCTCTGGTGATGGCAGACAGAAAGGAAAGGGTATTTTTGTTCTGTGTGTCTGGAATAGCCTCAGACTCCAATTTCTCCAACAATCTAATTTGGCCTTTCAGGTCTGAATAAAGACCGTTTATCTCTTTCTTCTTACTCATGCCATGTAAGACATCAGGCATATGAAAGAAATTGCTTAATTTGGAAGGATGGGAACACAGGAACTATAATATGAATAAAATTATGTAATATGCTGAAAAGCAGACCGTGGCTGGAGCCAAAAGGGTTGGAGAGAAGGGACTGATGACTGCATGTTACAGAGGAGAATGCTGAAAGGAAGAGACACTGCCAACACACAGGTAGACTGGCATACCATAAACATGAAGATGGATGTTATTTCCCAAAGTATGGAAAATGAAGCTGCACCTCATGTGGAAGAGGACTGCCTGATACTATGCTCTGGAGCTGAAGGTGTGATGGATATGGTAGAAACCAAAGCTCATGTTACAGGAAGAGCTCCCTAAATAAGGCATAGTTGAAGAGATGGGGTTTGGTAGTGGGAAACATCTCTTCACATGGTGCGTTTGCTTGTTCAAAGTCTCATACGTTTCAGCCTTACTTAAGGAAGATGTTTTTTGTCTGATGCAGAGCCAAAACCTCCTTGTTCTGGAGTGCAAAGGACAATAGCAGAGGGGTGCAGGAACAAGCTGAAATTCCGTTGTTCACTTGCAATTTACCTGTATTGCGTGCATTGTATGAACAAAATGAAAAAAAAAAAACCAACCTCAACATGCACCCACTATGTGCCAGCAGTACATGATCAAGCACCAAGACATGAAGTAACTGGTCCAGATGCTTAGACAGAAAATATGAAAGATAAGACACCTGCACAAAAGATCAATTCCCTGTTTTATAGAACAGGATACAGCTCTGTTTCAGGATAAATAGTGACCTTGTGTATTGTCATGTAATGTGGTAGCAGCACCACTTTCAGGGTAGCTGGGACTGTTTCCAACAAGCAGCAAGAACCAGCCACCCTCTTCGCTAGTGAACGAGAAAACAAACGCAGCAACTTTGAAGCTAATGAATCGACTAGACTTTCCTTTACCCACTACCCTCGTGGTAACAGTTATGGACGATTGTTATGCAAGATGTTAACACTGGCTTTCAGTTCGGTTTGTCCAGCAGCCAATAAACTTCACTTCTCACCGAGAGCCAGCAGTAAACAAGCATTTACCTTTGGCTTTTCTAGGCAAACAGAACTTGTAGCTTGTTTGGTTTTAGTCACAGGTGGTTTATCTCTATATCCAGATGAGGGTGGTGAGAGGTGCCTCTAAGGTAAAGGGAAGATGAAAACAGGACAAAGTTGGTCAGTATGCTTATAGGACACCAGATTTATATTTTCTCTGTAAAGTACCAGTGAAGCAGTTAGAGTTGCAGAGGTCAGCAATGAATTATAAGCCGATGCCTGGGTATTTCAGAAGTCAAGACTCACTGGGTGGACAAATTAGTGCTATGGTAGCACTACTCAAGCAGCCTTTAATCGATCTTTCAAGCCACTACTCTGCCAATAAATAAAAATGAAAAAAACTGATGCTTTGTGGCCACAATTCAATGCATTTTGAAGACAGCAAAACTTGCTTTCACTTACTTACACTGTTTGCTCTTGAGGAAACTTCTTACACTGTTTGCTCGTGAGGAAAAAGCAACTGGCATAATGAGATTTTCTGAAACAGAATTGTATGTTCTGTACAACTGATTTTAAAAATCTAGCAATCCTCTTGCAGCTACTGACCTGAATGCATTGCTAACCTACCTTAGCAAAGACACAAAGAAACACACTTGCTTTTTCTTTGGAAAGGGATCAGGAAGTTCCAAAACTGAACTTGATTGTTATGGTGCAAGCCAGAGAAAGCCCTGCTAAAGTCAAGGTAAGCAACACACACTGCTTTCCTTCTGTCCACTGAATTACTCACATCATCGTGGAAGGCTGCCAGACTGACATGGCATGATTTCCCACTCTGCAAACCCACGCTGACTCTTCCCTGTCACCCACTACCTTCTGCCCAGACCACAAGAAGGATTGCTCTAAAATAAAGGAAGAATCTGGGAATATTAGTAACACCTCAACTCTAGTCCATGATCTTAACACAATTGTGGTTCAAGCCTCCCCAAAAGAAAAGGACACAGACACATGCTGGCCTCCTGCCTGGCCTCCAGGACAGGCTGAAGATACAGCCATGAACAGAGCTGAAGTGAGCCAAGGAGAGCTTTGGAGAGTTATATGGGCAGGGAAGCAGCTGGAAAGCGAAGTCAAGAAGAGGAACAATAAAACCAAGACATGTACTAGATTACAAACTTTATTAAATATCAAGTTGAAACAGAATATCTGGAATTAAATACAGTGTATTAGCTTCACAAAAATGTATTCATATAAAAAAGAATAGTGTCACAGCAGCATTCATTGCTTTCCTCACTGCCTGTTAACTCAAGTCCTTGAACTAGTGGGTAAAATCCCCATATTTTTCCAGTCATAATTCACCTCAGTACAACCATTCTCACTTTTCCAGAATTGCGACTTTGTTCTATAATCTTCTGATCATTAGTGACTTTTGCAGACAGGAAATGACAACTGCAAATCTTCAGTAACAACAGGTAACTCCCTGAAATACATAAAACTGCTTGTTTTATGGACACAAATGTCCCACAACACTGGATAACATCTGGGCTACAGCCACCATATCATCAGCTGCTAGCAGCAACAAAGAGATTGGCTATCCTATCACACAAGTTTTGGAAAGTACCAAGGAGACTGAAAGTTTATATATTAACATTCCTTTTTTCCCCCCACATGAAGTGTTTCAGGTGCACCATAGTGTTGATGTAGGAACTGCAAACGTCTAAAGCTGCAGCAATTTTTAATACAAAAACCAACATGAATACCATGAGAGGCAATGGGCACAAACTGAAACACAGAAAGTTCCATCTGAACATCAGGAAACACTTCTTTACTGTGATGGTGAACAAGAACTGGCACAGGTTGCCCAGGGAGGCTGTGGAGTCTCCATCCTTAGAGATACTCAAAAGCCAACATAGTCCTGGGCAACTGGCTCTAGGTGGTCCTCCTTGAGCAGGGGGGGCTGGACCAGATGACCTCCAGAGGTCCCTTCCAACCTCACCCATTCTGTGGTTCTGTGATACAAAACAAACATACCAAAAAGACCACATAACTACTTTCTTGGCACTACTATACACTCACAGTAATTTTAAACCTAAGGCGCATAAAGTGACAGCAATGTAAAGTGCCCCATTCTCCAGCTTGAACACTGGTAAAACTTTCACTTGATCAGCAGAAATATTCACTGCGTCAGGACTGAAGCAGTGGGCTCAAAGCACATAAAATAATGTCCTAAGCATTATAATAACACTGGAAACATTAAAAACACGTGAAGTGAAAAGATTAAACAGAACAAAGGGAATGCTTTTGTTAAAACACAGAACATGAGTGAAGCAAAATAATGCATCTACCTTTACAAGAAACATTTTGACAGTTCTGTCAAGCTCAAGAATCAAGACTAGTCAATCTGCTAGTCAGAAAAAATAGATATGGTTCTTATTGTGAGTGCAAAATAAAACAACTATGCATCAATAAACAGGTAAGTGCAATGTGCTTGACATCCATTTAATGGAGTTAGAATTTACGTTCAGACTGCAATAAACATGTTTTCACATCTGAACCGTGGGATGGGAAACCATAGATGCACTATGTAAACAAAATGATTTCCAGAGCCTTTCCCTAGCATTTTGTTCAAATCAGATAATTTTTGGTTAAAACATCCCGGTACTCCTGTATTGCCCTGCAAAGGGGATCCTGGTCAACATGGAAATTTTTTGAAGATCCATCAGTGGATACCATGGGAGACGCTCCAGCAGACCCAGTTTCAAGTTCAGCAGTGGCTAGGGAGAAAAGAGACAAGATTCCTGGTGTTACTTTAACAGCAGACAGGGCCAAACAAGTCACTATAAAAACATTATGGGTAACTGGAGACACTACAGTCCAGAAAGAGATTTAAAAACTTCCACGGGAACATAACGATGAAAGGGCTAGACACAAAGGAAGAAACACATTTTTTCCACATTTGCTTATCAGTCAACAGTATTTCTAAAGCTAGTGAAAGAAATTCCAGAGGCTACACGCTGAACATCTTCAGCGAATCCACAAATTACTCCTGCTTACACCAGAGCTAAATTTAGCCCCTCTTCACAAATCTCAAGTGTCTGTTTTCCTTAAACATTCAAACCACTGATTTATTGGAACACTACTCCTAAAAAACATTATTTTCAAGAGTTAAGAACAGTAATCTTTTTCCTTAAAAACATTCCTAACGTAATGACACATTACCCTGTTCAAGTTCTTTAGTGATTTTTTCATCCAGTTCCCGCCGTACCTAGAATTATACAGAAAACATGCAGTAAATATTTTAACAGTTGAATTTTTGTAGTATTAAACTCCTAAGACATTCTTAAACCACACGCATAAAATGTCATAAAAACTGAAAATATCAACCCAAATAGAGAGACCTTGGTTTGGGGTTTGATTTTTAATGAAGAGAAACTCTTGGTCAGCCAGGCTGTAGCATTCTCATTGCTGAGCAACGTTAACTGTAGCACAAAGCAATCTGTAACTCACCAGCTGGTTTATAACTGAGCATTTAAAAAATATACAGGAAGAAAGCACAGTGGAGTTACTACAATGAAGGTATGGTTAAAGTCTATCATCAAATACACGAGCAGAATGTCAGCTAAATGCTGAGATATGCACAAATGCCATCCACAGGGACAAATTCAGTTGAGGCTGGCTTCTGCAGCTTCATAAGAGAAGAGGTGCAACAGCAGCTGCTGCAGGATTGACATATACTGTTATATAGAAAAAAGCATGCGCCAATATTCTTCTTTTCTCCAACTTAAGATGGAAAATTCAAAGAGCTCCTACAGATCATGCCAAGATTTTTCTTTATTGTTATTGCAAATACTATGACACACATATATAAAAATATAAAAACACACACAATTTTTCCTTGCGATCTTCATTTTAAGAAAAGATAGCAACAGCTACAGTTGTTGTATCTACAGCAAGTGCTGTGGATTTTATTATGGAAACAAAATCAGCTTGGATCACCAGAAAGGAGCACTTACCCCTTTCTTCCCTAGAAGGTGGTTATTGCTACCAATTAAGTTATTCTCACTTATGAGTCTGACTTCTAAGTCTTCATAAGAAGAAATCAGATCTTTTGAAGAGTCGTAGTCCAAGCGCTATATGCTGTTGCTTACATTTGATGATACTTTTGACTCTGACATTTTTTCCATCAAGTCTGTGACACATAGAAGAGATTTTCAAACTAGATGCCATACAGCTTCCAGGCCTATGATGGCCACAAAGATGCTGAAAGGCTTGGACCACGTGAGCCATGTGGAGAGGCTGACAGAGCTGCAACTGTTTCTTTGCTGGAGTACAGAAAGCTCAGGGGGACTTTATCTATGTGTATAAATACGTGGTGGGGGGGATAAAGAAGATAGAGCCAGACTCTTCTCAGTGGTGCCAAGTAAAAGAACAAGAGGAATAGGCACAAATTGAGACAGAGGAAATTTCATTTTAACATAAGACTTTTTTTTTTTTTTAAACTCTTAAGACTGATCAAACACTGGAACAAGTTGCCCAGAAAAGGTTGTGGAATGTCCATCCTTGAAGATGTACAAAACCTGGCTGGACATAACCCTGAGCAGCCTGCTATGGCTGATCCTGCTTTTAGCAGGGGTGGAGTTGGACCAGATGATCTTCAGAGGCCCCTTCTACCCTCAGTCATTCTCTGATTCTAGCACTGAATCCCTTGGGGAATAAGTATTTATTTTATGAAATGAGCATGCTCACCTAGCAACACATCAACAAAAAAAACCCCAAAAATCTAAAACACTGCACAGTGTACTCAACACGCCACAGACAGCAAAAGCCTCAGGAAGGGAAGCACTCTGCACAAGAAGAGCAGTAACAGGCAGTAACTCCAAGGGCCAAAGAAGTGGGGCCGTAAATCAGCAAAGTGGAGGGAAGTGCCCTGTCTCCAGAACTAGAGGGATAGCTGAGTCCAAATTCACCAGCTCCTCCAAGAGGACAATCACACAGTGGTACTTCACTGGAATAGTCTGTGCCTTCAGAGACCTGTAATTCTTTTCAAGCAGGCACACTCAGCAGCAAAATCCTGAGGAGAACATACCTGCTAACATGTGAAATGAGACACAGGTAACAGAAAAAAAGCAGAAAACTAATGCCTAGACCAAAAGATGACCCAAAACCAGGACCAATCCTAAGCAAAGCAGTAGTAGTTGAGATGTTAGAAGAAACCACTTTCCCTGGATTCTGGAGCCTTTCCAATGACCAGAAGGACCACAGGACCCTCCACAACATGTGTGGATGAATCAAGAGAAGAAAAAGATCTTGTTTTGCTCTTATTCATTCCATGAACATCTTTGTGATTCTCATCCATGCCCAAGGAAAAAGAAATAGGTGGAAATAAAGCCAACACACTGATTTCTGAAAAGGGAGCGGAAAGCGAGGCAAAATACACCTTTGAGGACTATAACTTGCCTCCACTGTTCTCTTTCCCCCCAGCCCCCTGGAAAAGGCATCACAGCTGACTACGCCAAACCTCCTGAACAGGTATTTCTCATCTCACTGCACATCTCTTCGGACAGTAACATACTGAGTTCCCTTGCAGCAGTCACCTTCTCAATAATTCTTTTTCAGAAAGCAGTGTTGACTTACTACTTACCCACATGGGTTGCTTGAGCACAGAGTAAGTTGGATCCTGTAAGACTCCATGAGATGATACTCAGAGTCTAGGAACTCAACTTCAGAACAGTACTGATTCTCCAGGCACAACCGCTCTTACTACCAAGAACTTGTTGATTATCAGAACTGGCAAGGAGGATAAACCAGCCTACTTCTATAGTTTAAAGATGTTCCATTATAACAGATGGTTAACTACCACAGAAACCTTAACATTGCAAATAGATAAAGCATAAAAGTACTCTGCAGCAATCATTCTTTCACTTGGACAAACTAACAAGTTCAAAATATTTGCAGTATTAGGAAAATGTGAATGTATCAGTAAGTTTTAATCAAAACCTAAAAGCATAAATAGACAAAGCATTTTAAATATAAAATACCACCCAACATTAAACAATACTGGCTACAAACCTTGTCATGTATCTGGCTGCAGAGAAGAGAGAAAAGAACAGATTTTTGATTAAGGAGCTGAAGAAGACAGACAGACGGCCTTAAGTTCAAAGGTCTTCAGTGAGAAATAAGAACATAGTCTATATGTAAATGAAGCAAGTAAAAAAATCGAACAATACAAAGACTGCTACAAGAGTGTAGTGCAGATGGAAAACGAAATCAGAAAAGGAACAGAAATTGAGAGATACAGTAGGAAGCAGACATTCCCTTTCTCACATTATGTATGAAAACTGGTTTCATAAAACCACTGACTCACACTGGTTGCAGCTAGCAGAGTTCACTATTATTTTCTGTGTCAAGACACCCATATTAATTTTCACTTGCCTTTGGCACAACTGTTAGAATTTAAGCTTGACATTTGATTAAACCTAACAACAGAACTCCAGTCCCAAAATCTCCCTGCAGTACTTGCAGCAGACATTCCTTGCCTTAGTCTATGGACGAAGGCAGCAGTTCCTAAACTATGATACACAGACCGCTAACAGTACCTCATATTTTTGTTTCATCTGCTTGATTCAATTTAGTTCTGGATGGTGACATGCTAATGCATAAGCAGTCAGGGAGTCAGTAGAGCAGATCATAAAAAGACAAAAAGGCCGTGTCAAAGATTTCTTTACTCCTGTAAAGGACAGGCAATACACATGTACATCCTTCTTATGACACAAGTCCTACCATATTTCAGCCAACCTCCTTCCAGAACTTAATGAACTGCTAGTTGCTACAGTCACTGTTTGTAATTACACGCACAGAATTTTTCAAGTATTTGTAATTTATTCTGCACTACTGGAGCTCTAATAAAAATAAAAACAACCAAAAACCTCAGAGACATTTGCATGTGATTGGGATTTTACTGGTTAAGGAGCATGTGTCAATATGAACTTTTTCATATTTTTCAAGATACTTTTGCACTGTCATTTCAAGGTTATTAATTTCTGTAGCATATATATTTGATAAAGAGGAAGGGGCTATACTGCAGTGGAGCACATTTCTTTATTATTTTTTTTTTTTTTAAATAAAATGTTCATTTTTTGTTGAGCTTGCAACACGACCATCTTCAAAATGTAAGGCTACATGCACCATCACAAACATTCGCCTCTCATGTTAAGTAGTGGTTTAGGAAAACTGTGAAATCTTTCAAGCCTTTAAACTCCAAATTCCTTAGTTATGTCTAAAAGCAGCAACCATGTCCACTTGCCAGAGGAGCACTTCTTCCTCTTGTTTGCAATCAGCACGATTTACCAATGTTTTTTCCAACAGTTGCATGGACAAAGAATTAATACCAGCATTTTTAATAATAGCAGTGTGAAGTATTTTCACCTTCTTGCCCCTGAAGCTATTTAAAAGCTTTTGCACAAACCAAGTTTACATAAACATCCTCCTCTTAAGAATGGCGTGTCCTCTACTTCAAGTAGCCTTTCTCACCTTGAGGAAGCAACTGCAAGAACCACCAAATCTGCACAGACAGCTTTGACTAAAAAAAGAAGTGAAAGAGGACTACTTAAGGCACACTGCAATTTAAGCTCCTTAACTCCCTGTCATGAGCTTTAGTGGCAGAAGCATTTGTAATCTCCAGCTAAGGAGGCACTGCTCAGCTTGAATTTAAAGGCAAGACAAATTCTGTTGAAGGGAAGCAGGTTGCTGGAAAAAAATCTGAGGCATAATTCAAGCAAACAGTGAAGTGAAGAAAAGGCTTAGAGTCAGAGCAACTCTTCTGTCTTTAAATAATCTGGTGAACAGGCAGAGTACTACGCAGCACAACCAGCAAAGTACTTCAAAAAAGACTAAAACTGTCATCTCTGAATTCTTTTCTCACGCTCCAACTTGTTTTCTGAATGACACAGGACTCTCGCAGAAATGACAGCACAGACTGTGCATCTGGCAATTTTGCATTTGGAAACTGATTGAGATTCACCACCCACTACTGTATGCAGAAGGACACATGCAGTTTTTCCCTTTTGTTACTTCCTGACTTAAAGCCTTATTTTCCAATTCAATCCTCCTTTTTAGTCAAGAATCCTGTGCTTTCAGTTTCTCAGAGATATGGTATGACTCCAAACACTTAATGACATACTGCACCCAGTTGAGGAAACTGAAGCCAGCAGCACTAAGTGAAATACCCACTTAGATGCACATCCTCTAGCAACTACTGCACCTCTGAGAACCCTGTTCCTTTTTTCTGAAGGACTCCGAAAGAGAAGATCAGGTCTTAAGACTTTCCTGAATACATTGAACACAGTGACTTGAGGTCACAGACAGTGCCATTACAATTAGTCTCAGTTGTTCCCTAACTGGTGACTACAGGAACAAGTATCACGAAAGGATGTGCAGCTGGATTTAGTAACAGGGAGGATAAATTCACACCAGTAATTCTCAGTCCCAGAGACTAGCCTTCTGCTTTGATTGAGGGAAAACAGGCATGCTGAGATTCCCAGCTTTTTCTTAAAAGAAGCTGGCAGAAATGGTAAGAAATGGGTAAGTTCTCTGAGGATTTAGCAATATAGTTTTACTCACCCTCATTCAGGGAAGAAAACTATAGAATACTATATTAGAATTAAAAGCTAATCCTGAGAAGACAAACTGTATAGTAAGAGCCAATTGTTGTCAACAGAGGAGCTGAGGATAAAGTAAAAGTCTCTGTAGGTTAAAAACAAGATCAGAGAGAACTTCAGGGGACTAAGTCCTATTTACAAAACTGCACTAGGAAGGAGACATTTAGGTATATAACAAAGCCCCCAAGCTAGCGAACAGAAAACCCCACCTGCCATCAGGAACTGCAGACTGAGGAAATGTCATACATAATTGTTCAACTTCCTTGAGAGTCTGCTCAAGACTGATGGGTTTTTTTGGTTCTCTTTTTTTAAACCTCCAAAGTGAGCCCTCAAAAAATAGTACCAAAACCTAAAAGCACTCCCCAGCATGGCAATCCATCACAAAACGCGAGAGACATATGCTCAGAAAAGAAACTTTGTGGTTGCTGTTGAAGTCAGGACACTGAGTGAGAACAGGATCACTATTCTCAGATCTAATGCACGCTTTCCTTGGAATCAGCTCAAATGTTTTTCACAAGTAGATTTGGGAACCAATTTTCACAAAATTTCAAAGCAGTCTATGTAACTCTTTGAAATATATATCTGCATATGTTAGCAACTTGATAAAAACAACGAGCTATGAAATAGCCTTTTAAAATACTTAATTCTGTAATATACTTAAGGGAAGCTAGTAAACCAGTAAGGTATCTATCTTGATATTGACAAAACTTTGAGATGCCCAGAGTTCCAATTTCTTCTGGAAAATTAAAATGGAAAGGACTACCTGAAGAATGTTGCTGTAATTCAGTTAAGCACAGAGTATTCTCATCTTCTTTCCCTTTATTGTGTTTTTTTCCTGTTTATTCTTCTTCAAAAAAGGCAAAACTGCTAACCCTTTTCTTTTAAACTAGGGCAGCTTTTTTCCTAGAAGTGGAATGGTTTCCTCCTTTGCCTTTTTCTTCTTTTAACATCTTGGTCCCATCTCTCTATCCTTTCTCTTCCTCACTTGTTCCCCACTCCCTACCCATCTTGTTCCCTTGTACTGGCCTTCTCCTTATTCCACTTGGGCAATGGGTCCCTGAATTTTGCCTCCTTTCCACTGCCTGCATGCAGAACAGCCCTGCAGATGGTACAGTACTAATCGCCTCCTGAATTCTTTCTATACTGTATGTCCACCCCTCTCACCTGAAAAACACATTCATGGTGATAGAGAAAAGTTCATCTCTGTAACTGACACTGCTACACATTACCTAGAATGCTTTGTCTGTTTTTGGTGGGGTTTTGTTTTTTTTTTTTTTTTTTAAACCCAGGTGCAGTATGTAGACACATTGTTTAAATGGGTGCTTTCCAATGTGGGTGGGACCACTGAGCTGAGATGCACTTACAAGTAAACAAATACTTCTCAAACTCGTTCAACAACAGACTATGCGACTGATAGAACACTGCCTGAATAGAGAAGCTTGGCTGTGCCTCAATCCTATGCTAGGTGGGAAACTGATTACAACTATTGACATCTGGTTTCCAAATCTCATGATATTTCACCATTCTGTGAGGGATACGCAATCAAACCGACTGCTAATTACAGAGCATACTTTGACCAGAGGTATTGCAGAGGTTGCAGCATTGCTGCAAAATCAGAAAGCCGTGAAGACTTCCCAAGTAGTTAACTTTACCTTTTCATGCAATAACACATAGCAGGAACTACAAAAACAAATGCCTCCTATGCATAGCATACAACCCACACTGAAATATAAAGTGAGAAGTTATGTGATCCTGTTCATATAATCCTATTTTTGAAGCATCCTTTTGTTGGTATTAATGTACTAAAACAAGTTCCAGCAAAGAAATTTGCAGAATGAAGATCAGTGAAGAAGGAAAGGGTGTCTCAAAGATGCCTGATGGGATTTTGCACTCATCATAGAGTTAGCTGTTCTAAATAGGTCATACATACTATACATTAAAATTAAATTAAGAGCTTAGCTGGGAACTTCCTATGCCACAGTATTCTTTATCACAGTTTCTCTTGTAAAAGAATGTAGTTACACAGTTCATTATTTAGATGTCAGTATTTTTTTGGTCTTTGAGCACTCTTGGAAATTTATACAACCCTGATAAGCAAAAGTCTTCACCCCTACCACATACAGTTGCATACTGTTTTGATGATTAGCAGTTGTTTTGGCATATCAGACCATATGGTTTGGAACTATTAATGAATTCTAACTTTAGGCTAAAAAGCATAACCTTGCTTATGGATACTCTTTAGCAGTAGTTGATAACGGTATTTCAAAATGCTTACCTTAGCCACATAGGCTTCAACCCTGTTCCTTGACGATAACGCGTTCCCGGTTGGGCTTAGGAAGCTTCCTCCTAGGCTTAGACTTCTGTTCAGTGCCAAATTGTTGCCAAGATGTCCCAGTTCAGTTGAATACAGAACTGGACTTGCAGCCAGACCTCCACTGACAATGCTGCTTGCAATTAAAGATTTGCTTCTATGGCGCTCCTGAAGGAGCTTAGCGTTGGCTTCTGCTAGTCTCTCATTAGCTCTGAAATATTCAGAAGTATACAAAGAATTATCTTTGGTAGTAACACTTTCGCAAAGTTACCCTCCAGGTCTTTGACTATTATTCGACTTCTGACAGTGCAAGGGATTAAGAGCATCCAAAGCAAGAAAATAATTTGATCTGAGTTTTTTTAGAGAACCTATTTCTAAGAAGTTGCACTACCTGCAAGGAGCAGCAGGAGTTACCAACACTTAGGCCTTCTCAGCATTGGGGCTTCAAAGCAATCTGTGAATGCCATGTGCTTACACAGCTGCTTCTGAAAGGTACGTCACTTGCATAAGAACTCTGGGCTACTCTCCCTTTCCCAAGGAAAGCTCAAAACTCAGACACACTGCTAAAATGGAAGCCAAAAAAGATTATTTTTTTTTTTCTTCACAGAATCAATTTCTGTTCTCTGAAGGGCCTATCCTTATTCAAGCAGTATAGGACGTGAAATTTATGTTTTCTGCCATACACAGAATAAGAGGAGGAGTGTTAGAGATTGGCAAAAAGCCTGCCTGTTAAAACACAATCAAATTAAAAAATACCCTAGTAATGCCATGATCAGTGGTGTTACTGCTGGAATACTAAAAAGAAATTAAGACAGTTCTAATGAAGGGGAAGGGTCTTAAGGTACTTTGCTCACAAATATGCCATCTTATGCTTACATACATAATGCTGACCAGATGAAGAAGGGGGATTTCTGGAGGAAAATGCATGAGGAAAAACTAGTATCTTATTACCACTCCAAAAAAGCACGGACTTACCTTTCCAGTTTATTTGCTAGGCATCTTCTAATTTTTACTTCCTCCAGATACAGCTCTTTGTACCTTTCCACTTCTGCCTGTGTGGATTCTTTTTGAAAAATACTGTCTTGTTGGGTATTTTTTATCCTGTCCAATTCACATTCGAGATCTCTAATTCTGTGTTTTAGCTGGTTTCTCAGTGAAGCGTGATGACTGGCTCTGATTTGCTCTAATCTGTCCTGGGAGGCTGCCTGCGTCTGAAGCAGATATCGCACTTTCAAACACCGCAAAGAAAAAGAGAACTCTCCCTGCCAGTCAATTGCATGTACCCAATTTCAAGGGCCCAGCTTTACTCAGGAGGCAACTGTGCCTCCTCACTGCCATCAACAATCAAGGCAGAACGCTGGAACTACCACATTAAATAACTCTTCATTCAGAAAGAACCCCCCTCTTAGCACTATTATTCATCAAAGCTACTAATGAAAGAACACTATCTCTGTAGGACAGGGCATATAGAAAAGGATTCCTCAAAGAAATTATCAGGATCCCTCATCTCCATCCTCCCCCACCCCCCAACTTCAGTGACTTCTTTTCTGAGCAACTTCCCTTGTACCATGGCAAAGCAGGACCTGTCTGTCTGGCCATGACAACTGTAAGTTGCAATACCCACTTAAGGATAAACAGCAAGAATAAGACCAGGGGACAGCGATACACCCCCAAAGAACTGCAAAATGGAAATCTACCTTGGACAAGCTTTTGATTCAGGGTCCTGCAGGCACATTATACACACATGAAAGGACTCTTGCCCAACCATATTCCCTTCAGGAAGGACAGAAGTACAGCACTAACACACAGAATCAGGCACCAAAAATAAAATACTAAAAAAAAAAAAAAAATCACAACCACAACAAAAGTATATAATAGAGACTACAGACACATGAGAGAAATTCACTTACCTGCAAAAATAGATTGACTTCTTGTAGTTTTTGTCTTATTTCTTGTCCAGCTCGTTCTTCCATCTCTCTTTTATATTGTTCTATTTGGCTGTGATCCACCATGTTAGTTTCCAAACGTTGTTTGAGGTTAGCCACCTCTTCTTTCAGCTGGCATTTGCTCTTCTCCAATTTTTCATGATTGCCACGCATAGTGGACAACTCTTCTCGCAAATCCTGATTTTGTGCTTCTAGCTGCATGCATTTTTTAGACTCTATCTCCAGCTGCTGGGAAAGTTCACCAACCTGTAGATAGAAAAAAAAAAAAAAGGGAATATATAGGGATATCAAATTAGTCAATTCTGTGAAAATCAGTAAAGGGGTTGGCCATCGAGACAGTATTTATCATCTGCTGAGTCAGTATTAAAACCAAAGTGAAACCAGGCTTTTCTCTTACAACAAGAACAGCTTTCACATAATTTCTGATAGGATTCCTCAGGTTCCCTTCCTTTCTCAGGTCTTCTGCAGTAGGTCACAGACCAAGAGGTACCAAACTAGCAGCCTTTCACCCACAGGGCTAGGTTGAAAAGCACTAGCGCTATTCTTCCATGAGATGCTTGTACCCTCGTGGGAAAACAAACACACCCATAGCTAGCCACCTTCTGGTTTCATCAGAAACAACACGGTTCATGCTTTAGAGGAATTTTTTACATGCTGTCAACACAGTCAAAGCTTCATTACAGAACTGACAAGACAAGAAACAGATACTCTTTTTTTTTTTTTCCATTATACTGAAAGATTTGTAAATAGTGGTTCAGAATAAAGCTTTTACAGCAGTGATGGAGGAACACGTATTCTCTTTAGGTCAAAGCTGCAGTTATTTTCAAAAAGTTGCACGAAATATCAGACTTTCAACAGGTCCCTAAGGTCAACTACAGATCTGTCCTTTTACCCGCTCCAGAAACATACCGTTTCTATACCTACTGACCATAAAACATGATGTCCTGTCTTTTATTAAAAAAACTGTGGAGGAAACTAGCATATTAAACACTTGAAAGAGTCTCTAACAGAAAGTAGAAGCTTTGGGCTTATTAAAAACCACCTAAATGTAATGCCTTTCCCTGTCATTCAAAATGACTTCCAAAAAGAAATACAAAAACGCTACTAACTTTTGGACTAAAAATGAGCCATTGCAAAGGCAGTTGACTCATTCTACAATACCTTCTAAACACAAACCTAGCTCTGAAACATGGCTGCTTTAGCAACAAATCTGAGTAATGAGTGGAGAAGTAGACAAAAGGTTACACGCTACTGAACAGCCAGAGCAACCTCAAAAGTGCTTCTGGGAACTCTACTTCTGGGTCCCCATGAGTAGGGAAAGGTGGGCTGAGACAGCTACTATTGAGCAATAAGTTACAGGACTTTTCTGCATCAGTTCACTGCATCATGCCCTGGGAAGCAGTGACACCGTTTAGAAAAGCAAAACCTGAACTGCCTCCTGCTCAACTTGTGCCTAAGACAGGGCTCAGGGGCTGATTGTGGGCAAAGCCAACTTCATTAGTTGTTCGAGGTATGTCAGTGTTACTCCTGTCTTCCAGAGAAGGAATTAACCTGTCAGACCTAGAAGATGCTGCCATGGCCTCAAGCTGCTCTGAGCCCTGACCCTCACCCACGGATGTGACCGGGTTTGACTGCAGACCTGCCTGCCCCTATGGACTCGCCTGGTGATGTGCACTCCTGACTGACCCCGCTTACTGTCTCCGGGCTTGTTCTGCTCTTCTTGGGGAGTGCCTGTGGGACTGTTCCCTGGTCCGTGAGGTCACAGACCCTACAGCCTTGCTGTGACTCTTGGCTCACCCTTTCTCTACAGAGCAGCCTGCCCTTGAAGTGGTCTTGCAGATACTGCTTTGCACATAACATTTTCATCTTTACCCACAATGATAAATACATCATTATCAGTTATAGTCACCTACTACGCTATCTGTAGAAGGAGCATCAAGAAAAGTCAATCAATTCCAAAATACAGCCAAGAAAAAAAAAATCAACAACATGAAAAGAAGTATAGGGAAAGAACAACACAGGTTTCAAAAGAAAAACCACCACCACCAAAAAAACCCCAAACAAACCAGAGCTCACCTTTGTTCTTAATCTACCAACTTCATTGACCATTTCAGAATACCTGTTCTTCATTTCTCCCTGCAAATTAAGCTGGGACTCTCTCTCTCTCTCCTCATACGCCCTTAGTTTCTTCATAGCTCTGCTCAGAAGTCTCTTCAACCTACACAACAAATTAGCGGAGAAAAAAATGATGCAAAGGAACAACTGGTCTATTTCACATACTGTTAAGTAAATAGTGCAGACATGGCTCCCTTCATCTTTAATGTGCTTGACGCACCAGGAATTACTGAGAAAAAACACCATTCCCATGCCACAAATCAATTGGAGGGTGCAAATTTCACCTGAAAAGAGGAATAAAAGACCTCCTTCCCTCCCAGGAGAACTGCAGGGCAACCTGCATTTGCAGTTCTTTTGGCAACTATTGAAAACTATAGGCTTATGTACAGAAGCACCTAGCAAGAACTAACACGAGGCTTGAATTTGCTCACAAACAGTTACACCTATTTTTATGTTAAAGTTCAATAGAGCTTGACTTATACTCAAGGATACCTCTTCACCATCCTAAAACCCCATACCTCTTACAGTCTTTCTGCAGTTCGATGTTTCTTTTCATTTCTTGGTCCAGACGCAGTTCGACTGGGCGTTTCAACTCTACCAGCTTCTTCACTTTCTTTCTTTCACTCTCACACTTTCAAAATAGAAAAGATACATGACACACACAGTGTAGGAATGGTATCTACATGCAGTATGTGCATCTAGCGTTCTTCACAGAGAAGCTGCAGTAGGTCTCTATCTGTTAGCCAAGTTCCACAGAACACCAAAGGATAGAATTCCTGAGAACATTTAATCATTTCATGTTTCACAAACAGGCCAATACCTAACAACAGAAACAGATGCCCCCACTGAAGCAAAAGCCACCGTCTTCTAATGCTTCAAGGCAAAAAGATGGAAAATATGCTGGAGAACACTTTCAGCAGTTCCTGTGCTCATAGAAGGGATTACGTACATATGCACATCGCAGGAGAACATAGATCAATCTAAAGCTTTCTTGGGATCTTCAACGACCAGCAGGCAGAGGCTTGTGGAGGAATGTTTTATTCCCTTCTGCCATTACCTCCATCTCTTTGTGACTATTTACTTATTCACATGTTGTTCTTCCTCTTGGTGTTTTCTCAGCCAAACCAGAGGAGAGCTGGCAGCTGTTTTAACTTTGTACTTCCATTTTAACTCTACAGAAAGGAGAGAAGGGAAAGGCTGCCCCTTGGAGACTGGCAGCCATTTCTCTTTTCCCAGGCACTAGTCAATTTGCCCATAATTCCTTCAGTACATTCTTCTGCAAGGCTTTTAAGCTGCTGCTACCCTAAAAACACACAGCAGCTTCACCATACATTGCACTGGAAACATTTTAACCCTGCCCAGAAACCAAGGGGTCAGAAGATGACCACAAGGAACCCAAGAAAGACCTGGGGAACTGCAGCTTTGCTCAATGTGCTCAACAGATAGCAAACCACACTGGGAATTCTTCCCAAGGGAACCACTCCAGAATTTACACAAAGATACCCAGCTAGCTTTTATTTGCTTCCTGGATGATCCCCAAATCACAAGATACTCAGAGCCTGAATGGCAGGGATAACAGAAAAAGCTGAGTATGTAAGAACTTGACAAAAAGGTGAACACTGTTCTCCTGGGTATTGGCTAAGCATCTGGAGAATCTTCTGGACTCACCTGTTCCACGAGTTCAGCCTTTTCCCTGTCAAGCTGAGCAACACGCTCTTCAAGGTGGAATCTTGACTTCAATTGCTCTTCCCACATGCTGTGCGAGTCCTTTAATGTCAGACCCAGCACATTCTGTTTTTGCATCTGTGAGAGCAACAGTGGCAAAAGAAAATACTAAGGTGACTGGAAAGACAACACTGCACTAGAAAGCAGTAACTTTAATGGAAACAGGCCTAAGGTCTCCTCTCCCCATCCAATATCTACGGTTAAACTTAACGCAGAGTGTAAAACACACCTCGGGAAACATAACCAAGAACAGTAATTGAAGCTGGTGGAAAGAACTAATGATTTAGAAGGGACAAGATGAGGTTTCATCTTAGGGGGATAAGACCATATACACACACACACAAAATCACCCTACAACTCCCAAGTCCAGTCTCCTCTCTCAGCTTTCAACCACAGATGCCTGCCTGCCCACAATACCCATCTTATCCATCATCTGCCATGGTTTAACTCCAGTAGGCAGCTAAGCATCACACAGCCACTTGCTCACTCCCTCCTGCTGGGCTGGGGGAGAGAATTCATCAAACAAATCATACTGATGAACACAAATATCTTGCACACCACACCACAGCTACAAAACACAGCAGCAGGGAAATGAGGAAATTTACAGCCTTTTCCCTTGAGGGTGCCTTGCCCTAAAACCAGAACGGTATTTGTCAGCTGAACTGTGCCTGCACAGCCCACCTGATCTTTTCATCAATTACCTGCACACAAAAAATTCAAAGACTAAAACAGTCATTCACAGAAGTCAGTCATATACCTGCTGATGGTGGTGGTCCTCTGCAGCTGCTTGTGTTGTCTGTAAGCTAGTTATCAAGTCTTCCAGGCGTTTATGAACCTACAGAAGCATTAAAAGAAGCAAAAAGACACACTATGACTTTCCAGAATGAAGTTTACACCTCATTACCAAATGTAAACATTACATACACCCCTTTATTCCTATAGTATTTACACCCAGCACCAATGATCAAAACAGCCTTAGTTTGATGCCACTGTAAAATTGTTAGCAATCATCACCTCTGCCATTTGCTTTAGGAAGAGAGAACACCATGCGGGATACAAAGAATCTTCAGTGAAAACAAGTAGGAGTAGCTTTTACCATCCACAGTACATTTGAAAACCATGCCCTGTTAACCAAAGGGGAAGGACCAGCATCGTGACTGCTTTCCCTCTTCTCTTGTCAGTATCAGTACATCACAACGTTCAACTTTCACATGTAGTTATTTTCAAAATTTCTTCAGCACTAATTAACAACTACAGTCGTAACAAAAACCCTAGCTCACTGGTTACAATACAAAAATAATTTGCTCTGTACAGGCCACAGATGAAAGCACCTTATCCGAGTTTAAATTAACCACTGCGTAGAGGCAGTGGGAAATTCCAAGGCTTGCACTTAGTTCTGCAAATGATACCACAGACATTCCTCTTCACTGTTTCATGAAAACAAACACACAGAAAGTGGCCAAAGGAAAAACAGTTCTGCACATCAAAAGCTCTGGGCAGTATAACTTTTGTTCCAGTCTGATGATGCCCATCAGGTGTCCGGCACAAAGTGCCTGGCACTAATATCCCCTGAGGAATTTCCATGAGTTAACTCAATGAATACCTTTAATGATACACATTGCCACAAGTGTCTGAAGCAGCATCTGATGTCACAATGGATCTAATGCAGACAATAGTTACACCAGCGTATTAGTGTCAAATCCTTACCTTTTACAGCATTTAGACTTGCTATAGTAGCATGGGAAAACTCTCAAAACCAGAAATGTGGGGAATGGACCAGACTGCTTTCCAAGCAGACTTTTTCAGCAGAATGCAGGAACTGAGCTCCCCTAGGCTCTCCAGGAAAACCTCATGTTAAAATTTCCCCACAGTGTCCTGGTTTCAGTCAGGAAAGTTAACTGTCTTTCTAGTGATTGCCGTGACAGGAATGTAAACAATACATATTGTTTTATTTGTTGCTAGGTGATGTTTATGATTTTCAAGGACTCTTTTCAGCTTCTCATAGAAGCTGAGAAGGAATATAGGCAGAATAATGGAATAGCCAATAGAATATTCCATACCATAGACATCATGCTCAGTATATAAATGGGGTTGGCCTGGGGAGGGGGAATCCACGATCATTGCTCAGGATGGTGACAATTCACTAGGCAGTGAGAGTGATTTGTGTCACTATTATTATTGTTATTTTCCTTTTCTATTATTGTTCCATTAAAATGTCTTTATCTCAACCAATAAGTTTTGGTTTTTTCTCCCTTTCTCCTCCTTTTTTTCCTCTTGTCCCTGTCCTTCTGGGGGGGCGGAAACTGGGGGGTGAGCAAGCAGCTGCTTGGTCCTCGTTGCTGGCTGGTGTTAAACCACGACACACAGAAATAGGTAACTAGGCTCAGGAGCTCACAAAAAGGGAAGTTTATGACCAGCTTACTGAGGCAGAGGCTTGCAGATCTCTCTGAAGGGCTTCAATCCTATTGCTTTGTTGCTGGACTGTGGCTTCCAATCTGGCTTTTTCAATTTCAAGGCTTAAAAAGACATACAGGTTTTATTATGGAAATCTACCAGAGCACCAATTCTGTAACAACAATGTGAAATAACATAATCTAAAATAAAAGCATCCTTCAAAATCATGTATTAACTTCATGCAACAAGGCTACCCTGTTGTTTTCACACAATCCCAGAAAGCAACAAACACCTTGCTTCGCTATTCTCTTACCGCTGCACATGTTCTTCCAGTTGTTTTATAGTAGTAGTAGTCCCAGAAGATGCCAACAGGAGGTCCTGCAGTTTCTGGGAAGAGGCTACTACTTCTCTTTCCTTATTATCCAAGGCAGTCTTCAAGTCGTGAACACAATGCTCAGACTGAAGGTGCTGTTCTTCCGACTCCCGCAGCTGTAAAATCACAGTAAGGATCCACACTAGTCCGGTGAGCTTTTATACAGAGGAGTCAACTGACGAATTCAAGTACTGCATATATCTGCACATACCCTCTACTCAAAGAACTGTAATCACTTTAAGTACATTCAAACTTTCACTTCTACTAGCAAACGAATACAAACTGTGTTACTTCATCTTTTATACTGGCCTCTCCCATCCCTGCGTTGATTTCCTATAGCATGGTTCTAAGCACCGACACTGACCCTCCTACCCTTTCACTGACTCATGACACACTTTGTATCCACTTGTTTGCTCCTCTATTGAAAATACGAATTAAAAAGTTGATCCTTCTCCTAAAGTGACTTCACGACTCCCTTGTAAGGAGATTAAGATGATTTCTATTTCAGAAGTCCAGGGCCTCTATACCTCAGTTTTCATAAGAAGACTGCAAAAGGTAGTCCCCACCTCAGAAAGCAGCTTACAATTCACTCACAAGAAGGCCACTTAAGTTTGGCAAATTATAGCAGGGCCAAACAAGGCCAAAAAAAAAAAGCATACGCAGAATAAGTTACAAAAGCATTCAGAATTGACATGTTACCCAGCGGCGGGGTGAGAGAGACACAAAGCATAGACTGCACAAAAAAGCCCAAATGCAGCAGTCCAGTATTTCTATTGTTTTTCAGAAACCAGATAATCTGCTTTGCCAAACCAAATGCAATTAGCTATAGACACATCAGTTTATTTTGCAAAGCAGATTAGCAAATACAAACCTTTGTCCAACTAAGGACATAGCGTCCTCCTGTCAAAGACATGGACACTACATTCACACGTCATTAAATATATCCTGTTCAAGTTTTTTCCAGGGTTTTAGGACAACATTTGCTGCTACTTTCAATGGCCACCCTCAGATTTATTCATACAGTTAGAGACATTATGTACCTTGGTTTTAACCTTTTCCAATTCCTTTTGTAAGCGTAGCTTGTCTTCCTCCAGGTCAGTGCGGTAGCGTGTAGTAACTTCAAGTGAAGCTTCTGACATAGATTGCTTTTTAAGAGCATCAGCAAGCTCTTGCTGCAGTTGTCTGACCATGCCCTAATGAAACAGTTAAATGAGCATGAAGAAAGTCGTAAGAACATGAAATATACCTTAACATTAACTTGATTATACAATTAGACCTGTATGCGGATTGAACATAAAGGTATGAAGTTTTGCCCACCACTAGCAGGCACCTGCACAGACCATGACCTCTCTTCATCTCTCTCAGCTGAGCACCTCCAAACTATCAGCAGCTGTTCATGAGGATTTCTGTTTCCTAATACATAAAAAGGGCTCAAGTATTATTCTTCTTGGAAAAATACACAAGCACACACTGCAGTCATGTATTTTTGTCTAACAAAACCCAAAGAAATCTGTTGTGACGTAAGAGCCATAGTTTGACTGCAGATATTACTCTGATGACCAAAGGCAGGACTTTGTATTAGATCGTTCTTTGTTCTATTCCTCCATTATACAAATACAATTAAATGAATACATATATCTGAAAGCTCTTTTGAGATACACTTTAAGTACATGTTGAATCACATCCTCTTGCAGTCTTCTTACTGAGTTCATTTTAGAATAACAACTGCCTTTACACTGACGGATTAGGTTTACAAAAACCTGGATAGTTCATCTATATATATATGTCTCTCTCTAGCACCTTGAAAAGGAGCCTGTTATTTTGGTAGTAAGAATATAAAGTAATTCACAGATTAAAATGATTGACAGAACTGCCAGAGTTCTCCCCCTCTCCCCTCCCCCCAAAAAAGTAATTGACAAATGAAAAATAAGGTCCTTATCTGACACATGCAGATACTTACTCAAAGATTCTGGATTTGTTATGAAGAAGGAAATGCAATTTTAAATCACCATTCAAATCATTAAGGGTGACAAACCTCACACCAGAGTGTCTAAATACTGGATGTGATTAGTTCCTATTTTCCAGAAAGTACAGGAAGATTAAACAAAATGGGTAAGGCAACTTTTAAATCATTGCTCTACCTAGAATTGGTAGAATACTCTATCAATAGAGAAGACCCTGCCTACTCCTAGGAACGTATATAATAATGCATTCTCCCATTGCCTATAGCTTTTTCAACTGTCTGCCTATTCCTCACTCCTACCCCGCCTTCATTCTCTTCCACCCTTTTTCTTGACAAAAATCATCTACATGCAGAAATGGGAGCAACACTTCGTTCATGCGTGTTTGAGCAAAATAAATTACGCTAGTGCTCTGCATAGGTGCATGTTTCATACTCATGTACTGTGTGAATCTGCAGAAAGACAGTTTAACTAATGTCCTAATGAGTCTTCTGTCCAGTTAATTAGTCTTTCACAGAGCCTCAAAGAATGAACACATTTGAATATGGCTACACATCATAAAAGAGAAGAGAAAGCTTAAGTCAGTGTCTGAAATGAACTTCTTGAGGAACAGGCAGGCCCCTTAGAACCCCCAAAACACATAAATTAACACTTGGATACTTCTTATACTCTTCAATTTTGATAGCAACTTATGGAGAAGCAATTTTTTTTTCTCTGTAGGAGCTTAGCATAAACCCCATCACTTCACCTGTCTGCATCTTCATGCCTCAACCCTCACATGTTGGATAGTTCTTCCTTTTATACCACTCTTATTTATGTCATCAGTGCAATACATCTATAAAAACCATCGAATAAATAAAACCATTCTACAGGGCATAAAATGGACTAAGGAAATGAGATGAAAAAGGTTCTAGAGAAGAATCACCTTTCTTGATCAAAGCTCAGACTTGGATACCTTTTTTCTGTTCTCTGCACGGATCTGAGCAGTAACACCCTGTTTTAGCTAAAACCTTCTACAATTCCAAGAGAAACACAACAAACCAAAACAAATCAGCATTATTTGGTCCCATGCACGTAACTTACACATGGTACATTTTAGAAAAAAAATATTTCAAGAACTGACAAAGTTTAAGTTGTTCTTTCCAAACATATACTTTACCTCTCTTTCTACTTTGTCAGTCTCATATTTAAAGACTTGTTCTCTTAAATCAGTACATTTGGCATTTAATTCCTTGTTTCTCTCTTCCACTAGGTAAACTTGCTTTTCAGTATCAGCTCTGAGTTTGTTAAAAATATCGTTAAACCGGTCCTGCACATCATTCACTACTTTTTCTTTGATGATCCCCTTGTTCTGCATATCTTCCAGTTGCTGACGGAGTAAAAGGTTTTCACTCTGGAGCTGGGCCAATCGCTCCTGCATGGATTCCTGCTTTATCATAAATTTGCTTACTTGATCTTTCTCAAGTTGTCGAGCATGATCGCATTCCTTTGCCTGACACTGGGCTTGACTTAATTCTTTCTGCGTCATTTCTAAAAGCAATGTTTTTTCTCTGAGTGTTTGTTTCAACTGATGAAGCTCATTTTCTAGACTATTTGCTTTGCTTTCAGCTTTACTCAGCTGCTGAGACAAGCTCTTGTTGGTTTCTCGCACATCAGAGAGGTCATGATGGAGCTTGTCTTGCAAGCGAAGCCATTCATCACGTTCTCTCTGAAACGTTCGTTCGACATCACTTTTTGATGACTGATGACGTTCAAGTTCTTGAACAGTAGTGTTCAGGCGGGAACGAAATGATTCAATTTCCGTCTCTAGTCTGTCTTTGCTTTCTTTTGTCTGCTCAAGTTTGGAAGTTAGCACTGCAGATTCTGTCTTTAATAAGTTGAGCTGTCCATTATACTGAAAAACTGTTTGTGTTAAGGCTTCCTCGTTCAGTTTAAGTTCCTTTTTGAGATCTTCATTTTTTTCTTTCAAGGTCTCATTTTCCTCTAAATATTTTCCTTCTTCCTCCTGGTGCCTAAGTCTTACTTGATCAAGTTCTAGTCTTAGCATAGCAATCTCATCTTGTAGTAACTGATTTTTGTACAACAGATCCTTTTCTCTCTCAGTGTCGGATTCCTGAATAACAGGGAACATTAATAAATAGCCAGTTGGGAAATGAATCTACAAAACCACTTCAGCATTAAAATGCATTTTAACATTTCTAATACTGCAGCATGACTTCAAAGGTGAGAGAGAAATTTCAGGTAATACATAAGCTACTCTATGAACCCATGCATGTGTACAATGTATGCACACAATGGAAACATATTTAAAGTATCTCAAGTATAAAGCTTTTAAAATGACAGTGCTTTCTTGTGTGTGCATGCCTTTCAGGTTAATTTAGCTGTGTTACAAATCTGTTAAAAACAAAGCTAAAAGGGTATTTTCCTTCTCAAACATCTTCTTAACACTTAACCCTTTGTTTTCCTGAATGTTAACTATACAACTCAATCATCACTGGAATGCAAGTCTTGTATATTTCCTGTTCATTATATATATAACATTTTTCCACAAACACATATTCACCCTACATTTATTGGGCAGCACAGCTGAGAACAAATGATTCTTCCAAGCACTGCACATTCTTAGTAAATTCAGTAAACTCTTTTCAAGATTTTTTTTTTTTTTACAGCGTTTATGATTTCTTTTTCTCTTCCAATTATTCTAACCCCTACAGAGAGTTTAATTCATTGCTGATATTCCTTCATAAAATTTTAGGATGTGGATGTGGAAAAGAAAGGCATACTTGAAGAAAATAAGTTTGATAAGGGAATAAGTAATTAAAAAACCAAATAACAGGAACACCAAGAGTCAGTGGTCCAACAACTTCCTGGTCAACCTTGGCGTAGGTAGGTAGGTGTTTCACTGCTATAAACCTTAAAAAGTGATGATAAAATATCTATGAAATGAAAAGTAACAGATAACTTAAGAAACAGTGTAAATAGTGTCTCCTATTAGTTTCATACTTCCACATGCAATTCAGGTACATACAGGACTGATGATGCTTTCCAGAACTTTTAAAGACATAAGGGAAAACAGAAAAGTTAAGTTACACTGATAAACTGTAAATAATCTATCAAGAAGCTGAAAAAGTTATATAAGATTTATTATGACTTTAGAAATAACATGGTGAAATGTAGTTAATTAGAAAAAAAATCTGCTTACCTCTGAATTTTTTTCTATAGTTCTTCTTGTCTCTTCTTCTAGTTCCTTTTGTCTCCAAAGGTGGTTGTTCAAAATTCCTTCTTGAAGGGCTCTGGCACTCTTTTCCTGAGAGAGCTGTCTCTGTGTTTCATCACGCTCTTCTTCAACCTACAGTAATACAATTAAACTACTTGCATCCTAAGAAAAATCAGAGCTAGCAATATCTTCCCATTCTCCTTTGTATTCTTGCAAATATTTCTGCTTACCCACAGTTGTTATAATCCATCTATAAATAATATAGTTTAATTTTCTTCTGAAAAAATAAGAAATGCAGAATGTTTTGTAGTAATTTAGAAAAATAACTCAAAGTCAGGTTTTGCCTGAAATACAAATGAAACCTAAATTTTAAAAAAGGAGAAAAGGAACTTGCAAAGAAAGTGGGGTGGGGTGGGGGGGGGGGAAGAGAAATAAAGAACAGACCACTTGTGAACCAACGGTTCTCAACCGTCCTCAAAATTTCGCAATAGTTATCCAACGCCTCTTCCATGAACAAAGTACCTCCTTCTTTAGGCATACTGGAACACAATGCCAATTAAAAGGAAGCAGAAATAAGATGACAAGTGTTTAACTCGTTACTTAATATACCTGTTTCAAGAGCTTTCTCAGTGTTATTAGCTCCATTTCTAAATTCCTTGAGTGTAACTCAAGTTGCTGTTTCTCCTCCACCTCTTTACAATACTGATCTTCTTTCTTGCTGAGTTTTTCTCTTGTTTTCTCATATAGTGTTTCTACTCTGAGCCTCTTTTCCTCTTCTTGTTTCAAAGTAAATCTGAGATTTAACAGAATATTTGAGAAACTAAAGGACTGATAAAAAGTAGGTATTCCACATTATGAACTTGCAGACAACCCAAACCATAAAAATGTTAAATCTTTCGTAACATGCTGAGCATTGCCTACATATTATAGATTCAATGATTTCAAGTAATACTGACTGTTACATAAGGAAAGAGCTGCCAATTGAAAATCTGTTTTAGAAATTCTGCAAAACAAGTACCAGCAACCACTAACAAATTATTCAAAAGACTGACAGTAACATTTGTATTTGAATGGTTTATATTGCAAGGAAAAAGGTTTACATATAATTTTTAGTGTAATTTCACAAAAAGTATAGCTTTTAAAAGTGTAACGTTAGCATTGCTTTAAGAACTTATTTAGAATGAAAATATTAATTCTTTGTAATTGATAGATATTTGAGAATTTTGAAAAACAGTTGGAGTCAAACCCAGGGCAAGTTGGGACTGGCTTTGTCTTCCTCACAACCCTCTTCCGCATACTGGAAGGCATAACTCCTTGAAGCTCAGTTCCCTCAGCCTCTCCCTCACAGGGCTGGTGCTCCTTCTCCCTGACCAGCTTGGTAGCTCTCTGCTGAACTTGCACATACCGATTAAGATCTCTCTTGTACTGGGAGGCCAAAAATTGGACCCAGTGCTCTAGACACAGTTCAGCAAGTGCTGAGTAAGGGCAGATAATCATTCCCCCCAGTCTCCTGGCTCTGCTGCTCTTAATGCAGCTCAGAATGCCGTTGGCTGCCTCAGCTGCCAGCTCATACTGGCTCATGTTGAGCTTTTCCTCTGCCAAGACCACCAGGGCCTTCTCAGCAAGCTCCCCAGCCAGGCCATCTCATGGTACATCATCACAAGGGGATCTTCCTTCCCAAGTGCAGGGCTTTGCATGTGTTCTTGCTGAATTTCATGCAGTGCCTGCTGGCTGCTCTTGTCTGAAGTGATGACAACAGCAATGAAAAACCTCACACCCTCCAGGTCTAGCTCAGGAGTATGGGGAAGGGGGCAATCCCCAATTTGACCTTTCAAATAAAAAAAAACAAGCAAGCAAGCAAATGCTCTAAGCTCTGTTCTGAGCTGCACTCTGAGGAGTTACCAGAATTCCTAATGTTATACACCACGAGAAGCTGCAAAGACAAAATTAAAAAAAAATACATATCTATATAAATCTCTCTTATAAATCTCATTTTCCCATACATACTCTCTTGTTCTCTTGTATTGCTATTTAAAAAAAAAGTTAAAACAACATCCAGATGATTTTATATGGAGCTAATATCCAAGCCTTTTTTCCCCCCTGACATTATGTCCCTTATAGCATAACTTGTCCATGGGATTCAAAAAACTCAAACCCCAAACATGAGAAACTCCTCATCCTACTGCCTGTACCATCAGCATCTTCTGAACATGAACAGTGACAAGATAACACATTATCAGAATGCAAGGTTACATACTTAAGGCTTTGGATATCACTTTTCCATTCCACTTCTTGGTGAGCCAATATGGATTTCAAATCTTGAGTCTCTTCCGCTATTAATTGTGACTCCTCCTTTTCACTTTCCAATTTCCTTACTTCTCTCCAGACAGCTTTATACCGATTTCTTTCACGTTCTATTATCTGTTCATATTCAAGAAGTATGTTTTGAATCTTCAACAAAACAGCAGAACCTGTTTTGAGACAGAAAAGGCACAAAGCTGCGCATATGCTCAAATACTTTCCAATGTATAAATTATGTAATGCTTTGCTGTCTTGGGTGTAGGCAGCAAGGTTTTGGTAGCGGGAAGACTGCAGGTAGCGGGGAGGTCTCTGTGAGAAAAGGCTGGGGGTTGCCCTGTGCCAGACAAAGCCAGTTCCAATGGACCCACCACAGGGCACAGCTGAGCCTTTCAGCCATGCTGGTGGCACCTCAGAGAAAACATACTTAGGAAAGGGCAAAAACACCACACAGGCAGAGGAGGAAGGGGAAAAGAATGTGAAAAACAGCCCTGTGAACACCCAGGCAGTGAAGAAGTAGGGGGAGGAGGCGCTCCAGGTGCCAGAGCAGAGATTCCCCTGCAGCCCATGGAGACACCATGATAGAGCAGAAATCCACAATGCAGCACTGTGGAAGACCCCATGCCAGAGCAGGTGGGTATTTCCTGAAGGACCTGCAGCCCATGGAGAGCCCAGGGTGGAACAGATTTTTCCTGAAGGACTGGAGGCCACGGAAGGACTCACACTGGAGCAGGGGAAAAGTGTGAGGAAGAAGGAGCAGCAGAGGGAAACTGCGATGTCCTGACTGCAAACCCCTGCCTTCCTGCGCTGCTTGGGGAGGGGTAGGGGAGTCAGGAGTAGAGTGAAGTTGACCTTGAGAAGGGGGTGGTAGGGAGGTGTTCTTTTATTTTTTTGTCTTTGTTTCTCGCTATCCAAATTTATTTTAATTGGCAACAAATTAAGTTAAGTTTCTCCACGTGAAGTCTGTTTTGCCTGTGACAGTAACTGGTAAGTGATAGCCCTGCCTTTGTAATGATCCTTGAGCTTTTTCACCCTATTTCATCCTGTTGAGGAGCGGGAGTGAGAGAGCCGCTGGGTGGGAGTTTGGCCTTTAGCCAAATTTAACCCTTGCCTAACAAAATTTTAGCATAGGTTAATAGGTGTAGTAAGTGATGCTTATATTTATATAGTGCTATGTGTATATATGCAAGCATCTTACCACAGCTGATTTTATATACATATATATCTAAACAAAGGTGTTATTTTGCTGCACTATCTGTCATGAGCTATTGAGGGGATACAAAGAGGAAAAAGAAGCTCTTGTGAACTTTTGATGACTGCATTAGAGGGAGCTGAACTGTACTTTGCAAGAACCTGCTTCTCCAGCTCTGAGTAGACAGAGAACCAATGGTAAAGTACGGCATGTTTGCTGACAGTACAGACAGACATCTGAGGTTAGGTGAGATAATTTCACACCTTTTGAGGGGGATTTCTAATCATAAAGAACTATTAGATTGAAATATAAAGCTAAAATACCTAGGAGTGCATACAAAGAAATCATGTTTTAAAAGAGGAACTTGTAACAGCTGAAGACAAAGTGACTTGAAAACATACCCGTATGATCCACACTAAGCTGTTCTAACAGCAACATCGCCTCCTTATAGGTTGAAGTTGGTAATTCAACATCCTCTGAAGTTGTGTCAGATGAGTGAGTTAAATCAAGGTCATCAGTTACATCCATTTGTATGCTGACCTACAAACAATACAGTATTTTCTGTATACAATTATAGAGTACTACAGGTCATTACAAATGCATGAATGATTCATTCTCTCATTCACAGTCCATAGATTTGGCTTAAATATGATGAAGCTGCATACTAGCAGCAATTTGTGCATCTTCTTGATCACTATGTAAATGCTCTTTCCATCTAAGTGATTAAAAGCTGATACAAATTCTTTATCAAGAAACTAATTTTACAGTACCTTGTTCTTTTCACTCCCTGTTTTTGCTGCAGGTCTGGAAAACAGAAATATACTTCAGTACTAGAATGCTTATATTGCATTATCAACAATATCTAAAGTTGCTCTGAAAACTTAATTTCAGAAGTGAATTAAACTAAAATTTAATATAAGAATTTTGTTAGATGTAGTTGAAAACTGAAAAAAAAATTGTGTACTATTATGTCTATTGGAAAGCTATTTTTTCCACAAGCTATTAAGCAAATAGTTGAAGTAACTGTTTTCTGCAGTTCAGTCACAGTGATAGGAATCCTACAGCTACACATATGGAGATACACAGATACACAGTTATATGCATTCCCTGTTTAATACTAGAAGTTTAGCTCTCTTCAGTGTTGAGAATCCTTCTCTTACAGGTCAAAGAACTATAATTTTGGATTCTCTAGTGTACTGGGTCTGGCTGGGATGGAATTAATTTTCTTCATAGGAGCCCACACTCTGCTGTGTGTTACATTTCTGACCAAACCAGTATTGATAACACACCAATGTTATAGCTATTGCCAAACAGTGCTTGTACAGTGTCAACACTTTCTGCTTCTCATTTTGCCTCCCACACAAGTAAGTTCAGAGTGGGCAAGAAGTCGGGAGGGGACACAGCTGGAAAAAAAAAAAAGGCAGAAAAACCTGAGAAGCCTGCAGTGAAAGAGTAATTCTGCTCTTTTTATGTCTCTCCTCTGCCTTTTTAAAAATATAAAATATATATATATTTATGCACGTGCACACACAGCTAATTATTCAGAATTTGTGCACATCTGACCTTCACATTAACTTTACTAGTATGTTCAAAGCACTCTAAGCAAAAAGGAAGTGGTTTTGAATACAAAGGCCATCAGGTAGTCTTGTCACATAAAAGAACAAGAATCATTGTTCACATCAGGTGTAAAAACTTACCTTTAGCTTTCAGGTCAATTTTTATCATTAAGCAAGTTTTATTTATAATATTGCTTATATTCAGTACCTTCCTTCATCTTGAGATGTTTCACTGAAAGTGCTATCATCCAGTTCTTGAAAATGATCCCCACTGGCAGAGCTCATCTGCTGATTAGCCTTCTGCTTGGAAGTCTGTCTTTTATTTTTCTTTGCAACTTTGGCATTCAGGGCAAATTTACTACATTAAACAGAAAGGAAAAAAAAAAATTACCAATTGAGTAGCTTTACAGAAAATATTTCTGTGAAACTGACATACTTAAGAGGATGTCCAGAAACAACTGACATGAAAAATATCTATGATAAGACACAGACTTGACTCCAATGATCGTGGAAGATATCGAAGTATTTAAAAAAACTTCCTCTAGGAACAAAGGGGAAATGCAGAATCTGAGCTAGATTCAGGTAAACTGGAACATATCTAATATCCTCATTAGAGGAAGTATATAGAGCAGAGATTCCTTTGAAGGACAGACAGGAAAAAACTCCTACTTCGGGTTACATAAAAATATCTGTGCCTTCTTCAAACTTCTGAGATTGGCTTGGTACTATCATCTTTTTTCCTAACAAAGAGCATCTGAATTTAATGAAAAGGAAAACACCAACTGCATGGAGATCACTAAAATCACCTAGAGAATGGAGAAAGCAAAGTAAACTGCAAGTTTCTACTTTTCTTTTCTGGATGGCCATTTCCTACAAAAATAACTGATTTTTGCAGCCTTGAACTCTGGTTTTGAAGACGAGTTTTGCCTTAGTATTGACAAGGAAATCTACCGGAATTTGGTTTCTCTCTTTTTTTTTTTTTCTTTATTTTAAAGCAGGCAATAAATTTGAACCTCCATTATGAGCTTAGTTTCTTCTAAAAATTTTTTGTTTCTTAAACGTTTGAGAAGCAGTGCACTAGTCAGTATGGCTTTCAGCACTGAGGAAACTACTTCAACTACTATAATACTAGAAAACCTAAAAGATACTTAAGTAGTACTATAAATAAGAACTAGAGATTATTTCCTTAGTTTACCCTTTCATTGGCATTTTAATCAATTTTGATCTCTCCTCAGATGAAAAATTCTTTTTGTCTTCTTCTTCTATAGTGTTTTCATTCTCCATTTTCAAACAGTCATCCTTCTTTAGAGTAAGCTTTTGTTTCATTTGCTGATCAGTTATGTTGCCTGGTGGTGTATTTAATTTATCAAGATCTTCCTGTTTTGCCACTGCCTGGGTTTTGAGACATCTTTGTTTGCTTTTTTCCTTCTCAACCTACAAAAAGAAAGTTAAGCTTCATATATTTCTCAGTATTTCTAGAAGAGAGAAACACCACATCCAAAATTGAATAATTCAGGCTTTACCTCTGAAATAATGTAAAACGAAAACATTTTTTTAATTCATATAGAGAGGCATTTTCACAAAATTACACTACAAAGTGTATTAAATTGTTGAAAGTACTTTGAATTCACTCATGATTACAGAGATAACAAAAACATAGCCCTTAGAAAGAAAACAATAGTGTATCTTAAAACATGAACAACAAAAAAGTGAAAGCATTGCTGATGGACAAAGAGTTAGAAGGACGGCACAATGTTAGTTGTAAAAACACAGAAAAAAAAAAAATCAAGTGGAAGTGTGCTGGTCTAATGCTTTGGGGGGCGGGTGGGTGGTGGAATATAAAAAGAAAGAGAGATATATTCCAAACACACAAGAAGAAATTGTTTCACAGCAAACAGGAATTTTAGCAAAGGGCAATGAAGACACACCATGCGGAAATCACAGCAAATGAATAGATCAGTCAAGACCCTGTTCAGAAGCTATTTTCATTCTTTGATTCAGAATCAGAACTGATGTAATAGTGTGCATTTCTTTTTATGGCAATGAAGTGATAACTACTTACACTGGAACTGAGTGCCACCTATTGTTAAACTGGAGCAATAATATATTCTGTTTTCCAAATATGGGGAAAAGGACAACTCTCCACTGCTCTTCTCATAAGTAGTGTATTTCCATTAAAATAAAAATTTGCACAAAACATCTTCCCTTAATGATGAATAGCTAAAATGAACAGGACCATTGATATGGAGAAAGACTAAAGAATAAGGAGTAGCAGGTGAACTTCTACCTCTTTTTGCAGCTGTACCTTCTCTTTCTCCAAAGCCAGGAATACTATTTGCAGCATTCCTACCTTACTCTTAAATCTTTCCATATCTTGTTTTAGCTCTTCATCAAGATTCCTTTTCAGCATGCCACACGATTGCTGAGCATTTGCAAAAAGACTTTCGATTTCTGTTTCTCCTATTTTATTATTGTCAATAAGGCAGTCCCTGGGAACATCACGATTAAATCCAGAGTCTTTTCCAAGTTTCCTTTCTGTTACAAAAAATGCATTTTCATCATTGGTAGAAACAGGTCTTATTTTGGGAAGAATATTAGAAACGTCATCCAAAATACTTGTTTTTAAGCTATGTCTCAGGGAGTATTCAGGACTTCCCTCTACATTTCTACTACTTGCATTTTCATTCTCTCCCATTTCCACAGCAGGCATTTTCTTTTCCTCTCCTTTTGCTAGAGGCACCTTTGTATTATCTGTATCGTTTGTGCTATCTTCTTCATCTGTACTCCAGGTATCTTCCATGTTTGCATTTAAGTTATTTTGATCAGGAAGGACACCGAGATTCGGAATTACAATTTCCATTTTGGGTACTTTTCCACCTAGCATAAGTTTAGTATCTCCAAATTCACCTTTACTTTCTAACTTATTACTTGATTCTGTCGCACGAGATGAAACAACATGAGAACTCTTCAATTCTTCACTGAAGCCATCTTCCGACATGTCTTCCACAAGGGAAGTAGTTTTCCCAGTTTCATTAATTTCACCAAACAGCTGCTTCAGCTCTGCTGTAATGTTTTTAAAATTTGTTTTCAATTCCCTTTTCTCATTTTCAACCCACATTCTTTCATATCTTTCTTCCCAAGGTTTTGGACTTAACTGCTTGGCAGCAGTGTGCGATTCCTCGTTTTCTGCTAGGGCTTCCTGATGTGAAATTTCTGCTTTGTCAGTCTGATTTTCATGTGCTGCTTGTTCTATCAAGTTGGTAGTTTCTAAAATACGTTTATCCTTAAGTAAACAGGTACAGACAGAAAAATTACCAAGAAAAAGGAAGTTACAGTTAATCTAGGTAATTTCTGTTGCAAACTCATCCTATCATATAACACAAATAATAGAAATAAGACATTTTGAAAGCAAGTTTTATAATAAAATCAAGGGATACTAAATTAAAAGTTCATGGAATCATACTTTTCTTAAAAATAAAAGAACTTCAGAGACAACAGTTTTTCTTGGCTTAGATTTGTCTGGGCATTAGGGTTGCTTTTACCTTTCAGCCTGCCTGCTTTCTGTACCTGGTGACATTTGTCACAAAGCAATTTTTTTTCCCCCCACATTTTATTGCTTTAATACCATTTTTCATTATAACTGCCTACATTTTCTCACCCTCCTTCTTCTATTATTCTCTACTGTTTGACATTTCACAGTCCCCTACCAGCTAAGCTAATACAACGTGAATGAACACAAGAAGCTTTTTACTGTCCACCACACAAAGAATTGGCTAAGTTAGGACTATTTCTTCACCCAAGATTCAGAAATATCAAATTCCATTCCAAGCTCCAAAGAAAAGCATTTATTAGGGAAACCTGTCCATTCCTTACCTCATCTCAAAAATCAGGAACCAAAGTTTGTAGGAAAATCATACCATGCCTCAACCCCACAGAGTCTCCTCACATCCCTGACCCTGTGCTCTGTTCCTCAACAGTTCTGACTGCTCCTGTCACACTCCTCCCAACACACTCCCTCCCCACATGCAACCTTAGCTCATGGTGCCTTCTAAACAGGGTCTGCAGCCTTGGTGTCCCAATGGGCTACAACCATCCAACCCCTTGCTCTCTTTTCTCATTAGCCAGTCCCTTTTCTCCCTCTGCAAAAACTCCTCTCTTCAGAACACGGAAGGAGCACCTCAGCCAGCCACCATCTGTCTCGGCCTCTCCATTACCAAGTTCATTGCCCAACTACTACCACCTTCCAATAGGCTTAAGTTCTGTGCTCTGCCTGTTAAAATTAAGCATGCCCCTCTTTCACGGTGCCCGAGTGTGGGGTGGAAATAGTTTGCTCCACTGTCCCTTGAGGTGTTACAGAAGACTCCAGGCCCCTCTTATCCAGCACTGTCCTCTGTGCCCAACACAAACAAGATGCCTGCCTTATTCTCCTCTAGAATGCCCTCTTAAAAAAACCAACCCCTTTTCACACACTTATTAACATGGCCAAACAAGTGCTTACTTTGCAGAGGCAGAGAAACATCAGAAAGGTCACCAAATGTCAAGCTTTTTGTTTGATCGTTCTCTTACAAAGAGGAAGAGCAGGCATGTTTAATCAAACAGTTCAGCATATTATAGACAAAACTCCCTCTTCATTTGAATGTGCATTTTGCATAAGGGAAAAAATGCATTTGACCGCACTGTTTCTCAGCACTGTACAAAAGGAAAAACACTGGTCAAAATTTAAGCAAACCAGCTGGAAACAAATCAGCATAACAGCAAGTATCCAACATAATGATGATTTTACCCCACCATAAGAAGACTGCATCCAACTTTACTTCAGACTATAATACAACCTTCATCTACAGGACTACCTTCAGCATTATTCACTGACTGCTAAGTCTTCTTTACCTTAGCATATAATACAATTTACCAGAGACCCTAATTCAAAATATTTGGTTTTACATACCTGCACCCCATAGGTTTCAATGGCATCCTTGACGTCGTCTTTTTCAGCTGATGACGACATATGAAAACTAGATCCTGAGGAGTCACCTACAGTGAAAACCACATATTTTTATAATGAGCATGACTTAATGCTACATATTTACACCTAGAGCACATCTTGAATCACCATATTTGTGAGAAAAATCTTAACACAAAATAACACATCCCCTCAAATTTGTGAGCTCCTAGCGAGAAAAATATCGTAATACAGATTTAAGATGCATCTGTGTGAATTCTTTTTTCCCAGGGCATTTTACTTCTTAATGCATAAAGGAAATTTGCTGAAAACAACTATAGAAGGTCATAAATAAACCATTCCTGTTTCTTAAAGATGGGTCATCTCTCTGTCTCTCATGCCTCTCTCTGTCTCTCATGGCACACACTGCGCACCATGCAGCAACTAGCTACCTTCCTCCAGCAATTTTAATTTCCCTATTTGTTGTGCACAGAAAATCACAAGCAACAAAATCACAGGCTTGAAATCTTTAAGGCCCCAGCTTTAATCCATGTGCGAAACAAATCTGTCTCCAGACGTGGATCTGGACTGAGTATTTCAGTCAAACTGCTGCCTCATCTGCTGCAGAAGATATGGATGGGACACTGAACAAGAGGCTGGCTTGTGAAATGTTGAGAAACAACCCATGATCCAGATGTTTCACTTGTACTCTTGAAAAATGGATACCACCCTTTCCTCTCTCAGAATTTCTAAGTAATATTGGACGGGTCACAAACTCCTCAGAAGCAGTCACTCAGTCTGGGCTCCCCATTATGGGGCGCCTACCTTGAATCTCTGCTACATGTGAGAATTGGACTCCACATAGTCCCAGAAACAACTTAGAAACAGCAACTCATTGTCATTTTTTGTGTGGAAGGCACAACAAACACTTTAGAGTACCAAGTATCCAGAAAGAAACAAGTCCCAGAATCTCAAGTGTGGCATCTAAAAACAGCGATGGAGGCTTTTCACTCTAATCACTCTGCACCTCCTTTTCTGCTCCATAATTCTATGGTTTCGACACAATAGCCTTCATATACACAAAACTTCACTGCTAAAGAGGGACACAATATTCTATTCTTCCTACAAGAAAAGTGAGCAAGACAGGGAGAAAATAGATATCATCATAAAAATATGAAAGGGTCCAGTATTAATGAGCTACAGCCAACCTCACTTCTGGCATTTTCTGCTTTAGGTGACTCTTTTTGCAAGCTTTCATTTCTTGAAGGTGATTACATTAGATACAAGCTTACAACTCATACGTCTGTATTGGAAACCTGTGCTCCTCAGTCAGTCATAGAGGTCTCCAGCGGTCAATTCTAACCTTAAGTTACACAGTGTGAAATAACAACCTTCTCCTCCCACCTCAATCACTGGTGGGCGCAATTTCCCAGATTTTTTTGTAAATGTGTTCTTTGGGTATTTTAGCAAAAGGCATTTCCCAGCACACATTAGTGGGTTGACTGCACTTATTTCACGGAGTTGTTACAATGATCTGTTGATGACTATGACGCATTTCAGACAGCCTGACGAGTATTAAAGATAATAATAACAACACTAATTAATGATTATCTAAGGATAATGTTCTATAACAAAAACAGGCATTTTTCCCTTCTTCTTGTTTTTCAAGATCACAGTAGATTTAGCCTTTACTGATGCTTGTAGATATCCCAATACCAAGCTGTTTGTGCAGATGAAGGTTCCAACCAGCATTAGAAATAGTGGATAGATGTGCTGGTGGTCAAGGAACATTTGTAGATAGCACCATAGAAGGTACTGTAGAGACTGTCGTAAATTATCAATATCAAGTTGCTTAGAATAAGTAAATGCTTAGCCCCTATACAAGTAACCTCCATAATTTGAAGATCAACATCTTCCTTTTCTCCAATAGTTATGGATAGTTTTTGTAAATGGATCCTTGTCCCTCTTACTAGAATTGTAATGTGACTGGATAATTTGAACCATCAAGTCCCTCCCTCGTTGAGCATACAGTTCTGGGAGTGCAAACTAAAAGGGGTGGCCAGAAGCATTGGAGCCTGATGAATTCCAAGAGAAGTATCTGCACAGATGGCACACTGATTTGCAACATCCTTTCAGAAAACAAAAGGAAAAGAACTCAAGAGAGCAGAAGTAGGCACAGATGTTGGTAATTTGCACATAAGCCTCTTGGGTGGTAACAATATCTCCTAGAATGACAAGAGTTTAGACACACCAGTGTGCTTGGAGTTTCTACTACTCATAAGAAGCCTCTCCACCCCAAGTACCGCATGGCGTGGTTAATCTCTGAGACAGATGGGACGGCTCCTACATTGTCTCCATAAACAAACACTTACCAAATTTCTTCTCTCATTTCATCAATGTTCATTCAGGTCACAAACTGCAACATACATGCAGCTTCCTACCACAGAACTTGATATGTGTGCTTACTCCCACCATGTAACATGGACACCACAATTCTGCTTAAAAGATAAACTAAGTATTTTGTGGATGCAGGAGAGCTGTGACACCTTTCCTGAAGAATACTGCACAACACAGACTGAAGCTTTTCTGGTTGACTGTATCTGCCCGAAAGCTGTCAGCACCCAGAGTTTTGTACTGGCCTTCTAAACATGCAATTCATATTCTCTCTTCAGAGAATGCAGGTGTCTTAATGTTTTGGATCCTGTTTCAGAGCCCAGAGTGTTTAAAATTAGGTGCCATACTGCTTAAATCAAAAGCAACCCAAACTAGTATTCAGTCTTGCCCATCATGCTAAAGTTTTCCGTAGCAGCTATCTGAGTCTAAAGTCTCAGTCTTTAGATAAGATTTTAGGATCCTTGGAGTCTGTAAGATTTCTTTTCCATAGGGTTTAATCAATCTTGAAAGTTCTCTACAGTGGGCACAGAATAAGGAAAAAGGCAGGGAAGATGAAGGGCAACAATGTTCCTCCATCTGCAAAATTCCAGTTCTCATGGTGTCAGTAACTCTAGTCAATAATTATTTTTCCGGCCACTGGAAAAATAATTCAAAACCAAAATTAAAAAAAATTAGCTGTTGCAAGTAAAATTTCTTCACTTCTTGGAGCAGTAATTAATGAATCTATTTTCTGTTTTATTGGCTTCTGTCAACATTGTGAAAGGTGTATAACCCCTCATTGTCAAGACTTTTTCACATTTAGCACAGGGAAAAATTTTTAGTAAAAACACTAGTAGAACCCCAGTCTGAAGCTTCTGAAGAACCTACCATTTAAAACATATATATCAAAAATTTACAGAGTAAATTAAATCGTAGTATTTTTGCAAGTCATTTATTACTAGCGTGTATTTTTATTAATGGATACCTGCAGTGGGGTCAGATGAATGTGGCTTTGTGCCTAACATGAATACACAGAAATCCCTGTGCATACAAAAGATGCAAACCCCCCCTACGTTTTACTTTGCCTGTTCTCTAGGTCATCATCGAAAGATGACTTTTAGTGTTCTTTCCAATTGGCCTTTACGTCTCCTCTCTCTTCCAAGATTTCCCTCCTCATAAATTGTCTTACATAATGACTTTTTACAGATTACAGTGCAAAGCAGCTGCTCTTCTGCACAGAAAATACGAGAACATCACTATTTAATTTTGACCCAAAAATAGATCTTAAGAAGTTATCACTATGAGTCAGTAACAAAGTAAAAATGGGAAATTTAATCTATCATTCAACATTTAATTGTGCAATATACTGTTCCCGTTTTCCAGATTTATGAAATAAACTTGTGAAGGGTGGCATTCAACCCTTTTAGAGTTAGAAATATTTATGCCACAGAAATCATGATGCTTTGCTGAAAATCTAAATTGCTTAAATCCAAATCCAAACATAAAAGTTTGAAAGAAATTTTCATATATACTTCTTAACACCCGATCTTCAAGATAACACATGGGTAAAAACCAGCATGACATAAATGAATAAGACACACAGGCAAAATAGCTAACATGAAACGAGCTATGAACAGGCAGTCTTTCCTTTCTGTGTTTGTAATATTATAACACACTGGTCCACTATAGGGCTACATTTCACATTACTGTGCAATACAGACAAAACCAAAACTCATGTTTTAACTGAACAACTTTTAACAAACCTCTATGCATCTTACAAAAACACTACCACTGCAAATTAAAGGGCAAAAGAGGACCTGTTGTTGCTTACCCATTGCAAATACATGAGAGAGGAGAAGGGTGAGAGGAGGAGAAGAAGAGAGGTATTTTTCCTAGAGAGAAGTTTAATCTCTATTATTGTCAAAAGAACAAACGGTGATGTTTTTTTCCCCCTAAAACAAGGATGCCAAAGAACTTGGAACTATTTCTATTTCATACTTAGAAGTTACAATAATTTAAAAAAATATTTCCAATTACCTACTTTACTTACAAACATATCTGTTCACCTCTCTCTGGTTTATATTTTCAATAGCTGATTGTAGAAACTCTAAAACCTGAACGGGGAATTGTTTCTCATCTAATTAACAAATATGCAAATCAATACATGTTGGAACAGAGAAAGTAAAAAATCATTAAGGTCACTTATCCTCTCTCCAATATATAGCAGACCAGCTAGTTGCTTCACTTTTAGCCTTGTTTCTAAAGAAAAGAGAATTCCTGAGAACATGCTGACACTGTCATTTCCTCCCACCTTGTCTCTCTTCCCCACTTCCTTCCCCTACCTCTGAACCTGCCAGCCAGTTTCCATGAAACAAGAGAGGGAAGCCTCAAAGGAACGTATTTACTACATGTTTCAAAACAACTGCCAGACAGGTAGAGAAAAGCCAAGCAAGTAACAATTCCTGCTAAGTGCAACTATGACATGAACCCAAGAATTACTCTTTCTGTCTCACCTGCAGCTCCTGGACAGCTTAGCTTCCAGATCTCTAGCCTGGAATCAGCCAAAGCACATGCTCAGGGAACCAGGAAGGGTTTTTTTGAGAAATTGGAAGGAAAGCAAACTTGAGAACTGACTGAAAGGGGGAGATGATGGCAGGTATAGTGGAGGAAGTCTACATCATGGAAGAGTATTTACAGTGTTGAATGGCAAACTAGAGGAGGGAGTACACACATACATAGAGGAGTTTTTCAGTAGACCCTCTGCTCCCAAAACACCTTGCTCAAACCATTGATTTTATATTAGGACAAAATTTGCAAGTACAATGTGTCTGTCTATAAAAGAACACTATAAAAAGACCGCTATGAATACCTTCAATGTCCTCTGCATCTCCTAAACCGAATTCCTCCAACAGATCTGCAAAACAGGTCAGTCATATGCTTTATTAAATACTCCTATCCAGAAAGATTATGAAGCTAAACCCAGAACCACATAAAGTGAACATTACCTGATTTCTGTTGCCTTCTTTTAGGAGACGTTTCATTCATTTCCAAAACAGATTCAGGAGTCTTCAGCTATGAAAGACACAATCCAATGATATAAAACCAAATTCAAAGTAACTACATACTATTCAGTGAGCACAACAAGTAGTCAGTCTGACATGAACAAATACTTGCCTGGCAATTGTTGGGTTTCTCCAAAAGGCCTAGAGATGAAAAATGTTTTGGAAAGTGTTATTTTATTTAATTGAAGGTATCTTTTACTCCATTCAACAGTAGTTTCTACAACTAAGTATTAGTTGCAAGCATTATTTCATCGAGAGTATGATACCCAACATTCAATTTACCTTGTCATACAGCATTTGCATTAGTATATAAGAAATGGACAACACATAATTCCCATTGTGCACCTTGGATTTAAAAAATAACAATCACACAACTGGGACAATTCATGTGAAGCAATAAGGTCCTGCTCGTTAAAAGAGAAAGATCAAAATATTTAGTCCTTTTGAAGAGCTGAATCCTGCTTTCTAAAAGGATTATTTCAGAAGCCAAAGCTGGTCTGCTGTAACGAATGATCATAAAACACTCCAACAGCACTGTGACTGTGATTATCCTACAAGTATTTAATTTTGAGAAGTATTTCCTTTCCATTGATGGGACAGAGAAAGCATGGGTGCAGACACAGAAACCTCATACATGTATCACTCAATGAGGTAAAAAAATCAAGCTATTTCTCAACAGATTGTTCTGGTTCAGCTTGCAAGGAAACAAAAGAAACAAATGTTTTTTGGTTGTAATCTCCAATTGTAACATAGTTCCAAACTTTTTTTTTTTTAACTTTTGCACAATGTTAAATAATTTCCAAACCCACACAATCTACTGGCCCATCTATATTTCTCCAATCCTCTGCTTTAGTCATCTTACAGTTTGAGTCATCTTATGAAAGAAGTATATGAAATGGTACTGAGAAAAGCTCCACAGAAAAAAAATCATTAAAAACCAAACAGTATTTGATGTCAGGAAACTTGGTGGTGTAGCAGTATGGAAATACCTTAGAAAGATTACCATAATTACCTTTTACCCCCTTTTCACACTGATTTAAAACTTATTTGGACAAAGTAGACTTCCACAACAACTACTCAACAAGTAGATATACAAGGTCCCAAGAGCTTGTAAAGTTTTGCTTCCAGCTTATTAAACTAAAACTGGATTAGCTTCTTCGGCTATCCTATTGTACCTATACTACAAGCAGGACTGACAAACTATTTGATAAAGGTGAAATCCTTCAGAAAATACTTCTACCCCAATAGCAAAACTTTCCTGCCATCCTATGCTCAAAAAGCTCAGGAGACGGTGTCACAAACTACAGGCAGAAACCCTTAGCAACAAAACCTGAATTTTTAGTCACATTTTAGCTCCTCGGCAAAGCACAACAGAAAGCTGTCAAAAATTAAGCTAGGAGAAAACAAAAGTTAGCCAGATCATAGCTTTCTTCTGCTGCATTATCATCCAAGAATGTTTAAATGTTCAGACATGTCAGTCCTAAACCCCATACATTTTCATCACTATGTAACAACCTGAATCCAAAAAAATACAAACACGCCCCAAGAATGCACATAATGCAAACAAGACAACTTCCTTTATAAACTGGTCAGCAAGCGCCAGTATTTGTTAATTAACACCAGTTATTTGCTTCATTGCTGTGTCACACACCCACATCATAACAGCATTCCTTACACAGACACTGATAGAAGTTCACTTTAGCCTACAAATGCTTACAGACAAACATTTAGTCCACCATGAAGTTACCATTGTCGCGTTCCCCTGAAACAATCTGCGAGCATGCTCCACGTCTGTCTGCAGTTGGGAGCAACACACCGGATGATACTTTTCTCAGACTTTCAGAATCCGTCTGTATAATCTAAAACACATGCATGAGAATTGGTAGATATGCAATTTCAACTCCTTAATATGCAAAAAGCTCCTGCTAAGCCAACTTGCATAGCACAGTATCAAGTACATTAGAGATGCAAAAACCTTTGGAAAGGGACACATCCTTGGAAAGGACCCTTGGAAAGGACACATCCAGGAAAATCACAGCAGTTGTGTGTGTTTTCAGATCTTAGGCAAAAATCTCACAACTCATCTAAGCTATTCTGTCACGTTGATAAACCTTGACAAACCGGACTGCCACAAAAGAGAATTAACATGGTAACTCCAGATGTGGGTTGTGAACCAATAACTGCAGGTCTGTGGTGATCCAACATTTGTAGTGAACTTGCACCTGCCATAAGTTTGTGCTTATGTTCCCTACACACGTATCATACAGTGAACACACCGCTATTCCCAATCACAAGGGCAATTTGGGTTGAACAAAGACTACCAAGGCAAAGCTTACAGAAACTAAGGCTACCTGAAAAAAAAATAGTAATATTTTAGTCTTGTATTTTTAAAAAGAGGGTGGGGAATAGTTTGGTTTTCCTCACAAGAAAAGCAAGAGGAGGTTAGCTACAGATCCTGCTCATTTTCTTCTAGCCCATTACCACAGACAGAAAGAACTAAAACGGCAAGCACAGCCAGCATATGTGGTATCTCTGTTGAACATGACTTTCAAAAAGGGCTGAAGTACACCTACAAAAGGTAGAGGATCTATTCAGAAGCAGCTAACTGTCTAGGTTGTAGACCCTAATGGCAACCACTGACCAGGTCAGTAGAATAGGGCTGTATGGTGGAAAAAGCAACAATCCTGCCGGCCCCTGGGAAAAGCTCAGGAGTATTTTAAGCAGCAAGAAACTTCACAAATACTACACTAGAAACCATACTCAAAGGCCAGACCCAAGTTGTTAGCTTGATCTAACTTCATCCCAATCCTAACTGAACAGCTGGCCTAGAAGAGAAGTATTCCAAGGGCTCCCAGTTACAAACATATTGCAGAAGCAGGAAAAGAGGAAATAAGTCTCATCAACAGTAGGGCCCAAGTCATAAGCAAGCTCTCAAGTGCTTCTGGATCTTACTCCTACCCCGTGTCCTTCATGGAAAGTACCTCAGAATCCCAGGGAGATTCAGCATCTTCCTCTTCTTCTGCTCCCACTGCTGGCAGGGCACCTACAAATGAGGTCAGAAGTGAGATACTGAGTGTTTACATTTCACTCTGGTTTTCCCCATCAGTCAAGCCTGGCATCCAAAGGATGCGCAGTGGTTCTGTTGCTGAGGACAAACTAAGAAGCGAGTGTTATTCAAGGGTTTCTTCACACCCAGCCACATCATGGTATTTCCTTTACATTGTCACCTCCTCTTGCCTCCCTTTCAGCAAAAGATGGCTATGCAAAACAGGTGACACAGCTACAAGCAACATCCAACATGTTTGGGTAACATTCAGGAAGAGCCTCCAGCACTCTGCAGTCCTGTGGCATACAGAGTTTAGGTCACCTGCTCTCCAGCCTACAGCTCCAGAATTTGGCATTTACTACCACTTTCCGCTGTACAGGAAGTACTGTAGAAACACTGTCCAAAACATCCTCACACTAACATCACTAAAATCACCAAGAAACAATGCTCCTTTTGTAGTGCTACCAAGAAAGATGTTACTTGACAGAGTTGTTACCCCGCACCTTCCCAGAAGCAGGACACCTAAGCATTGTCATTTAAAAAATAAAGCAGAGGCTCACAGCTGTCATGGTTTAGGCCAAAGCGGCCATCAGGCGAGTGAAACACCAAACACACAAAAGCCTTTTCCACCTCAGGGATATAACATCCAAATCTCTTCTTTACCAGATGAACATAAGGATCAGTCTCAGTGGGTTCCTGACCATATTAGACTATCTTCATTTCTCTGTTTTAAGCTATTCCATTAAGTAAAATTGATTCAGGATTCACTCGTGTGGAGACATACACACAAAGAAGGGGGAAGGAGCTGGTGACCAGCAAGGGCACCCACCCCAGAAGAGGGTGCTGGTTCCAGCCTGGGGTCTGACTACTTACACTATGCCAAATGCATGCTCACTGTAAAATGCATAGAGATAGAAGAGGATGTATAGACACAACACTTGAATACAGCAAGCTCTGGCAGGCCCCCTGTGTAGTATCTGATCAGCAGCTACACATGCTCTGGTAACATCTACCACACCAAGCTACTCTCTGGAGACAGACAATGGAAATGGTGCCTTCTCCTCCTGCTCTGAGACCTGAGATGAGTACCAAATTGCTCAACTCTGACCAAGCTGGTAATGCTTTCAAGCACACACAAGCGTGGCACTGGAGAGACCTTCTACATTTTAAAACTGGACGAGGTGAGGAACCGGAACAGAAAAGCTTTCTGTCAGCTTGACTCAAATCTTTCCCAGGCTTCAGCCAAGAGCAATCACAGTGTTTCAATCTAACAGTACAGGCCAGAAAGGGGAATACTACTGTCTCACCCAAGACACTTTAGGCCTCTGTCTCTTTTTCACCTGCACATTTTGTTCAAATCACTTCAGGGAGAACACAGCAACGAAAGCAAGAATGGCACTTGCTTCATACGGCATCAGTTGGAATCCAATGCCACGATTTCAGTTCTTCAAGAATGAGGGGTGGTTGACACTCCAGAGGGCTGTGCTGCCATCCAGCGTGACCTGGACAGGCTGGAGAGATGGGCAGAGAAGAACCTAATGAGGTTCAACAAAAGCAAGTGCAAGGTCCTGCACCTGGGGAGGAAGAATGCTAAGCACCAGTATAGGTTAGGGGTAGACCTGCTGGGAAGTAGTTCTGAGGAGAAGGATCTGGGGGTCCTGGTAGATAGTAAGTTATCCATGACCCAGCAATGTGCCCTTGTCGCCAAAAAGGCCAATGGAATCCTGGGCTGCATAGGGAAGAGTGTGGCCAG